>VXBC01005848.1:1702772-2020430 GCA_013399945.1 Ploceus nigricollis
ACTCCTCTGTGTCACACCGTGCCCCACCGGCCGGGGTGGGGGAAGAGCCCCTGGTGCTCTTCTTGCTGTGCCGGCAGCAGGGGGTGGCAGTTACAGCTCAGGCGGAGGTGGGAGGTGGTATTTGCTTTTCCAAAAGGTGTCTCGTCTGTACTGGAGTTGTCAGAAATTAAAGATTTCCCTCATTACTGGCTCCAGTTAATGGACTAAAGTCAAAATACAGCAGCAAAAATATTATTGAAAGTACACTGTTTATGAAAGTGGCGCAAAGAAAGTGAATGTGTCTCATACCATAGGAAACTTCCCAATCTTTTCCAGCGTTATTCCCAACTGTCAGTTCAGGTCAAAGACTGCACGCTTGAAAACCTTTACAGCAAATCAACTGGATGAAATTAAGGATCCCTCTGGTCTTTTTTATATTCTTCCCTTTCAGAAAGTAAGTAAGATATCTTCAGTTTAACATTAAAGCCAAATGTAAATTGTTCTAAACAATAGTTTTCATACTGTATGTCCCAGCTGCAGGGTTATATGTAGTATCACACAAGAATCAGTCAGCAGTGTGAAGTTTAACAGTCATAGAATTGTTTAGGTTGAAAAAGACCTTTAAGATCATCAAGCCCAAAAGTTAACCTTGCACTGTCCAGCCCATCACTTAGCCATGTTGCTAAGTGCCACATCTGCACATCTTCTAAATACCTCCAGGGATGGTGACTCAGCCAGTTCACAGGGCAGCCTGTGCCAGTAGTTGACAGCCCTGTTGGTGAGACGATGTTTCTAATCTAAAATTCTCTGATGCAACTTAAGGCCATTCACTTGTTATCTGGGAGAAGAGACCAACCGCTACCTCACTACAACCTCCTTTCAGGTCACTGCAGAGTGATAAGGTCCCCCTTGAGACTCCATTTCTCCAGGCTAGACAGCCTCCCTTAGCTGGTCCTCACAGGATTTGTTCTCTGAATCCCTCACCGGCTTTGTTGCCTTTCTCTGGACTTGCTTCAGTCCTTCAATGTCTTTCTTGTTGGGAGGGAGCCAAAACTGAAAGTAGGATTCAAGGGATGGCCTCATCAGTGCCAGGTGCATGAGGGCAATCCCTGCCCTGGTCCTGCTGGCCACACTATTGCTGATACAGGCCAGGATACTCTTGCCCACCTGAGCACACAGTAGCTCATGCTCAGTGGCTGCCAACCAGCACCCCCAGGTCCTTTCCACCCGAGTGCGTCCCAGCCACCCTGCCCCATGCCCTTAGTGCTGCATGGGGTTGTTGTGACCCGAGTGCAGGACCTGGCAGTTGGCCTTGCTGAACATCATAAGATTGTCCTCAGTCCATCCATCCAACCTATCCAGAAATCTTTACAGAGCTTTTCTACCCTCCAGCAGATTAACAGTCCTACCCAAGTTAGTGCTTTCTGTTGAACTACACCCGATTCCCTTGTCCAGACTGTTGGTAACAGGGACCCCAATACTGAGCCCTGGAGAACACCACTGGTGACAGGATGCCAACTGGATGTAGCACCATTCAGCACCACTCTCTGGCCTGGACATCCAGCCAATCTTTTACTCAGCAAAGAGTTCACTCTGGCATGAGCAGCCAGCTTCTCCCGGAGAATGCTGTGGGAACTGGTGCCAAAGACTTTACTGACTTTGGTAAAGTCCAGGTAGACAACATTCACATCCATTCCCTCCTCCACTCAGTGGGTCATCTTGTCATAGAAAGAAAACAAGTTAGTCAAGCTGTAATAAACCCATGCTGACTCGACCTGATCACTTGTATGTCCCTTGCATGCTGGGTGGTGGCACTCCAGGTAATCTGCTCCGTAATCTGCTTCCCTGGCACTGAGGAATACTGACGAGCTTCTGCCAAAAAGAATAATGTCTACAGAAAACACAATGTACATTGTTTTTGTAGTGCAGTAATCAATGTATCAATGGAGAATATTTATAACATACCTTAATCCTATGTAACATTTACTCCTTAGCCTAAAAATGTAAATTTAGACATTTTAACTCTCAAATTTTTTATATTACCAGTCTCAATTGTTGACAATTTTTTTAAAGTATGATTTTATTTTTTCTAAATAGTGTAAATTTGTTTCTGAATTCCTACAGGGTTACTTGGTGAACTGGGATGTTCAGAGACAGGTTTGGGATTATCTTTTTGGAAAAGAAATGTATCAAGTAAGAGCCTTTTCTTAATTACACATTTTGTGTAGATTAAATACTGACTAATGGAATTAACAAATATTAAGTAGAATGGTTGATCTTACTGTTCTCTTTGAAAGTGCCTTCAATTAGAAATCACAGGGATTTAAGTTTTTGCAAACGTTTTTGAGTTCTGGTGTAGAATTTTGAAAAATACTTAAACTTTTTAGTCTTGTAGATATGTACTGTTACTGAGTGCAGCTCACATAAGAAATTCATATCAATATAATTAAGAAGTCAAGTTAATAAAAAATAATCACAGATACAATGTAGTTAAGAGATCAAGAAATAGTTAATGTAAAAGGGAGGGGTGAGCTGGGTCAGTAGGCCAAAATATATACACATTTTGTAATCATCTTTGGCTAGCCGTTTTCTACCCCTGAATAACTTAAATGTATAAAATATAAATATCTGATACTTAATTTTTTCATATTACACAAGCTGGATTTAGCACAGGAAGTATATTAAGACTTTCATTTTTTTCTTTTAAAAATATTACATTCTCTGGAAATTCTTGAGTTTTTTCTAACACCTGCATACTGAGAATGAAAGTAATGCCTCAAATTAACTTAGTCTCTGTACATTTTTGTATTTAAAATATAAAGTGCTGGATTTTAATTCATAAATTTCATTTTAGTTTTGGAACTGTATTCAATGCAGTCATGGTTTTGAGAAGTTGTTTTTAATTCTTCTTCACAAATGAAGACTACAGAGAGATACAGCTGGTAATGTTTTTAGGGCCATATCCAGTTAGGATTGAAGTAACCCTATTAAGTCCTCTCTAAAAGAGTGGTAAACATGGTAAGTCCAAGATCTTTTGCTGGCCTCAGTAGAGGTCACTGGGAGTTTTATTACTGATTCTTCATTGTACAGGGCTTTGGTTATTAGACAAGTAATCTGTGGTGCAAGTACTGAGCTGTCAAGGAGACTTACTTTTCTGTAGCTGACAGGATTAGTGTAAAGTATTTTACAATAAAATTGTAGTGTTCCTTTGTGATGTCTCTTTAAAATGTTGGATTACAATTTGTAAGGATGGGAAAAGAATCAGGATACATATGAAAGTGTTCCCTTCTATTATGTTTTTTACCCATTAATTAGATAAATTTGTATCACTGATCATGAAGCCTTTAAAAAAGCTAGAACATTCTAAGTCTAGCTGCAACAAACAGATATGGCAAGTGGTAATCATGTCTTCAGATTTACATGATCTTCCACTGCGGCAAAAGATGGTAAGGAATTACTAATTTTTACATTTGATGCAATGACAATCTTAATGTGTTTTTTATAGGTGGATTTTGTAGATACCAATATTATTATTACCGAACCTTATTTTAACTTCAGTTCAATACAAGAATCTATGAATGAAATTCTCTTTGAAGAATATCAATTTCAAGCAGTTCTTAGAGTAAATGGTGAGTATGTCTCCTTCCAGTTTGCATTTATGTATCTTGAAGCTTAACCCTTTAAATAAATGAATAAGCAAGCACACACACATATATATACATAGTAAAAAATATCACTTCAGTTGCTTCCTGGCTCTTGAGTAAAAGTGGATTAAACATTTTAAAAATTATTTCTTTTACAAATTCCAGCTGTACTCTTGTACTACTTCCTAAAGAGTGTTGTGGTATATAATTACAGGAAATTTGAGGAGAGTAATGTTGACAGAAATAACAGATGGGTTTTGGAACAGGATAGCATTTAAAGAATTCTGCCAACAAAACTTTGCATGAAGTCTTTGATAGCTTTCCTTTTTTAGGGGGATAGGATTGGTTTTTTGTTTGGTTTTGTTCTGTGTTAGCAAATAAAATGCAGCATTACAATTATGAAATGTATTGTGTCTCACAGGGAATGTGTAAACAACCATACCACCCTTCTGAAAGATAACTGGACACAGGATACTCCTTTAGATAAGTTTGATAAGTTTGTGATAAGTGTGATTAGACTTTAGAGGAAATGGGAACATGGACTGGAACTCCTGAAAAAAAATAAATAGGGCCATATATAACAATTTTATCCACTGCCAAAATGAATTAATGCAGTGGCTGTATTATTATGTATTGAGGTCTTGAAAGTCTGTCAAAGGCATTTAAAATGTGAAGCAAGTACACCTTCATATCACTGTAAATTATAATTGTTCATATAAAAATGGAATTAAATTTTTTGTATTTCAGCTGGAGCTCTTAGTGCACACAGGTATTTCCGGGATAATCCATCTGAGCTGTGTTGTATCATCGTGGATAGCGGATACTCTTTTACCCACATTGTACCTTATTGCAGAAGTAAAAAGAAGAAAGAGGCAATCATCAGGTATACAGCAGTATATATTTTCTAGAGCTGTTTGCTGTGCCTGAAGTTAATAATAACAGAATTCCTCATGTTACTTTTTTTCTGCAGGATTAATGTTGGAGGGAAACTCTTAACCAACCATCTAAAGGAGATCATCTCTTACAGGTAAAGCATGCTAATTTTCACTCTGAAACTTGGTATGAAATGAGCTAGAAATTCTTGAGGTATTTGTACTGGTTCTATGAATTTTAGATTAATTGCTGTTTAAAGGAGAAGGGAATTTTTTGTCTGTTATAATCTGCTAGCTACCATCTTGACCTTAAGATCAAGATGAATTAAGAAGAGTTTAAACTCACTGAAGAATTAGGCTGTTATTTTTCAAAGTGCCAGTGCTTTTGTAGTTGATGAAATTACCTGTGTGTTCACAATTATACAAGTCTTAACATATTTTCTGAAGTGTCTCAGTAGATCATCAGTCAGTTTGCTGAGTGATTGTATCAATACCGTAAAGAAAATGCAGTAGGATCAACCTTTCATTGGGATCCTTCAGCTTGGAACTTTATCTAGGTAAAGGTCTTTACCAAAGAGCTACTGCCAGGATTACAGCTGTGCTTGTTCACAAGAGAGTGGGCAAATGCAGGTTGATGTATTTGTTGATGATATACAGTTGATGTACTGAACTGTGAAACAGGACAATATTAAGCTCCAGTAGGCCAGGAATGCTTTTGTAAATTGAATACAAGTTTAGATCTTGAGACAGTAGCTTCCTGTGGCTGAAAAACAATGGTTGCTCAGTTCCAGAGGAAAACTGGACAGGAAAGGGAACACTTAATTATTCTCAGACTTCTGTGGTTTTGGTTTTTGTTGTTCACAGGCAACTACATGTTATGGATGAAACGCATGTAATTAATCAAGTGAAAGAAGATGTGTGTTATGTTTCTCAAGACTTCTACAAAGACATGGACATTGCCAAGTATGTATGCGATGGTACTAAATGTAGAATAATCTGTTTGTACAAACAAAACTATACTCTTAAACAGAAACCTTTCCAGTTAAGTTAAAGAAGTCTTGTCAGTATAAAATAGTTGGAATTTAGGACTTGTTCTTTATTCTGTTGAATTTTACATTCTTTTTCAGATTGAAAGGAGAGGAAAATACTGTAATGGTAGATTATGTTTTGCCAGACTTCAGCACAATCAAAAAAGGATTTTGTAAGGTAATAATAGTTCTGAAGTTTTTTTGGACTGTTCCCCTGCACAAGTCTAGTGGAGAGGTTAAAAATACTCCCTTTTTTCTAATGCTGTATTGTAACATCTTTCTTGCTATGCGTTAATTGGTAAAGGTTTTCCTCAGTAAGTTGGGATGACAACAAAATACTGTTTTTCCAGCATAGCATTTTATGTTCTATTATTTAACAGTTGTAGCTTTCTCTGTTTGTGCTCTGTCATATAACTTATCCATATAATTATTTAGTTTTTTTAACATTAAGATAGGAAATGTTTTCTCTGCTTTGATGGTTTTTTTTGTAAGTTTCTCTGAATTACATTTAAACACCCAAATAAGGTTGAAAGTTCAAAGTCATGTTATAGAGGAGCCTGAAATACCAATGAAGACAGTTTAACAGTTTTATCTCATTTACTGAGCCAGCCCTAGTTTTGAAAGCAGTCCTATACTTTAGGGCCACTCTTATGCATACCAGTTTTATTTTGCTTTGGGCAAAACTGCAGTTGGTAAGAGCAAAGTCACCTCAGATTTAATAGCGGAGTATGCATTATTCTTAAAAGATTTGCTGATAGATAATATGACAGTGGCAGCACACACTGCCTGCCTCTGCAGGACATTAAATAGATTAGCTGAATATTCTAGGATGTCATTTCTTTTCTTAAGCAGTGGGTACTATTGCTGTCTTTAATTTAGCCAAGGGAAGAGATGGTGTTAAGTGGAAAATACAAGACTGGTGAACAAATACTTCGTCTAACAAATGAAAGATTTGCAGTTCCAGAAATACTTTTTCATCCTTCGGATATTGGTATTCAAGAGATGGGAATTCCTGAAGCCATTGTTTATTCTATTCAGAATTTACCTGAAGGTATATCCTGAAAGTGTTTTGAAAAGGACAGGGGGGTGGGAGAAGGAGGGATGTTGTAATGGCTTGGTTTCATTTGGTGTGAAACTGACCAAAAGTCAGTAATTTAAGCATCAAAGAGTAAAACCTTTCTGACTGCTGTTTGTCAGAAGTAATGCTAAGGCTTTAATTTCATAGATTATGTACATGTAATTGTTATTATTACAAAGAAGACTTTCATAGGTTTTATGAGGCCATGTAAGTATGGCAGCATTTAGGCTATTAATGTACTCTTAAAAAGCCTGTGTCACTTAAAATCATTTTTGAAAGGGGAATTGTGTTGGCAAACATGAAATTTAATAAATACAAGAAAACAGTAGTTATCAAAGCCAAATTCTGAAATCAGGGAGAACATAGGATGATTGATCACCTTCTCATATTTCTATTTAACTGATATGCTGATTAGATGATCATAAATTTTTTGTATGTATATTTCTTACTTCTGTTCAAATTCATAACAAAATTGGAAAAATCACCACCTTTAGTCTTTAGATATATGTTCCATCTCTTAACTACAGATTTACTTAATTATTTTACAGAAATGCAGCCTCATTTCTTCAAGAACATAGTTCTGACTGGGGGAAACACCCTTTTTCCAGGCTTCAGAGATCGGGTTTATTCTGAAGTTAGATGTCTTACGCCAACTGACTATGATGTTTCCGTTGTTCTTCCTGAAAAGTAAGTCCTCAACTACTAAATAGAAGGAGCTTTATCTTTCTAGCAGAACAAACAATAAAGTAGGGTTTCTTTTGCTGATTAACAAGGTAGATTGAGTAAAGGCATTAATTTAAATATTAAGTGAACAAAAATTGTGCAAGAAGAATGTTTTAAATCAGTGTATTTTCAGACAAACCAAATAGAGATCACCTGCTTGCTCTGCACTTTACCTAATAAAGTTAAGGAAGTGTTTTTAGGGTCAGCCTTTTTACTGTAAACAGATAAATATGACTGTAAGTATGTAAGATTAGAACTTCATCTTTTACTTAGAATTTTCAGCATCTGAATGCTGCCATGTCATTATTAATGTACCACTTCAGGGATTAGGAAGGGGTAACATCTTTGCAGAAGGAATGGAGACAAAACAAGTATATTTTGAATATATCAAAAACAAATCTACTTTTTAAATAAGGAGTATTTTTAAATACTATTAAAGAATTATTATCTGTGCAAAGTAAATACAAAGGCAGATCCATGTCATTCCCTCTTCACACCTGCCTTCAAAGAGGCCCTTTTTTAAGAACCAAATCAGCTAGTCCTGCTAAAGTTTCAAACTTTGTCTCATAACTTCTCTGGAGCTGGATGGTTTGATTTAGCAATCAAAAATGTAGTTTCAATAGATGTGGCTAAATAAAAGTCTTGGAAATCATCACTGCATATTTCTATTTTAAATGAATCTATAGAGGAGTAACAATAACTTTATTCATTTTCCAGCCCTATCACTTATTCTTGGGAAGGTGGGAAGCTCATTTCTGAAAATGATGATTTTGAAGACATGATAGTAACTAGAGAAGACTATGAAGAACATGGACACAATATCTGTGAAGAAAAATTTGATATATAGGTAGCATAGTTGGATATGTTGTTATTCCATTGATTTACTTAGAATGGAATTCTTTGAATTACAACCTCTTTTCCATCAGCTAGGATTGTGTTTTAGCTTTCCTGTATTGAATTGGATTGAGAAAAAATAATTTTAAGAGTTTAGAAGTAAAGTTTTACAAGCGTCATACTATGAAATAATATGTTCATTGCAATTTCATTATGTTTGTATCTTTTCTGATAGCTTAATTGTATTTTTATTGCAGAACACCTCAGTGCATGAGGCAGTAAAAATATCAAGTGCTTGTACTGGTGTGATGCTAATACATAGTGAGAAGAAATGTGTTCGGGTTTTTTTTTCCAAAATGAGTATTATTCTAACTCACATATCCCACTAAAAGAGCATTAAACATATCTCAAAAGGAGCCTTTGATGTTGCCTCTCCTGAAAAGAAATACATGAGTTTTATTTTTAGTTATTTTAGTGAGTACCTATGAGAGAAATATACTTGAAATGTGACTGCTGCTATTGACAATATGCTTAAGCTTTGAGAAAAGAGTAATTTGAACAATTCCTTTTTCTAAAGGGTTTTTAATTTAGTAGGTTGTAGGGTTTTCTGTTTGGTTTTTGTTTTAAACAATGCCTGAGCAAATAAGCTTCCGGCCACTCCGATGCTTCTGATAAGGAGGTGCCACAAAGGTGAACAAAGCTTGTGGTTGTGTCCTGGGTGATGACCCATCTGTGTCCTCTCCATGCATCCTAGGTAAACACAAATACCCCAGAATGTGTTATTTCTGGCATCAGAAGCTGTGTTACTTTGCCATCAGTCTGTGCAGTATGGTATGCAGTAGGGGGAAGAGCCAGAAGGCTTGGAGGGGATGCCCCACCTGACTTGCTTGCTTGCCAAGACAGAGACAGGCAGACAAGGTGGATAATGGAGACTGGAGTATCCTGTTGTGTCTCATATTCCCTGTCTCGTCTGTCCTAATGTAAAGCCAGTACATATTCCTACACAGTGCACTTACCTGGCTACCTTGCATAAGGGCAACATTGAACAGCAGCCAGTGCTTCAGAGAGTGGGAGATGATCTTTCTTCCTTGAGTGTGACTTTTTTTACTTTGGAAAAAGTTCAAGGTTGCTTTTCTCTAGTCTAACCTGCTGAAAGGAATGAAAGGGGTACCTTCCTCCTGCTGTTAGCAGCACAGGAGCAGCACGTGAGCCATACAGGAGGCAGCTAGGGTATGAAGGCATTAGACCAGCACCTACAACTTGTTGGACAGAGATTGTATGACTTTTTGTAGGACATGAGTAAGTCTGGTACACTGTCACTTTGACAGCGACATGGAGAAGCCCTTGTGTCCAAGCTCTAGTTTTTAACTAAGTGCTTCATGAAAGTGTCAGCATACTTCAGCTGGGATTTAAAGAAACATACACATTCTCATGAAAGCACTAATGAACTTTTTTGTAGGAGCAAACATGAATACTCTGTGAATAGAAGCAAGCCTCCTTTGAAGGTGGCACCACTTGTGCTTTGATAAGACTGTACTGAAAAGTACCTCGACCAGACTCTTCACTCTGAATATTCTCTACTTCAAACAAATTCATACTGGCAATTAATTTGATAGCTCTATGCTAGAAATCATAAACAGAAACAAGTGACAGGTCCCAAGTTCCCCTACCACATGATTCTGTGTCAGATACTGTTAAAAATACATGACAGAACTTTCTGAAGTCCAATAAAATTTTTCTAATTTTGGAATTTAACTGAAAACCAGTAGTCTATAGACCAAACCTGTTCTGTTCAGTGCACCCTTAGATGTAAAATAACAGGCTTCTGTCAACAGAAGATTAAAGGTGAGTAGATCCCCCTGTTAGGGTATGTGAATAAAACATAAGAGCTCTTCCTTTCCTTTGCAGAACTAGATCAATCTTAGCTTCTTGTCCCATGAACTGAAGGGAACCATAGGGCAGCTATAAACTGCTGCTTGGAACACTTCCTTACTGTTTAATACCTGCTTCTACACCCCCTGAGCTGCCTCTTCCCAATGAACACACTATGAAATGAAAGGCTCATCACTTTTTATACAATTATTTATTATATTTAAATTAGCACAAGAAAATTCTAAATCAAGTCACAAAGTGCAAGTTCGTTTTTTAACAACACAGTTTTTCCCCAAAGAAAATCCCAGCCCACTCAGCCTACAAATTACCATGTTATCACCCCTCCCAGTTACCAGGTTTAGTATTTTGAGTAAAACGCAGTAAAGGGACTGAAGACTAAGAGAGAGAGAGAGAAAGAGAGATTAGGAAGAAAAAAAAAACAACTAAAACCACTTTCTTCTACTACTCAACACCAGAAGCACTTAGTCAGGAAATAACTTTCCTGTTTACAAGTCTCAATAACCTGCTTCTATATATGCTCCCTCTTCTGGGAGAATGACCAAAACCCCACACAGGGCTAGAAAAAGAATACATGGCCCTGTACTATAGGAATTAGGGCATTCACCTCTGAAAGGGGAAACTTGGACATTTTTCCTCCTCTAGAAATTACTTATTTCACACTGGTGAGTCACACTTAAATAGCAAGTGCATAAACAGGGATTCATGGACAGAGGTTTCAACTATATTCCCTGATTTCTAATAGGGCCAGGTAATTTAAATAAGGCTACTTCAAATATGCAAGTTAACTAAGTGTACAGGCAAGAGGTTGTGTTGTTTATATCTTACAGTGTAACTATTTCAATTTAAAAACAAAACAACACTTGTTTTAAGAAAGCTTTGGTATCCTGCTGACTTGACTATGTTTGAAGCCTAGAGGAATCTGAAGACACCTAAAGCAGCACACTCATAACCAAAAAAAAAAAAAAAAAATCATGCTTATAGTGGAGTTAGTCCAGCATTGGGGCCAACAAAATGATAGAGGAGTAGAGGATCTGTCACACAGGGAAGAGGCTGAGAGTGCTGTGATTGTTTAGCCCTGAGAATGCTCATGGGAGGGGGAGTGAAGAAGACTGAGCCAGACATTTCAGCAGTGCCAGTCAAAGGACAGGAAGCAGTGCAAGAAATTCTACCTAAGTATAAGGCAGTTTATTTTGATTGGGTTTTTTTTTGCTTTTTGGTGTAGAGGTAGGGTTTGTTTGCATGTTTGATGAAAGTCTGGACCAGACTCACCCAAGAGGCTGTGGCATATCTGTTTTTGGAAATATTCTGAACTCAACTGGAAAAGTCCTTGAGCAGCCTCCAATACATGACTAAACATCTGGATGAAAGATGTAACCCCTATCACACTATATCACATATTTATTTATTATAAAAAAAGGCTGAGACAGCATGAAAAAGAGAAGGCTTTGGGGTGACCTAATTGTTGCCTTTCTGCACCTTAAGGGAGCCTACAAAGAGACCTGGGGAGGGTTTCTTCAAAACGTAATTTTTTCCTTGAATTAGCAGCAGCTCAGTCTGCCACAGTGGGGAAGCAGTAACAACAGGTTATAATTACTGACTGCAACCATGCACAGCTCCCCTGCCTAATAAATCGTTCCTGCTGCAGATTCAAAACCCACTGACCTGCTTCCAACATTTTTTACACACTTTGTACACTTTTACAATACCCACAGGAGTCATAACCTATGGTTTAAAGATGAGATTAAGTTATTATTAATTAAAGATAGAAAAGATTAAAACCCCCTACTGATTATCAACCCAAGCATGGCTCTGAACATAGATGTGGCTCAGATGAAAGCCATGGGGTTGAGGGACAGATGGAAAAAAGTGCCAAACCCTGAGCTCAAGGCAGCCCAAGCAGTGAGCTGTTATTACTTACTTACAAATAATTAAGGATATTTTGCTTAAAAGATTAATTAGATTTAATGCTTTTTAACAGCATAGTAATTTTGATAGTTGTAGCTTCCTGAAACTGAAGATGTAAAGATGTAAGATAAAAACATTTTTATGAGCAATTTTCATGTGCCTCCTTCGTTCTTTCAAAAAAAGATTTTAAAAAGGCTGTATTGAAGTCTAATCATTTGGAGTACAAAATTCACATGTAGTTTTACAACCACTACAGTAGACGAAAGAATGGTATTTTTGGAATTCTTTGATTAATTTCTTCTTTTGCTTCGAAGGAACAGTAGGGTCATTGTCCATCTCTTGAATCAGTGCTAGAAGATACTGATTGGTTTGTTGCTTTTGATCTTCATATTCTTTAGTTGTAATGCGCTGACAGAAGGTGAAGCCTTCATAAGAAATCAGAGGTTCAGATTAAGTTTCATGCATCATGTAAAAGCCTTGTTAAAAAATATGGTAAGAAACATAGGTATATTGATATTCCAGTTCAGATGTGATTACATCTACAAGCAATGTGAAACATACAGCTCTCTATTGGGAATGGATAGAAATCTAAACATGAATTGAAAAATAAGGCTGAAAAGCAGTGTTACAAGTACACTATCTTAGAAGATTCTATATTGCAAAACAGGCCTGCAAGACAAAGAACAAATGCAGTTCTCACACAGAAACCACAATGAAGAACATTATGCAATTCGAATGGCACCCTGCATTTGTCAGGATCCAAAGATTCCCTGTGAGTAAATCAGATCTGTAGCAAGGCTCAGTACGTAATGCAAGTGAATAAATACTTTGGATAAATAGTTGCCTCTAAACCACACTACAAAAATCAGGAACAGAATTTAGGAGCTTCTACATGAGTAGACAGCTAAGCATGGTTTGGGCACCAGAAGCAGAGGTGATGCAAGAGAGATATTGAACTCAGCACAACTTAACTATAAAAAGGTTGTGAATCTCTGTGGTAAAGTACTGCCTTGCAAGGACTCAAGGCCCCTCACTGGGCAGGGGAGTTCTGGCCTGAGGAAAGACTGGCATACAGCTACTCCCCAGACATTTTTTCTTCCTATACATATTAGAGAGCAATTTGGTTGAACAAGTGTCAGTTGCCTAACGGGGAAAGATTTCTTACTAATCCTTCTTTACAAACACCATCATCTTTAGGCTTCACATAGAGAGTAGTATTAACCTGAGCTGTCAGAGTTTTCACATAGACCTATTCTTCCCTTCTTCTAAAGTAAGTCTGTCAAACATCAATACTTCTATGGTTTAGTACAACCAGATGAAGAAAAAAGACAGCTCCTTCAAAAGGGAAAGCTTAACAACTGACAAAGAGATTAACTCTTAAAACTTCAGCATGGGTCTTTAGTTCTGTGGTTTCAAGTGTCTTACTAGATTACAACCAATTCCGGAGTTCCCTTGCTGGTTTTAGTCTTTTTTTATTTCCAGCAGACCTAAGGATTACCTTCCTGCAATTGACAGACCCCTTTTCTTATCTGGGTCTCCCAGCCTTCCCTCCTGCTCCCACCTGGACTTAAGAAGTTCACCAGCTAAGAACGTTCAATAGCTCCTAGGAAAGATTTCGAAAAGAAAAGGGAAAATTACACCAGAATATGAGGCACAAAGGAAAACAGGAATATGCCATGCCAGAGAGCTTACAATCAGATCAAACTATTTCAACAAGTAGATGGAACCTATATGCATTTATAGATTGGAACCCTGAAACTTAGTAAGAAAAATGGAGCATAGGGCTTGTACTTCTGTTGTGTCTTCAGTGTGTCAATGGAGATCACACAGGCTCCGAGAATATTACAGACAGGCAGCTCTTTCCACTGTTGCTCATCTCTCTATTCTCTGGCTTCACAATATATGATTCTCAGAACACTGAACCAGAAGGAATTTGGCCTCATTCCAGAGAACTCAACACAGATGGTAAAAGATTCTGTACCAAACTACTTCTTTGGCAGCTACTGTATTAAATATAGTATTACACAGCAAAATAACTTAGTGTAATTTGTTTCCCAAGTTGTTTCTCTTCAGTGTTTAAACACACAATGCACTGGCAATACAGGAGTCAAAGAAGATAAAGAGTCAGAGAGAAATTCAATTATCTAAGCCAACCCTTTTAATCAGTATTGGCAGCAAGGCCAGACAGAATGTTAGCTCAAAAGAAATAAGCTGAAAAGCATTAACCCCACATACAGAAGGGTAGTGTAGCCTAAAAGGAAGGCACTTGACACTTGGTGTGTAAGTCCTAACATCTTAAACTTTATGTTTACTCAGAAAAAGGGGAGAGTTCTTCAAAACACTTAACAGTCAAAACAATAAACAACCAAAGTCTGTGCTCAAGTCATCTATCAGAATCTTGAACTACTGAGTGAGAATGTGTAGGTGTCTTGTAGCAAAAATAAAAATACTGTTCCTAAATACAAAGTCCCATCAAATTCACAAACCAAATTAGAAGCAAATAACTTCAGGAAGCACATTTTGCACTACTATTTCCAGAAGCAATTATTTGGTAAAAAGAAATGTAATGTATCCAAACTAGATTATTAATAGAATCCTTGTTCTCCAATATTCAGCAGTTTTGCAGATAGCATATAATTTAATATTTAGTGCATTGGCCAGTATTCCCCATAATGCTTCACTTCTAACAAAGGAAAAGAAGTCTATGCACTTATAGTCAACTGATGATAAATCAGTTCTTATACAATAATTTATATAAAAATTTATCCCATCATCTACCTGAATTGATATCTGGATCTTGCCCTTCTAGCAAACTCTGAAGTCTCCTACTTGTTACTTCCAGAAGAGTTAAGGGAGCCTGAAAATAAAACCCAATAAAGAAAACATGACAAAAGCAATACTTCTGTATTTTGATAATCTAAAGCTTTCAGATAACCAATTTAAAACCACATAGTTAAATGCAGAAGAATTTATGCCCGCATTTATTTAGGTACACATTCGAAGTATCTCACAGAATTGCACTAAAACACATAGTTTTACCAAGATGTATGTGTTTTATTTCTGGTATTTCTGGACAAAGAAATAGGAAGCAAAAAGTACTAGATGCCATTTTCCATGGCAAAAACTGCAGTGCAAAACAAGCTGATTTCAGCTTTCACACAAGGCTCTCAGTGGCAGCTGTCAGAGTGAACCACTGTCCACTCACTGTCACTGCTGCACAGTTCTGGCCCTAACTCCAGTGGGGAATCAAAGGCCCAACCCTCATGTCAGAATCCTTAACACAAATTAAAAAGGGGGGATTGGCTGTGTACTAATAAATACAAACCCTCACTAACCACTTAATGCTTTCAAACTAAACTGGAGCTAATTAAAAAAAATAATTCTCCCATGTCTCGACCTGAAGTCAAAAGTGGAAATTTATGTGTAATTTATGTATAAAAATAAAAACCAGTATTTTACTGAAACCAAATTTCTGTGAAGCTTATTTTTATAGGGTAAAGTTTCATCTTTTCACATGTGACAATATGACAAAACATAAATTAAGGAGATTATAAAAAGCCTGCATATTTACACAACTCATCAAGTTTGATAGAAAGGCTACCAGCATTTTGTGGTTCTATTTGTTTTCTTCAATTTAGAAGTTAACATTCCAAAATACTGAAGGATCTTTTAGAGTTGTTAAAGCTATACACATACACTGGGGTACAAGAGCATGCCATTTTTCTACCACTCAGAGTATGCCAGTAAACTTCTAAAGGAGAAAGACACTAAGATACCTAAGTATTTAGCAGGCATTCATTACCAACAAGGTGCCAAAATGACCCTATTAAAAATTATTAATATTTTAAATATTTTCCTAAAACAAATCATGGAAATAAAGAGTGAGGATGTAATTTATAAAGGATTGCAAAGCTCTCAAAAATCTGTCCTATATAGTCTGGAATAGCTTCTCACCCTGTTTGGCTGTACTATTAAACTGTAACAAATGGAACATTAAACACAGTTCCTCAGACTTGTCATACTCAAAAAAAGGCAATTCATGGCATTTAACATTTAAAATGACAAAGCCAATGATGTAAGGAGAATGATACCTTGAAGAGCTCGGAGTGATTGTCCATCAGAAACTGAGTCAGCAGTTCTGCCTGTGGTTTTGACAGTGTCCTATTTTGTAAGATGAACTTTGTACAAGTCTTGATGATCACAAATCTGTTCTCAAACTAGAAAAAGTAGTACCCAGATTTGGCATTAGATTGACTTGCAGTGTGCTAGCAAAGACTAAGTACGACGGGATGCTATCAGTGGGAACCAGATCACATGGAAAGGCAGTAAACAGAATACTTCTAACTAGACAAAAAATTCAGCTTTACTATGAGAAAGTGCTATTTTTCACATTAAGCAGAACAGATACTTACTTGTTTTTGCAACCTGTAGCCCTCAGATTCTGACGCAATGGCTAGGAATGTAAGGAGCCTGTGAAGTTCTTCACTAATATTCGGTGCTAATAATTTTAAATAAAGTTGCAATGCCTCCAGAGCTTGGTCTGTTTTTCCTTTTTCTGCCATGGAGTAAAGCAGCATATCCAATGTTACTATTCATTTTCAGAGTCATGAATACTTATTTAAATCCCAATAATAATCCCAGTTTTGGGGGTGTTTCCTTCCAAACAAAATTTCATGTTGTTCCAGTTATTAAAGGATTCTTTTCTCAATCCACAAGTTTTAATTTTTCCTCCCCCACCAGGGGCAGGGTGGCAGCAGGCAGTTAGTGAGCAGCTTTGTAGTACTTAGTCGGCACCAGGGGTTAAGGCACAACAACCCAATAGGACTGAAGCAGCAGCAACAAAGCCCATTTAGGTAGGATTAATCTTAAACTTGTATTTAAATGAGACCCTTATGGTTTACTTGTATGCATATGATGGGAGGGTTCTCAATAGTCCCTTTAATAATTTTAAATAACTTATATTACTAAAAAGGACCCTATCTCCATAACTTTAAAAACCTTATTCTGGTTAACATGAAAACATGAACTAACATGAAAAATCATTGATAGCAATGATTTTAGTTTTATGTAATTACTTAGTAGTAGCAATAAGGCAAATTCTCACTTGGGCTAAGTAACTTTCACAATGACAATAGTTATCTATTGAAAGTTACCCACAGAGGTTGGTGGATCTCTATCCTTCCAGATTTTCAAAATTCAGTTGGACCAGGCCCTAAGCAAATTGATCTCACTTTGAAATTTGTCCTTGTCTCGAGCAGAGGTTCATAATAGTGATTTCGAGCATTTCCTTCCAACCTAAAAAGTGCATCTGCAATGGCATTGCAAATGGTGTCGTGATTCAGTCAATTGATACTTAGTGACAGCCTCTACACAGCTTTCATCCTTATTTTTTGTTCCAGGTTGCTCTTACCTATAAGTTCTATAATTCCTGAATGAATATCAAAATCCTGAGTGGCAAGAAGAGAATCCTTCTTTTGACTGTAATATTTCATTATAACATCAAAAAGAATCTTCTTGTACGTATTCAGACTGCTGGGGTTGTTAGTGTTTTGAGGTAATTGCTGACTAACCATCACTAGGAATTGGTCAGGAAAATACTCCAAGCATTCAATTGCAGCACAGAGCCACCTGTCAAGCCTGTAGAAGGAAAAGGTAGTTTTAGTGCTTGCTTTAAAATGCTCTACCTATTTTTATTTTCACAGATTCATAGAATATTCTAAGTCAGAAGGGACACACAAGGATCACGGCATCTAATTCTTAAGTAAATGGGATTGAATCTGTTACCTTGGTGTAATTAGCACCATGCTCTAAACAACTGACGTATCTCAGGGTCCATTTAATCCTTTAAAGAAAACTAGATAGAAATAACCATGCAGGTATAGTCACATACATGAACCACAACGCTTAACTGGTATATTAAGCAGTTTGTCACTACAGCAGTTCAAGAACCTGCTCAAAATGAGCAACTTCCATGTTTTTCCTATGCTAAAGGCAATACACCTGAGATAGAATCAGATCAAAACAAGTATCATGCAATCATGCCAGACTGTCACTGACCCCAGGAATTCACCTAATATCTAAAAACCAAACACCACCCCACCATTACTCCAACACACACACAGAGAACCCACCAGGGCTAACCAGGGTGAAGAAACCTGATCTTTACAGAAGAGAAAAAGACAGTTTGAAAAAAGAGGAAAATAAAAGTTGGTTAAATCCCAGAGGACTACAGAAGCAGTTTATTATATAATCTACTATAAAGGCATGAGTTTTCACAAGCATCTATTGTCTCTATATCTTAACTAAGGAAAGAAAATGTAACCTAATTATGCACCTAAAATTCGGGTGCATAATTTATTGTTGAAAGAAGCCAGAAGGTCAGAGGAAAAAGTCTCAACCATTTTGTACAGAAGGAATATAAAATCATAAATGTGTGGGACAGATGAACAATTACTTTTATCTGATTCTGGATGCAAAATAATTTGATCTGAACCAATGACAAGTTGCAAATATTATTTAAGATCCACAGAATCTTATTTTTATCATGGAGAACAGAAGCAAATATTGTGAAATTGCAGATAAAAATGGTATCAATTTGACAAAAATAGTCATTCCTAAGACATTCACATGAGCCTTGACATATTCATTAGAATTATATGGAAGATAGAAATCAGCTTAAGTACACTAAGCAGGAACACTACAAAAGTAAGAGAAGATTTAAGGAAAAGAACACTGACAACATGCAGCCACTTTTCTATTCTCATTATATAAGCATTCTTCAGTGCTACAGCTTAGTTTCTCCTTTTCTCTTGCTAACAATAGATGCTTTACTGACCTTCTATCTTCACACCACAGCCACTAGGAACCGTGACAAACAAACAAACATACTCAGAATAAAGTTTTCAAGTTCTGATGTCTGTTACAGAGACCTAAGAGTAAAGAATCTGGTCTAGAAACTAGGAATGTTTACAACATTCAATGTTAAATTTGTAATGTTTACTTAAAATACCCAAGTGTCCAACTCTAAACATACACTTTTTGTGAAATCACTTACCACTTCTGAAAAGAAGTCAATCACACTAATGCCACCTCTGTCTACCAGTACACAAGCATAATGATGTCTATTTGTTAACTTAACACAAATCTTTGATCAAGAGTAAAATAAAGCCTTTACTAACAAATTCATTTCATAGATACATAACTTACTCGGGCAAGTTTAAGCTACACGTAACCTCTCTGTCCAGGAAAGTATTTGAGATAATCATGTCTTCTTCTTTGCCAAAACTGTCTGATTTTGTCTTCACTGAAGACACCAAGATATCTTCTAGAAGGGGAACATCAATTAACTGCAGCAGTCGTAGCAGAGTTTGCTGTTTCCAGACATCTTCTATTACTGATACCATAAACAAACAAAAAACCCTCAGAAACAAGATCTCATGTAAACAACTAACCTTTGTTTTTATTCACTAAAGAATCTTTTAAGTGTTCAAAGAAAACACAGTAACAGCATAGTGTGAAGTTGCTGTGTTGGGTAAGAAGGGATCAAAATAGGAAAGCTAAAAAAAATGTCTCCCCCATCATATTAGGATTCAGAATAAACTACTCTAATTAGTAGAAGAAAAAAAGACAAGTGAAAAGCAAAGGACTCATATAATAAAGATAGTCTTAATCTCAAGACCTACTTCCTACTGAAATAGTATTTTCATAAATAGCACCATCATGCAAAAACATAACCCTGTTGTGTTTCCTTCTGTTTAGTTACTACAAGCATTAACCTCTATAACACTCATTTAGAGATTTTGTCATTAGTGACAGGTTAAATTTAGGTCTCTATGTAGCATTATTTAACAGAAATGGGGCATTCACTCCAAGATACAGTGAAAAACAATCAAGTTTTAAAAAGAAAACATTCAATCCTCACCTCCTTTTGAAAGCAGGCAAGTTGGTTCATTAACCATGATCTTTGGAGGTAAAGATGCATGAACATATATTGATTGAAGAAGCTCCTCAATCCTCTTTTTATCAGCTGCTTCCAATGCTAAGGGGTTTGAAAGTGTTGTGCCACACTTTGTTCTGCTTAGGGAGAGGAAAAAAAAGATGCATAACAAATACTATTAGAACACATTTGTCTTTCAGTTACTTACTAAATTGCTCTTAAACCAGAACTTTAGGGCTTCATTATATCTGGAATCTATCCTGCTACTAGAATTCCTATCATCCACATCTGCTTTGTAGAAAGGGCAAGGATATTGATTCCAAATAATGTTTGCTAGTTCCACTTTGTTTACTGGCTTTCAGTAACTAGCTCATTCATGCTGAGTCTCAGATTTCAGCACAACTGACAGCAAAACCAAATTATTCCTAGGCTTATGCTACTGTGCCAGACTCTATTCCAAATAACAAATGGCAGATCAAAATACTCAAAAAATACCTGGAAGCATCTACAATTTAGACATGACGTTTCTCAAAACTGGCACAGACTTTTCAGAAGTCTCCAACACCTGGTTTAGTCAGACATAACTTCGTTTAAAGGTAACCCTCCTTAACTTTTTTAAAAAAAGAGAAAGAATAGTTCAGAATAACTCACTTGGAACATTGTTTTGTTTTCTGTTTGCAGATTTGCTCTGGAGATAAGCTTCCATTGTCCTCATTCTTTCTTGGAAGAAGAGGATCAAGACTGCTATTTACAAATCTATAGAGACTAGTGTCCGTGTCTTCAAACTCTGTTTCCTTCCCGTTCTTGAATAAGTAAAGCCTGGCTCCAACTGGCTCAAACACTTTGTGATCCATCAACGCTTGGCATACACGGACCCCCTTCAGCCGAGAAATATCATTGCAGCTTAGGTACATGCTTTGCATAAGATGGCTCAGTACCACATCAACAGCATTGGAGCCGGTGAAACAGTTTCTGTATGTTTTCAGGTACTGTCTACGTCTTTTGATTTCCACTTGATTGTGAAGGACATGTATAATACTATTCCACAGCTGAGTTGCTTGAAAAGGACCGTCACAGTCTGCAAAATATTTATATGAAAGTTTTACAAATTTATAAACCTTTACTTTAATACCTAAAAAAAAAAAATACACTGTGATTTTAGTTTTATATTTTTAAAAAAATATTCAGAAATCAGCTGAGTTTTACAAAGACAAAGATAATATTTCATGACTCAGTCCTTCTTGTAAGCTGACTCACACCCACTACGGTAGAGTCAAGAGAAGAGAACAAAAATCCACTAAAAACAGGTGATGAAGGTTTTTTTGTCATTGTTATGACCACACATATTTTATGAACGCACTATGTACATACACATTAAATCATTAGAGAATCACAAACCAGCCGAGGCTTGCAGGGACCTCTGGGGTCTATCTGGTCCAACCTCCCTGCTCAAGCAAGGCCAGCCAGAGCTGGTCGCCCAGAACCAGGTTTTGAGTATCTCCAGAAGCCGAGATGCCCACACACGATATCACAACCTCTCTGGGTACCACTGAAGAGAGTCCGCCTCCATCCTCTTTGCACTCTCTCTTTAGATACTTGCAGAGACACCCTCAAGCTTTCTCTTCTCCCGGCTAAGCAGCCCCAGCGCTCTCAGCCTCACTGGGGGAGGTGCTCCGAAGCCCCCAGTTTATGCTCGCACATCGCACAGACAACAAACGAGTGTCTGTAGTGCATTAACCGCGCCTGCCTCCCGGTCGGAGCACCCAGCCCAGCCCAGCTCCATGCCCAGCCCTACCAGCGGCGCCCCCTGTAAGCTCAGCTCCAGAGGTACGGCCGGAGGCAGCTCCTCGCACCCCCGTTCAGCTGCCAAGCCTCCCTAGCCCCGTTCTACCCGCCGCCCCCTCCCGCGGCACCGGCAGCCGGGGGCACCAACAAAAACAACGGGCAGGCGCCAGCCCCTCGCAGCCCGCTCTGCTCCCCGGTCCCTCCGACTCTGCGGGGGAAAANAAGGCTGGAGGGGAAGGGCCGCTCCGGAGGTTCGATCGCCGCGCGGGCAGGGCCGGGAGGGGACCGCTGAGCTGCCCGAGCCCGCGGATCGCGGTCACCTGCCGCCTGTGGCCGCGGCCGTCCCCCGGCGCGTTGCTCCCGGCTGCCCCGCCGAGCAGGGAGCGCAGGCGCTGGCCCTGCGGAGCGGTGCGAGTCCGCTGTCGCTGTAAATAACAGTAAATACTTTGTCCGGGAGGACTGGCCCGCAGGAGGCTGAGCGGGGTTTGTGCAGTGCAAGGGCTGGGTTTCACCTGTCACCAGGCGACAGACAGAACCCTGTTCGTGGATCTCGTTCCGTGAGGTTTTGGTAGGGATTTAGCTGAAGCTCAGTACGGAAATGGTGCATGAAAGTTAGGAAGGTGATGTGCGGCGAGGGCAGCCTTGCACAGTGCTTCATTGCGTTTGACCCTCTCGGTGTTTTTGTAACAAATGCAAGAAGTCTGGTTGTGCCTGAAAAGTGCTAGGGTTTTGTCCTTTCGTTTGCTGTGACTCAGTTGTTCCAGCACTTGCTTCTGTGGATTGATCCTGGCTTGGGGCAGGTGGATAGGATGCGGTTGGATGGCATGAAGTAGCTGTGCACCAGCCTGCTTTAGTTTGAGGATAAATTACTGGGTTTGCATTATGCAGGTTTTTTTATGAGTGGGAATTGAAAAATGATGAACAGTCTTTGCTTTGGATTTCAACAGCCTGTATTTCAACATTTTGAATGTTTTACCTCCTTTCTGAGTGCAGTGTTGGTTGTTGCTTACTACCTTGTTAAGTGATTGTTCTCATCATGCTGCTGTATGATTGCTGATGTACATCAGCATAAAAACCATTACTGATTGTGAGGGGCATTAATGAAAAAACATATTGAACATTCAAAATTATTAGGATTAGTTCCAGGTTTCACGGACTCAGAATCAGTAGCATTAATATTACTCATGAAATTCAAAACAGGAAGAGTTCTTAAACGTTTATTGCATGTCCTGTGTTGCTTGTCCAGACACTCTTATATTTCAGATTTTGCATTTATCTCATTTATTACCTTTTAACTTGAAATACAGATTTCATTGTGGGTGACTGACTTTATTGCCACTTGGTTATTATTTCTTTTTGGAAATACTAGACCAGCCTTAACTGAACAAGCAAGTTTTCCTACAGCTGAGAACTAGACTTGTGTATTTCAGATGTGGTTAACTTGTCATGATTTGTGGTATTAGAGGTACTATCCAAAACAGATATTTTTGCTGGGGCATGGATTTTCTAGGTACATTGTTCCTGTTGACATATATAGATTTTTTACTGAAGTTGGTGATAGCAATTGTTTTTATGCAGCAAAATATTTTAGCTTACATTCAAATGTTGATAAGAGGATTTCTACAACTTTACAGTTAGGTGGTAAACTTTAAACCCTATCTGCTTATTGAGAAATAAGTTTCTTGGTATTGCTTGCTCAGAAGCTAAATTAAACAATAGTTTGCCTGCTGTCAAGCTGGAGGAGAACAGGTTGGACAGGGTCTACCAGGCTTGAATTTTAAATTCTAGCACTTCAGATACTGGAATGCTGTTGACATTTTCACCTAGTGGCTTTTACAGGCTACTCACTGCAGTAAGTCTGTCACCCACAGAAGAGGACTCTTCTGATTTAATGAATACTACACCATTTTCCCACCATCTCTGTAGAGAAGCTGCCTTTCAGATTTACACAAAAGAATTTGAACATGCATGCACATGCATTTTCTTTTTAATATTTCTGCAGTTAATTTTGCAAAGTGTTTTATTAGTTTTGAGAGTCCTAACAAGATGGTGTTGCATTGGTACTAGAGAAGATTTGATGGCTGGGAGTGAACAAAACAATGGAAAAAGTACAAGATCTAAACCCAAGTAAATTAGATTTGGGATTATCTTAAACTCATTAGGATTGATTTTATAGTCTTTTAGCATATAGAGTTTGCCCACAGAATAGTTGCTGAATAAAATTGCTGAGAGCTAGAAATGCCTATAGCTCCTTTTTAGAATAATCCATGATCCTTGTTTATACCTATTTATCAGGTTAATGAAAAGTTTCTTTATACAGGGATATTAGCCAGTGTCTTCATAGGAGTTTGGTGTAGGTTAGGACTACATGCACGGTTAGAACTTGCATGTATTTTTCCAGATCACGAATCATAAAGTAAAATTAATTTCTTGTAATAATAAAATTTCAAATACTGAAATAAAATTACTTAATAAAGGAATTCTGTATTTCCATAATTTATTTCAAGGTATGTTCTCAACAAAACACTAACTAGATACCAAACAAGTTTGTAGTTATTCTTAAGATTGTCTTGTTGATTTCAGACACAGCTTCTCATATCTACAGAGTTGAGATAGAGCATGCAGTTGTTCCGCATGCAGCACTGCGCTGAAGCTTGCTTGGGGCTTGGCTAATACTGTTACACACAACTGCACTGGAGTGAATTGTCCCATAGCACAGGGAACTTTTTAAAAAGTTTTGTTTAGTATGTTTATTACCTCTTTTACATTCACAGACCTCTATTACAGGTCTGTCTTTGCAATTGAAACCTAATCAGATTATTTGTCCTGGTTTGTAGTGGAATCAAATCTATGGTACCAGGGAGAAAAGGAGTCCATGTCCAGGTAACTTCCGTGTGGTTGATTTTGGTTAAGTTTGACTGAAGGATACAGATGTCTTTACATCTTACTTGAAAGAGAGACTGAAGAAATATCCTCAAGTGTTGCTTTTGAATATACTGCATAATATTGATTCCAGGAAATAATTTCTTCTTGCATTCTCTTTTTCTTTGCTCACACAGATAAGGAAGATGAATGTCTATATCTCTTTTTTTTTGCTGTTTTGTTTGCTGCCTTCATTCTTTCTTGTGTATACATTATCAGAGAAACAATTGTATAAATGGGACACAGGCTTCAGAACTTGTATCTGGCAGAATAGGCAAGTCAGATTTATTAAGAAAATAAAGAAAACTCTGAAAGGCCGCGCTACAGGGGAAGATGAAGTAAATTGGAAGCTGCCACAGTCTTTTAGCTCTAAAATTTGTAAGGTTGTATGAAAAAAGCTTCCTTGCACAATTTTGGTAAAGCATAAAAAGATGGTTTCTTGTTTCCTTCCCCTGCACTTAATACTTAAGTTCATTAACAGCTGGATCATGCAAATGGTAATGTCAGCAGTCTGATGGACAAAATACTGAATTTTGAGCTTGTATTTTGAAAAGTACTGCGTAGGAAAGAATATTTCTGGTTTTTACTTCCTGTCTGTATAATACACATCCATGTTTTCCTTCAGATGTGTTTCTCTTTTTGATGGATACCGATACACAGGATGTGAACCTTTCCTGTCCGGGGACAGTTTGTAATTCCTTTGCATTATTTGATTACAGTTTTCAAGAAATGGTTGAATTGAGAGGACTGTGAAACCTTTATTTTCTTGTCTTTGTAGGATAAGCCATTGGTGCAAATTGAAACCATGGAGTCCATGCTGAACAAGCTGAAGAGCACCGTCACAAAGGTGACGGCTGATGTCACCAGTGCAGTCATGGGAAATCCCGTCACCAGGGAATTTGATGTCGGGCGACATATTGCCAGTGGAGGTAATGGTCTTGCTTGGAAGATATTTAATGGAACTAAAAAATCAACAAAGCAGGTGAGTTATCAAGTAAAGACCTATGTTTATAGACATTAGATGACAGATTGATAGCAGTTGATAAGTGGCAGTTAAAGTCCAACTGGACCGACTCAAGGGTAGTGAAATGACACAGAGAACTCAGCGCCATTTAAGTACATTGTTCTCAGCTAAATAAGTGATACTTGCTTTAAGCCTTTTGTTGGAGAAAGAAGTGGTTCTGCATTCATAGCATACAATTAGGAACCAAGATCAAGAATTCATCTCAGTTAAAAGTGATCTGACAGGAAGGAATAAATTTGCTTTACCATGGGTTGGTTCCCCAGTTTGTTGCAGCTTGCAGCTTTTTTTTGGTAACAATTCTGGCTTTTTACAGTTTAAAATAACCATGAAGTATGTCATCATTTTTTGTCAGCAAATGACACTGTAGTTTTTTGCTCAGCTACCATACAGAAATTGAGCAGTTAGAAATGTTATGAGATACTGTAACAGGAAGGCATGGGATAGAGGAGGAGGTCGTGAAGGAAGTTAGTTATGCTTTCCATGTGCTGCTTTCAGATCAGTATTGTTCCTTTTCAGTTTCCTTAAAGTATTAGGGTTTAGATCACCAATACTCAAACTTTTGACTTACTTGAAGTCATATGTATAAATGAATATGGGACTGTGACTTCAGAAGAAGGTTTGCCAAAAACAGAGCTTAAGAATTGTTATTGCAGAAAATTATTTTGTTACACTGGAGAAATGTGAAAAGTTTTTTTTTTCCGATTCGGGGAGGAAGTACAATTTTCAAAGTGTAAATAGAAGTGTTAATAAATTACAGTCTTGAGGTAAACATAATACTAAGTGATGTGAAGTCATTTAGACAATGCATCAGCTTGCTGCACATGTACCAAAAAGAAATGGACACAAAGGAATGTCTTTGGAAAATGTTTGTACCATCTGTTAGATCATAGGCAAATAAACATTATCAAATTGATATATATAACACACAGAATAAATAATCTGCAAAGAATGTGTGATATGATTCTGTGTGATACGAGTCTGAACAATGTTTAATCAGGTACTTTTGCCATGTTTTCATGCATTTTTTTAGCTGTTGCAGAGCTCTGTGCATCTTTTATTTACTGAATTTACCCAGCATAAGAGTTGATTGGGGCTTTTTTTTTGGTCTTACTCAGCTATGCAAAGTGATAACATTGGAAGCATGGTAATTTTGATAGGTTTTATACAATCTGTGTTAGCAGTTGACCTGTAGCAGGTATATCCTTAAGGTCTGGAGTGTTCTAGCAAGTTTCTTTCACTGTATAGTTGACAGAGTATATGTAACTAGGTTCCTGTCAATCACATTTTTCAAGCCTTCAGTGGGTGTTCTGACCAACAATTTTATAGAGTTTTAGTTCAGGTGCTCCATGTGGTCCTGCAATATATCTGTAAACCCTGACTAACATCTGTGCAGTTGTATGCCATCATTAGTAATTGAAAATACAGCAGCAGTTGTACTGCATGGAATTTTAGATGGCCGGTCTTTTGACATGCAGTTACCATTCATTATTAATATTACCAGTTAGGTAACATCATGTCAACATTCTCTTTGTCATTGCAAAACAAATTGTGCAGCAATACAGCTTAGGGTGTGTTGTACTGCAATATATGTTCTTTAACATTATTTTTTATTTCTCTCCCGTGTACCTTCTGAATGTTCTTTGGGCTGGCTGTCATTTTCCAGGTGATAGCAGTCACTTTTGTGAAGTTGCACATATTTGCTGTGTTACAATATATGTATACCTAACTTGAAGCTACAAGGCTTTTTTGCAATGTGTATTGTAATCAGACAAGCAGGATGTAAGGGCTTAATTACCCCCATTGTTGTCATTTTACTACAACACAAGTAATAGTTTAGTTGTTTTATCTGGCTACAATGGAGGTTTTGGCTAATCTGACTAATTTGGAGGTTTTAACATTACAGCAGTAGATCCCATCAGAAATCTTTGTTTTCAGGATTATTTTTGTTCTATTTTGAGTCAGTGGACAGTTACAAATATTCCATCTCTGGTGACAGTAGATATCTATAACTTTATTCTTCTTTTCCAAGTGCTGCCTGGTTCCTGCCTTGCTGCTTTTCCAGGATTTCTGAATGTTTATCTGTTATTATTTTTTAATGTACCTTGTTTTTTCTTGTGTACTGTGTAGGTGACTTAGTAACAGCCTAACATAATGTGAGGAAATTACTTACCTGTGTGCATATGTTTGGTGCTATTTCATAGCTGATCTGCTGTTGTTTGTTTGAAAGATTTATGAGTCACTCTGGTTATATATAGATGTATAATTTCACAGTATGTATTTCAGCTCATCTTAGATTTATTAACTTCGACTTTATGCACTTATACTTTTTTTGGCACAATATGGCACTTGTCCTTCTGCTTAGAAAGTGCAATCATAAATAGATAGGCTAAGGTCACAAAGCACTTGCCAGCTGAGTTGTAAAGCTAGCAGAATTCAGAAGGTAAGTCCCAACAACAAGGGTACAGACAGTCAAGAGGGAGCTAATGGCCTTGAGTCAGCTGGTTAAGGATCTGAAGCACAAATTGTGTTCTCTTTTGCCAGGTGCAGGGAATTATGAGTCTAAACAAACCATGCAGGATTGTGACAAGCACCAATACCACTTACTTAGACCCATCACAAAATATTCAAACCATAGCTGATTTAAATACTCACTTTCTGATTTTCACTTGTCATCAAACAAGTTTTTTCAGAAGTGCAGTCTTAGTTTGAAATTTTGTTATTGGTCAGGTACTGCTCATTGTATGTCTTCCATCCCCTGTCATTTTTCTTCTCTGCTTTGTGTTAATGTTTGATCCATCACACTTAAAAGCTGGAGCAGAGAGCCAATATGGATAGAGGCAGGAAAAGTGTACTCAGTTGAGTTAGTTACAAGTATTCACCTGCTAAAGGCTTAATGAAAATAGCTAAAAACCAATTTTTTGTGTATTGGGCTGCATTTCATCTTTTGGATAGCCTATTTCTAAAAGTTTATAGGGTTTTATTTAATTAATAATAAAGCTGTTCCTGTGAGATTTTAATTAGAGTAATGGTTATAAAATGTGCAGGAAAAGAGCACAGAGTTCCTCTTGGGACTGCAAACTGTATTTTCATATTATTTTCTACTGCTTTCTAACCTTTATTATTATTCATAATGCTGTTGTAGCAGCATATAAAAGTCTGTTTCATGATGAAAGTTTTTAATTTCTTTTTTTCATCAGTTGATACGTTTCACATTAACGACTTCCCAGATGGTGATGTAATCTAATTTTTTATTTTACATCGACCTCTGTAATTTCAAAGTTTCATACAAATGTCTTAATTATCTCCTGCTCCAGTTGCAGAAGTTGGAGAGGATTTCTCTGTTTTTAACATTCTTGTGACTTCTTTTTATGCATCTTTAAGCATTACAAAATTCTTAATGTTTTATCACGTGAATGGTCTGATCAGATTAATAGACTACTGTGACTATTTTGTCAGATTGTACTGGTTTGGAGCAGAACACTGACACAGGACCTGGTTTAATAAAGCAACACATGATATATACTCAGAATATTTTAACTGTTCATAGTTGATTTAAATGCTTTCATCAACTTAAAATCAAGCTGATTTCTGACCATGGATCTGCTGCTTTGTTACTATGTAGGTAGGGGTTATAGTTTACACATTACTGTTTATACAATAGAGGAGCATTAGTACCTTAATTCAAAATGTCTGTTTCAGGGTTTATTTACAGTAACCTCTCCCATGACTGGGACTAAGTAAGAAAAAGTCAGTTTCTTTGTTTGGTTATTGTATTGGTGGGATTGTGCTGTTGATTCAACGAACATATTTGTATATAATTGTGTATAGACTTAGGTTTTGGCTGTGTTATATACTGAGTGAATTCTGTTGCTTGTTTTCAGGAAGTGGCTGTTTTTGTCTTTGATAAGAAGCTAATAGACAAGTACCAAAAATTTGAAAAAGATCAGATTATTGATTCCTTAAAACGAGGTGTTCAACAGCTAACTAGGCTTCGACACCCTAGACTACTTACTGTTCAACATCCATTAGAAGAGTCCAGGTAAGCTGTAGTAAAGTAGAGAACAGTTACTTTTAATCATTGTTTTGGTAGTGGATGTAAACTGTCTGGAACATTCAATACATACATCTGATGAGATTCAAGTTTAGTGTATTTATTCATATGACAAGGTATTCACCCTACCCCCATATTCCCCCCCACCCCACCCCCACCATAGAATGCAGTTTGAGTGTAAATCTATTGCTTGATTTTAGTCCAGTTGCAGCTGTAAGGCTACACATGACCATTACAGTATGAAAATTTTGTGCTTTAATTAATTTTGCTTTTAAAGAACTCTCTTAAAATAGTTTTCTCTCAAAAACTTATTCATACATTTTGTTCCATGTATGAGATGTATTTAGTACATGTGAGAGTAGGGATTTTTGATAAATTATATATATTGTAGCTAAATATGTGTTGAAAAGGCCATCAAGTGCCAATCAAGGGAGACAAAATTCAGCATGTTCTTCTAGTGCTTATTTGATTTATGAAAGGTTGGTCATTAGGAGCAATAACTGGTTAGTCTTATAGATTTATTGTTCAGCTGTAGGGATAACAGCACACTAAAATCTAATAAAGAAAATTGAGGTTTCTTGTTAAAATAGGAAGCTGATCCTGATATTACCAAAGAAGATCATGGAGATTTTAGGGTTTTTTTCCCCAAAGAGGAAGCGTTTGGACTAGATGATTTGTAAATTGTAGCCTTATAAAGATTCATTAGATTCCTTCCTTTCTGTGTTGACTTTTTCCAAATGGTTTCTAGGAGCTGAAAATACTGTAGGAATGCTTCTTCATCTTTGCAATGCCTGCTTTATACAGGTTTGTTGGATTAAATTGCACTTGCATATTCATATCTATCTTTCCTCCAGTGCTAAACACATTTCACATTAACAGGGGTTCAAAGCTGTCATTGCACCTATGATCTAGTATGTCCCTTACAATAGCCTAAAGAAAATCAATTAGGTAGCTGAAGACAGCTCTCAGTACTCTACAACAGTAAATAAACTATTGCATGCTAAATGGCCTAGGGTCATCTCGAATTATAGTGTATGCAAGTGAATCCCAGAGTATACCTCAGGCTTCTTCCTAAAATTGTCACAGTTTTCCAGTTGACTCAGCAACTTTTCCCCTGAACTTTGCCCTTCAGAAGAAAACACCAAGATTTATACCTTTAAGAAAGCTTTGGTGGTGTTCTTGTGAAGCATTTAAGCCTTTTGAGTGAAAGTAACAGTGTAGTTACATCAGATTCTTATTTGTGAGTATTTAGTAATGCCTTACACTTTGCTTCTGCTGTTTTTGTTCCCATATTCAGCACACTCAGCTGCTGGTAGAAACACCAGAAGCACAAAACCTGTACGGTTGCATGCTGTGCCAGAAACGGATGTAACGGTTTTTGGAGAAGATTAATAAAATAAAGGTTTATGTAGAATATATGTGTATGTAACCTTGTGCAAGCATGCTGTAAGATTGCTTTAGGATTTCAGGTCTTTCCAGAGTGCTTATTCTTGAAGAAATCTCTTGTGGGCCTCTAGCTAGACAGTACCTGATCTTTTTTTTTTTCTTTCCTTTTTTTCTTCTTTTGTGTTTCCCCAAAGTAATGTGCAGTTGTAATGAACTGCTTGCAGGTCACCCATTATATTCCTCCTTTATAGAGCAAATAGATACTTGATGCACCTGGAGGGCTGAAGTAGATAGGGAAAGAAAGGCCATACCTTTCTGACCCTAGTGTGCTGATAGTTTTTCCACTATTAATCAGACGTTTCTACTACGAATTATTGGTATCCAACATAGTTATATTTAATATAAATGTACGTAATACATATAATGATGTAAAACCTCTTAACATGCATTTAATATGAGTAATTCCTTATTTATACTAAATATTTAGTATGAGTATGTTTATTTACAAATGACCTTGAATTCCATTAACAGCACTGGAAAGCATTTTAATTTATATTTAGCTTGTTATTGAAGAAAAGGATAAAAAACCACAAATTGTGGGTTAACTCATAATATCATTCCTACCCTTTAAAAACAGTAGTAGTGTGAATTGTCCCTTATAATTTACTAGACATTGTATTTTTTGCATTGTTTCCCTGTAGAAAACATACGTATTTTTAGCAGTCACTTTTTATTTTGAAGATGTTTTTATCTTATTACTCTGATTTTCATGTTGATATTATTCAGGAAACTGTTAAGACAGCTGCCCTGTATGGCAATATTCTGCTATTTAATTAGATTTACTGCATCTCTCCAATACTGTGGCTTGGGCCCTTTTTTTTAATTCCCTCCTAAAGTAAAAAATAAACAGTCATCTTTTTATTCCCTCAAAACAGCAGTAATCAGAGAGTTTGTTATGAAAACTATGGAATAACTGTTCCTAGGTATTTTCTGTGCTTTAACCATAACTAAATGGATAAGCTCTGTGGTCAAGCTGAAGTCAGACTGAAAAGAAAGTATTTTGTCTTTCTATGTTCTCATTTTGACTTGTGTTCATAACAGAAACAAGTTTTATAACCCTAGTCATATTAATAGAAACATGAAAGGTATGTCATTATCAGAATGGGAGGGAGGAAACCAAGCAAAAAAATTGTCAGGTTGTCTGACACTTAGCATTCAATGTATTTTACTTTTCAGTTGTTTTACTTCTAGAGAGGCAGTAGATAAAACTAAAGTCTGAATGGATAGTAAGGGTTTGCATGTTTCAGTGGCCTTATTTTACTTCAAAGGTCAAGCTTGTTAATTATTGAAATACTAAAAAAATATGTGGTAGTTTCATGCTGAGACGTGTCTTCTGATGTTTTTATGGAGTGATCAAAAAGTTAGGCTCTGTCTTCTTGCCTATAACTTTATAGTCAAAAATGTATCTTTGTTACTGTTACTTGGTTTCTGTTTTCTGTGTTCATACTGATGCAGTATTTAGTGTTCTCATGAATTAATGATCCTTAAAGCAGGTATGTGTGCTACCATCGATGTAGTGCTTTCTCAAAAAAAGCCTTTAAAAACAATTAAGGAGTCAATTGCAATGGCTGTCCAGGGCCTCCACTGCTGTGCAGAGCAGTATGAAGAATGTGGGTTTAAAGAATGACTCTGTCTGTGTTGCATGAAGTTTGTGAAATTGAGACGTATATTGGTTTCAGAACCAATTTTGAAATTTGAAATTTTGACAGTATTATGACCAGTCCTTATGTATGCAAGTTTGCTTCTTCTGTGCTTTTCAAACACAATTGACACAAAAATGCATAAGCAAGACTATTAATTTTTCATGAAGAAAAAAGATCAATAAAATAATTTAGAGAACAGTCACTTCACATGCAAACTGCAGTTCATATAACAAGTGTATTTGTGTTTGCAGGTCTTCTCTATCAGTTGTCAAAGTAAAAGAATATTCAGGTGCTCCCTTATATTAATTTAGTTTCTGATCGTTGTCTGACCTCATTAAGTACTGCTTCAGTCAGGGATGTGTTGGTTTTAGGCATAGGTAGAAGTCTGATTTTACAAGTTTTAATAGTAGTAAGAATTATTTGATCAATTTGTCCTGGATCAGGACAAGGAAAGCATTGTTTTAAAAAAAAAATTTATGAAACATTGTGTGAATCATTAGTGATTTATATGAATATTAGAGAATAAAATATCCTAATTCTAGTATTTTTTTTAAACTTCAGACATTTATGTGTTTCTCTTTAGTATAATATTAAAAGAATTCAAAACCTGAAATATAACATGGCTTTTGGTAGCACCAGGTGCTTTGGCAATATATATGGTGTTTGTATGGTTCTTTATTTGCAGTCAAGAGATATATTACATTTATGTACAAGAAATTTTTTAATGCATTTCCTATGCAGGGATTGCTTGGCATTTTGTACAGAACCAGTCTGTGCAAGTTTAGCTAATGTTCTTGGCAGCTGGGACAACCTACCTTCTCCTTTACCATCAGACATTAAAGAATACAAACTTTATGACGTGGAGACCAAATATGGTTTGCTTCAGGTATGGTACAGGTTGTCTTTATAATTTTTTTTCTGTTTTTAGTATTAATGATTTTTTTTTTTTAATTAAGTCAGTACACTGCCAAAGTTTTGTCTGCCTACAGTAAATCAAACAATAGTGAGGTGAGAGATAATAGTGCCCTGATCACTCTTAAGTGTAAAAGAGGATAAACACTAGAAGCTCTAAGCTGCTACTCTTTTTTTGATTGTTCTGACATGTAAAATAGAAACTTCAATTAATTTTTATTTTCCATATAAATGTCTATGCTGCAACTGTCTTTTCCATATGTGAATCTTTTCTTTATGTTCTGTGGAGAGCCATTAACTCCCAGGTTTTGTTTGGTGAATATGTTGACCAGCTTCATAAAGCATTTTTGTTCTTCTGAGATAGTCTGGCCTGAGAGGAGAGGGGAATGCACCACCACACTTACACTGTGATAGTTAATTAACATTAATTCTCACTCGTTGATTACCCATCTGTGTTTAATTTCCTTCATGCATAATTTTTAAGGCATAGGCTAAAATATGAAAAATTGTTTCTTAGTTAATTTAGGAATTTAACTGTGACCATAAGAACAGAATTTTTGTAAGTGTCTTATAGGATGTTTGGGGAAATATTTAACCTGAAATAATGATCTTTTATGAACAGGTTTCTGAAGGTTTGTCATTTTTGCATAGCAGTGTCAAAATGGTCCATGGAAATATTACTCCTGAAAATATAATCTTGAATAAGAGTGGAGCATGGAAAATTATGGGCTTTGATTTTTGTATCCAATCAACAAATCCATCTGAACAGGAGGTAATAATCTTTATATTTAGCATCATTCAGTTTCAAATTCATGTCTTTGCCTGAAACCAGTTTCATGGTTTTGCATTCCAGTATATAAACATTTATTTAATATTCACCTCTGTATTTCGTTGGCCAGAAGTTAGAACACATGGCACAGGTCTGGATTGAAGTGCTGCACTTGATTGTCTCAGAAAAAGAGCCTGAGTGGGCTCAGTGGGGTCACAGTAGGCTAGTGATGGTTTCAAACAGAGGCTGGAGCCTGTGCCACTTTGCTCCCCTTCATGTTGGATGACTTGCAAACCTAAGTTAGTGTGTTGCACTTACTCGGTGCCTGGCTGCTACCTTTGAAAATAAATTCCATCATAGCTCATGTTTCCCCATTATAGCAGTGCTTTGATTTTAAATTACACTTCCCAACTCTAATATTCAGGTAAAACTGCATCAGTGAATCACTCTAAGCTATAGACAAGAGATTCTTAACAGTTTTGCCTTACTGTGTTGCTGTTTGATTCATAATTGAATCTGAGTGGCTTAATTATTTTTCGCTGCTTGAGTTTCTTTTTGAAAATGGTCTTTAAAAATCCTTGATAAATGTACTTTGTTTCGCTTCTCATACTTCTCTTGTAGCCAAAGTTCCCTTGTAAGGAGTGGGATCCAAACTTGCCATCCTTGTGTCTTCCAAATCCTGAGTATCTAGCACCAGAATATATTCTCTCTGTGAGCTGTGAGACAGCCAGTGATATGTACTCTCTGGGAGCTGTTGTGTATGCAGTGTTTAATAAAGGGAAACCAATTTTTGAGGTCAACAAGCAAGATATTTATAAAAGCTTTAGTAGACAGCTGGACCAGGTATTTGTTCTTTTTATGGTTATTGTTTGTTTATTTTCATATTTGAAAAGTTACTACTGTAAAATAGATTTAAATATTGAGAACACTATCAGTGCTCCAACATAAACCATCTGACAATTTATCTTACCCTGCATACTGTTGTTACAACAAGAAAAAGAACTGTAGCAAAATATGAGAAATAAAAATATGTTTAGAGGAGGTTACATGTACCAACTTTATAAATTAAAAATTGCATTTTCCACCTGATTTCTCTGTTAACTTGTTAAATGCTGGTCTTGTGAAATAATGCTTACCTGTTGGGGTGAACAGTATGAAACACCTGGAAGTGAATTACCTATGTAGGACCATTGAAGAGGGCTGGGTTTAGAGTGATTTGATCACTTGACATGGCAGTTGGTAGCCACTTAGCTATCACTATTTCACATTCTTTGTGGGCTGTGAATATTAACAGAGGACAGTGTCACAGTTAATTGGATCAGCTGACATAATGTCTGCTCATATGCAGGTTTCCTTTGTTGTAACTTCTTTGGGTGCCTGTTGCCACACAGTATGTACTGTGTTTTAATGTGTGCAGACAAGACCTCAGCTAATGACATTTGCCTGTTTAAAATATCATGTTTGTGTTCTCTGATAACCTGAACTACAGTGTGAAGTTGAAAAAACAGGGGTGGGATCTAGAAGAGGTAGACACTTGGGAAACAGGACTGTGAGCAAGAAGGGAGGGATATGTGTGGGTAGAGAAACCGTCAAGAGAACAAAGTATAGGTCTGCTATATATTGGAAATAGTTACATGCAGGGTTTTCTGACTTCATGGTGTTCATGCTTGAATTACTTCCACAGCTGAGCCGTTTAAGCTCCAGTACTCTTGAGAACATACCCGAGGAGGTGCGTGAGCATGTAAAGCTACTCCTAAACGTAGCTCCGGCAGTCAGACCAGACGCTGATCAAATGACTAAGGTCAGTCCATGGAAAATACAGGAGCCATAGGAAAGGGAGAAATTAGTGTTTGATTTGTAGAGCTATTTTGAAATGTTTTCTGTTAATCATTTTATTTGAAATGTTAAATATTTTTTAGCCATTTAGATATAATGTTAGTTGATGCCAAAAGTGCTGACATTTATTTACATGGAGAAAGTGAGTGCTGAGACAGAATTTAGAAAAATTACTCAATTATTCAAAAATTATTCAATGCAACACTGTTTTATTCCTTTCCATTCAATTAGAAGCTTTTTGGTGCTATGATTTTATACAGTTTGGTCTTTAAAATTAGATTGGAAGGATTTGAAAGTGAGAAAATTATGAAGGGCAGTAAACGTAAGGATTAACTTTTGGCTTATGATTTTTTATGTATTCTTAAGTATGCAGAATAATTTATTCCTTTCCATTCAATTAGAAGCTTTTTGGTGCTATGATTTTATACAGTTTGGTCTTTAAAATTAGATTGGAAGGATTTGAAAGTGAGAAAATTATGAAGGGCAGTAAACGTAAGGATTAACTTTTGGCTTATGATTTTTTATGTATTCTTAAGTATGCAGAATAATTTATTCCTTTCCATTCAATTAGAAGCTTTTTGGTGCTATGATTTTATACAGTTTGGTCTTTAAAATTAGATTGGAAGGATTTGAAAGTGAGAAAATTATGAAGGGCAGTAAACGTAAGGATTAACTTTTGGCTTATGATTTTTTATGTATTCTTAAGTATGCAGAATAATAAAGTATATTCAGAAATTGTTTGCCCTAACAAAGCAAAATTTAATTGCAAGTAGGATATAATGTAAGTTTTATTTTGGCAAAACTGTTGCTCCGTTTTCCTATCTGAAAGTAGCATCGTTCTTCCCTTGTCTTATGCCCCATTTTCTCCAATCTGATAGCCTTTCAGATTCCTGCTTATGGTTTTGTTTTGCTAAAGGATTTTATTATTTTGCTGTGGTGTAGAAAGATGGTATGCAGAGATAGGAATCAGTATTTTAACTGTTGAAAGAAACAGTAGATGAAGAAGGGAGAGGGAGCAGGTGATGGTTTTGTCCACCTATATGCTGAAAAATGGGAGTGAGGGAATTGGCAGATATTTCTCAGATATCAACTCAGTTGTCTGAAGAGCTACAACAAACAAATCTGTGAGGGGTTGTATTAAGCAGTATGGTTTTATAAAGATGTTGAGTCTCTTTTACCATATCTGCACACTGAATCATAGGTTTTCTGGAGTTTCCAGGGGTGGGAGCCAGATGTGCATGACCTAGTAGGTAATCCTGTGTTGTAATATAATATAGCATAATTATTCCTAGAAGAATATTTATTCCAAGTTTTTATTTTTCACTACGTTTTTTTTTTTTTTGTAAGCCACTTACTGTATGTGAAATAATGTTTTAACTTAGATACACATAACATGCATGAGTTTTTGAAAAATGCTAGGAAAATTCTGTCCTAATAATCAACCTCTATCTGAATATTTTACTACTTGGTATGTAAAAATTTAATTTTCTAATTGTTAGTTGCAGACATATCATTGTAAGGGCTTACTGTCGTGCATTGAAAGGGTAGATAGATGATTATATTTTGGAATTATTTTAGCAGTGTCAGAGTTGTCCCCCTCCATCAATACCTTTTAATCTTATTTTTAGATACCATTCTTTGATGATGTAGGAGCAATGACGCTTCAGTATTTTGATTCATTATTTCAAAGGGATAACCTGCAGAAATCACAGTTTTTTAAAGGACTACCAAAAGTTCTGCCAAAACTACCTAAGGTATGTCTGAATGATGTCTTGTAATAGCAAGTTGGAAAATATATGAACATCTGTTAGCATTTTGACTATTGGAATGCTGGACTGTAGCATTGTACCATAATAGACTGCTGTGAGACTGTCAGAATAGAGTAGAAGGAAATAAGGGGAGATTAGAACATACTTATTCTGGAAGTATTCTTCAGCAATTAATAATACTTTAAATAGAAATGGAAAATAAGCCAAATAAGGAACCATCATTTGCATGTCCTGTTGTAGTTTATCCCAGTTTGAAAGGGAGTTTTCTTCTCTTCACTTACAAGGCCTGTGTTTCCAGATGCCATCGTAGCTCTTTGAAGCCAGTTTGCCACCTTTTCTTCCTATGAGATTGCTTCAAGTTTTTCCATAGCAAGGCAATACTTTAATGTTGAATGATGCAAAGCTTCCTTCCCTCAGTAGACTAAGTGCTTTCTTGTGCTGGCAGTGCTCAGAAATCTCAAAGGCAAATGCCTGTCATTACATACTTCTCCTGTGTAGTATTATGCAATATGTCTAGACTGGCTCCCTTTCCTTTTGTGGTATACCTTAATTTATATAAGCTGTAATGCATATGGGATAGAAAAGTAGTATTAGTTTAATGCATAATAAAATAACTGAGCTTCTCAACCAGTGCATTAAATTTCTGTATTTTTAATTCTATTTTGCAATACACAGTGCATCATTTAGACTCCATAGTTAATACTCTATTCTTTTTAATTTAGTAATTTTTTCATTTGACCAGAAATGGTTGCTGCATTGAATTTGGAAATAAGTGGCATGTATTTCACCTAACTTTAGACAGCCACTGATTGACCAAATCATCTTTAGGGCATTCTTTTTATTTTTATTCTGTCTTGAAAGTATATTTTATGAGGGAAGTGACTGTGCCCTTGAACCGTATATTTCTGTTTATTGACTTCAAAAGCATTTAAGGATGTCTAACGCTACAGCAGACATCCACAGTTTTCAGAATCCTATTTAGGGAATGTATCTGGAGTTTTGCAGGAAGGTGTAGTAGGATTAGGTGTTTGTTTGTTCAGTGAATGATGGGGTACAGAACCAAAAAATGACTAATTCGGAGGGTTTATAGGGTATTGGTGAGGGTCTTGTTAGGGTATTTTTAAAGAAAGTATATAGAGTATGGTTTTCATAACTCATGTGTGGCTCAAAGTCCTGTTTTCTGTACATTTAATGTACAGTTAATTGCTTTTTGTTGATCTTCACAGCTGTTAGTTTTGAGTGCAAACAGAGAAAATTAAGTAGAGTAGTGCAGTGTAAATTAACTACAGCGTACTGTGCAAATAAGAGATCAAAACTGAAAATTATCTGTCTACTTTTTTGTAAATATCAGGCTAATACAAAAGCTACTGAACTGGCACAATGTTAACTAACTGCAGTGCAGTACATGATTCATACTTGGGATTTTTTTTCTTTCAGCGTGTTATAATTCAGCGAATTTTGCCTTGCTTGACTTCTGAATTTGTGAATCCGGATATGGTTCCCTTTGTCTTGCCTAATGTTCTCTTAATTGCGGAGGAATGCACCAAAGAAGAATATATCAAGCTCATTCTACCTGATCTTGGTCCTGTTTTTAAGCAGCAAGAACCAATCCAGGTATGTTAATATTATTCATATTACAATTTTTATCTTTGGTTTTGTTTTCTCTGAAAAAACTAATTGTTCTATTTCCCTTTTCCAGCTTCACACACATTGCCCAGTCTTCTCTGTAGTTGTCCAGGCAGTCAGTCTTGGTTCATTCAAAACAGATTTTTCCAGGAAAATCTCAAAGCCTCTACCTCTGCTTGTTTAGATGGGTTCTGAGGGTATATTTCATTTATAGATGAGATGATATTTGCAAAAAAAGTTTCATTTACCACTTGGTTTTGGTTGATTGTAGAAGACATATTTGTAAGCATTTTAATACAAATCTGGGCAATCTGAGCAGGGTTGTACAGTACAGTGTTTGCATATATTCTACCAGTAGATGAACCTGGGGTTTGAGTTAGTTTTTTTTCTTGTATCCAGTTTGCTGACACTGGGATCATGAGGTGGAAAAATTGTAGCTTTGACACTCTCTAAGAGGTGCTATTTATTCATATTAAGAGTAGTATTTGTTTGAGGACTGTGCAAAAATTTGTGAAATTAATTTCATTTTTATTTGACAGATGTAATGTGTAAGTAAAATATGCTGTTTTCCCTGCTGTTTAAATGTATAAAAGTATTAAGACATAGTCGTTACTGTAAAGGAGCAAAAATTTGCATCCTTTTGTCATCACCATGATGATTCCTGAGAAATCTGTCACAAAGTAGGGCATTGTGCCTCCACAGATGAGAGGCTGTGCATTCTTGCATTCCTTCGAGCTCACTCCTGTGTGCCATTATTTTTCTGCAGAGCATTTAAAGGGCACAGTAAACATAGCAGACCTTTTATTTCTGGGTTTCAGAAAACTGGACCAGAGAGGTGTCACTGCACTGTGGAGGCAGGGAAGGGGACAACTGTCTAACTGAAAATACTTCAGGAAATTTGAACTACTTAATGCTGTTTATACTTGGTACACTGAAGCTTTTTGTTAATTTTTTTGTCTTGAAAAAAGTCAATATTTAACCAACCAAAAGCCAGTAAACATCTCATTTGTGCTGTGTCATCCTGAAAGGTAACTCTGTGTTCTGCTGCCTTTAGCATTAGATTTGTGACACAATCCTTGCTGCAAAAAGTTTGTAGCAAAGTTACATCTGGAGTGTAATGGACACAAAAGCTGGTTTATATCTTGAGAGATGAAGGAAGCAAAATACAAACTTGGAATCAACTCATGAAGATGTATCTTTGCAAAGTTTTCTGTGACTATCTAGACACTTAAATTCTTAAACTGGTATTTTTAATGCAAAGTACTACATGTCTTATTCAACTACTATTTCTATGATCTTTTTGGTACGGCAAAGTTTAAATAGTCTAGGTCATGTTTTCAAAGTTAATATATCAGGAATTCTGGAAAAATTACAGAGGTTCAGAGTGCCAGAGGATAGATTTCCAGGTGTGACTATCTTTGTGCAAGGCCGAAGTGTCTAGTTTCTGTGTGCTTGTAACTCCTGGAGAAGGGCATTCAGGGAAGATGCCAGTGTTTCTTCCAAACACTCTTTCAAGATGTTACAGATTTGTATGAGGGGCCTGTTGCTTGACTTTAGTAGGATATCAGAATTAGGAAATTAATGCATCACGGGAAAGCTGCTCTAATTCAATATGAATAAATTTAGCTAGTGTTCTCAATGTCTTTTTGTAAGGGAATTCATAATATGAAAATGGAATATTTAGATAAACTTATTCTTGCGGTTAGTGTGGAGAAATGTGTGCTGTACGTTAACATCCTAGCTTACTCTGACATAGCTTCCCAGACAAACCCTTAATTTGTATCTACAGGATTCCGTAGACAGCATAGGATGTGCTGTAAATTCATTTTCTAATTCACTACACAGAAGTGTTCCCTGACAAGTACTGGGCTCTGCATTAACAAATTACTTAGAGTGCAACTGCTATTAATTGCTTATTAAACAGTGTGTGTGAATCTGTGACTGTACCTTCTTAATTTTTACCTAAATAGATAAAAAGTATCAAATAGGATCCTAGAAGCTTAAACCTAGAGACTGTAATTCCACAATATTACATGGTTAGGGTTGTTAGAGAAGAACAGGTGTAAAGAGAACATGTAAGTCTTAAAAACTCAAGTTTAGGACAAAGGTTGTGTATTGAAGAAAACCGTAAAATGTAGCTTTAAAACTGGTCTTGTCCATTTCACCCTGATTGTCTCAAATATGAGGCTATTACATCAGAATCAATGGTCATGGAATGAATGAGTGATTTTGTGTGTGTTTGTGTGTGCGCGTGCACACGGTTTGGGAAATTATGAATTTCCAATAAGAAAACACATATTACTTGCACTATAAAAATCTATTTTTCTTCTCTGTAAAGAGAAGGGGGAATAAATAAAAGGGGAAAATTTGTAATGGGGTCTTGGTACATTTCTGTTTCTACACTTCAATGCTTCTGTTTATTTGACATAGAAACACTAATTGCTGTGTATTTTTAGACAAAAATTTAAGTCTTCCTATATTGTTATAAATGTGATACTTTTAAACATAATTTATCCGTCTAGTTTAATCTATTTTCTGAAAGGAGTTCTGCTATCAGTGGATGCTCACTGTCCCCTCTAGCACGTGTCAGAGTTGTGATATGAATCTTATGAGTTACGTAGTGCTCTGTATTTGAGCCTGAGCTGGCTGAGTGATTTAGAATAGTGCTTAACCTTTAGATGGCTAATCTTAAGCAAGATGGATCCCACTATACCTATGTGCTATTCTAGTGGGGTTTTCTTAAGTTAATGTGATGTGAATATTTTGTTTGAGATCTTTTTAATTTTATGATACACAATTTCCCTGTTAAGTAGAATAAAGGCATTTTCTGTCCATCTAGTAGCCATAATATTGTTTTTATCATGTCCCTATTTTGATTTTAGACACATGGAATACAGCTTGTCTATGTGGAGTTGTGATCAAGTGCTTTGAAGACAGAATTTGAGTTACAGTTTTTTGGAAGTTTAGCTTTTGTAACAGTGATGTGTGTATAAAGATTTTCTGTGGGTATATATTAAAAAAAAACCATAAAGAAAAGTAAGAACTATTTACAAGTTCTTGTAAATAGAAACAAGAACTCCTTACTGAGTCATTATGATTTGTTATTTCAGAAGAATCAGTCTAGAACATGCATATTTTGTTTGATTTGTATTTGCTGCTTTTAAAATGCAATAACATGTCAAAGTGTTTTTTGTCTTCCATGCCTTCAGGCAAGCAACATGGTAAGTGATCACATTTACTGAGTTATAAGAAAACTTCTGAAGTTTTTTTGATATGATACAACACACTTTAAATTGTAAATATATCCTTTGCAGTTAAAACTTTTGGCTTCTGAATTGTCTTTCTTTGAATAGATATTGTTAATCTTCCTGCAAAAAATGGACTTGCTTTTAACCAAAACTCCACCAGATGAAATAAAGAACAGCGTTCTACCGATGGTTTATAGAGCCTTGGAAGCACCTTCAATTCAGATCCAGGTATAGTAGTTGCAGCCTTTATTTAAAACTTTCTTTTTCCTCTTTCAACTGACATGCCAACTTTTTGTATACTCATGTGTTTGTTTACTTGACAAGATAAAACTGTGTAATATGCCTGAATGTTGAAAGAGATGAATGCTTTATTAAGGAACATTTGTTTCTGGTAAAGGAAAATTTAGTTCCCTTGTTTTCCAGGAAGGTAACCACTTGATTGTTCTAATGATCTTATTTTAGATTCCTACTAGCCGCCACAGCAGAAAGTAGGATATGCATTTATATTTCACTGCCTGTGCAGCAGAAACCATGCAGGCGTGCATGCTTGTACCAGTCAGTGAGAGGTGGCTTATTCTGAGCTCCTGCTGGTGAGAACATCTGTGCTGACAGTTACCTCAGGAGACCTGATGTGCTGCAAAATCATATTAATATACATTCTGGTGACATTTTATGTATCCATGGGTTGTTTTTTTTTTTTTCTTCTTATGCTTTCTTTACCTTTCTAAGGTTCTTCTGGGGATTTTTTTTAATCATTCCACTGCAATTAACTTCCAATTACCCAAAAACATTCAGGAGCGGGAGATAAAGAAACAAAATATTTCTCAAAGACGGTTTTGGATAATCAGATGTGACTTCTGCCTTTGCAAAGCCTTTGTAATATTAGGGACAAAGGTTTTTGTTTCTAAGTACCTGTCATGAGTTTCTTTCTGCATCAGTACTTTGGTTACTGAGGTGTTTACTTACAGCATATACTTAGTATTACTGTCTTTTTTTTTTTTTTTTGGAGATTGGGCTGAAATTGTGTGTTTATTTTTTCTCTGTTGCTAAAGTATGGTTAATCTTGACATGACATTTTATCATTCAGTCTATCATTGTACTGCAGTATTATTGATAGTACTCATTGAAATTTTCTTGATTTATGTAGGAGATTGATAGTTTGATGTAGTAAAAGCTGGATTTTATATAAAGGAACCTTGTGAAAATGCAAGATATTCTTGCTGTTTAAATATTATGAATTTATGAATGCCCTTTTTTCTAAAATCCATTTTTGAAGGTTCTGTATACATACCATGATGCTTTATTATTCTAGCTATTTTTAAGTAAGTCTGATAGATTAAGGGCAGCTTAGGTGAACATATTTCCTTAAATATTTCCTTAAGAGGGAAGCTTAAGAAGACATTTCAAACTAACTGATATTGAGTTATATTAGTACTAATTTTATAATAAATATGCATGCTTCTTTTTAAACTTGTCTGGATTTTTTTTTTTTAGGAGCTTTGCCTAAACATAATTCCCACATTTGCCAATTTAATAGATTACCCATCAATGAAAAATTCATTAATTCCAAGAATTAAAAATGCATGTTTGCAAACTTCTTCTCTTGCTGTGAGTATCCTAGTAATATTCTCTAGTGTTCAGAAAATGTTGTAACCTTTAATTACTTTGGGTTTACCATGTTGTGTCTTTAAAGAAAAGCCGACCATTGTGTTCTGATTTCTTACTGAATTTTTTTTTAAAAACTTCTTAAAAGTGCAAAAGCACCATTTATTTGCTCTAACAATTTTTAAAGTTGTTAACAACTTATTGTGTTAGTAATACTGTAAAAATTACTGGAGTTCCACAGTAATACACATTGACAATGTTTGTCATGCAGAAAAGCTAAGTTTATGTGAGCATAAAAACAAGCGTTTTTTTTTCACGATATAAAAGCATTTTTTAACTTGTCTTGAATTTTTCAGTACAAAGATTTTCTTACAAGTTTTGTAAATTTGTTTTGTTTTTTTTTCTATAAATAAAGAGTTTGTTTAATTCTTACCATACTTCACAGGTCCGGGTAAACTCACTAGTGTGTTTGGGCAAGATTTTGGAGTACTTGGATAAATGGTTTGTGCTTGATGATATTTTACCTTTTCTACAACAAATTCCATCAAAGGAACCTGCAGTGCTCATGGGAATTTTAGGTAACTAATACTTCCAACTTTGTCGTTTGTTCTTTGATATTGTAAATCTGAGAGCTTTCTGTGTTACCATTGAACATGTTTACATAGTGTATCCCTAAAATGACTATTAAAAACTTTCTGGTTCTTGAGTATGTCCCTGTTCAGTTACCTTATGTATGACATTTGAACACTAGTACATATATTTTCAGTCTGCAGGGCCTGGTGCAGTTCTGAGTACTCACTGCAGTTCTTGGGCTGTGACACTTATATGGACTGGGTGCTCCACAGAGTCAGAGAGGCTTTTCTTCAGAGGAATATATGAGCTGTCACCTTTCAGCTGCTGGAGCTTTTGAGATGTTACTGTTGCCTTCTTTTACCACTCTTGCATAGCAGATGCTATAAATGATGGTGTAAAAATCTGCTGTTCTTTACTGCAGGTTTTGTTAGACACATTTTGTTGGATATTTAGGCACACAGTTGGGCCTGTGGGCAGAAATGGAACACAGTCTGGGTGAGGTCTCCCAAATTGACTAACAAAACCTAATGGCTTGGTACTTCTGGAAGGGGAAGCTCACTCCCACTTGATCTTTCCTACTGCCACTTGGTGCCTCCTATCACAGGATGTGTGATTTTAGCCAACTGAATGGGCTTAAGGAGTTTGTTTAGATGACCACTGCGAAGGAACACTTGTGACTCCTTGGCCAAGTCTGGAAGACAGTGACTATTTCTCCTCCTGACACCAAAGTGGTGTAGACCAGTTGTAGCAACTCAGCTGCACTGCCAGTAACCCTCATTAAACACTGTACTAATATGTGATGGCAGCATTATTTTTATTTGCTCAAAAGCAGCAAGAAGGCATCTTATCTGTACTGATCTGAAACTGCCTGTTTCCCTTAACCTTTGCAGCTTTGACTTTTATTTGCTATCTAAGAATAAGGGACTCTCTTTTTTTGCTTTAGTTGTGTTAATTCTGAATTCTACTCAGATACAGTAAGTAAATCCTAGTTTGGAAATGATGGGCTGAAATCAGTTTTATGTACTCAGGCTCTCCTTTCTTCCAGAATCATAATACCATCCTTCACTGTCTTTGTCTTGGTGACAGCTCTGTTCTACTACCATAGAAAGTGAGGAAAGCTGCTGTGTCTTTGATGGTAATATGTTCAGTGTTTGCCACCAGAACCTGGACTATTTAAGCAGAGGACTCTTCCTGTCAGAAACACTACAGAATGTTTGGGCTTAACACTGCGTCTCTCATGCCTGCCAGATTCTTTTTTCAGTGATTTTAAAACAGATAAAGATTATGCATGAGTTCTGATACTATGTGTAACAGTCCAAACCTTCTAGTTAACAGTGTTTGTAAAAAAAAAAAAATCAGAGAGCAGGATGATAATTAATCCTAGCTACTTGTAGTGTGCCAGGAGAGTATGCATCCTTAGTTGATGCTTCTTGATTCCTCAAGTGGCAGTGTGTCAGTTCGTGGCAAATCACTTGCACATCATCTATTCAAAGATGCATATTCTCAGATAGTTGGCCAGAACAATACATTCACTAATACTAGGTTTCATAGCTGCAAAGTATGACTTTGGACATCTTGTTCTGAACTGTAGCGAAGCCTCTTGCTGTTCATTGTGGATTGGTACATAGCCTTTAAGATTCTCTTGGTCATGTTTGTCCCTGCTTGCACGCAAACACAGTGGTTACTCAGATGATTGGTACATATATGAGTGTGCTACTTCGAGTTTGTTCACATTGTTTACCAAACTTAGCAATTTTTCCTATTTTGATGTTCTGTGTTAGGTATTTACAAATGTACATTTACTCACAAGAAGCTGGGAATTACCAAAGAACAGCTTGCAGGAAAAGTATTGCCCCATCTGATTCCTCTTAGTATTGAGAACAATCTTAATCTCAATCAGGTAGGAACATGACTGTTTTGCATGATTTTCCTTGACAATTATCGGAGAATAAATTTAAACTGTTGTCATAAAAAAATTCATACGTTACTGCATGTCTGTGTCTATTGTGAAAATAAGCAATACAAAAACCCTTCCCAGTTTTACTTTATTTCTGTGTTTGAAGCTTGTTATTTTTTAGTGTATTTAATTGATGTGGTGTAAAATTTCAAAATTAATACTGTCACCTTCCAAATACCCTGCAAAAGCAGTTAGCTATTAACATAATAAGTATTAAAATAAAATGCTATGTTGCTATGAAATATTGGGAAAGGGAATAATAGGTTGGTTTGTTTGTTTGAAAATTAATCTGGTAATACTCATATGTAGAGGTTTTGTCTGCATTGGCCTGCATTTCAATTTTTTTAGTGGCATGTATTTTTCCCTGTTTCAGTATGCACTCTGCTTGTAATTTTATATCTAATGCACAGTAATGAAGGTGGAGTATAAATTATTTAAAAGTCTACACTTTATCTTACATTGTGTATTGTAGGTTTATGAGGTATTACCTGCTAAGTTACACCTATCTGAATTCCATCATTGCAAAATCCAAACTTCTTATGTATTTCTTTTCCAGTTCAATTCTTTTATTTGTGTTATAAGAGATATGCTCAATAGATTGGAAGCAGAGCATAAAACAAAACTTGAGCAACTTCATGTCATGCAAGAGCAACAGAAGTAAGTGTTAATGTTTGTGTTAGAGAAGTAGTAATTTTTTGGCAAATGTTAGAGAACTCTAGCCATAGCAAAAAAAATCATTATTTCACTTTCTCAGTAGTTGAGAATTATCTCAAATAAGCACAGACATCAGAAGATCCGCTTCTGTGTGCTAAGCTGCTTTCCTGTAGTTGCTGAGAAATAAACCATATCAGAGGAACATAAACATTGCAGCCTTTTAGAAGGCTGTGATATTTTGAAGTATTTGGAGCTATTTTATGGAGCCTGATATGAAGCGTGATTTCTGACACAAAATAATTTGGGATATCTGAAGTCTGGGTCACCCTGCTCAAAGGGAGAAATGAAGACCATGGGAAATTATTAGGATATGTTTACTGTTTCTCAGAGGAACATTTGCCAGTCTCCTGAAGGCATTATATAGAAGTGGTTGTTCTCAATGCAATTGTTCAATGTTATTTAAATGCAGAAGAATGATCTGTGTTGTTAGATTAGTGTTGTGGATGTGCTTGCAATGTTGTCTTCTTGTAATATACTCTGCACTATGTAGATCCTTGGACATAGCCAACCAAATGAGTGGGGCTGAAGAGGCAAGATCTAGTGGTACAGGCAATCAGGTAAGTAACAATGTGTAACTTACACATAGAACGTTGAAATTTAAAATCACTTACTTGATATTTGCATAGCCTTAAATTGCAGTATTTCAAATAACGAAGATTTTTTCTTTGAACTTAAACAGATAGACAAGGTATTTAATAACGGAACTGACCTTCTTACTAGTGGATCTGATAGTAAAGAGAATGAGATGTCATCAATACAGAGAAAGGTGTGCTTTACTTTATTTTGTAATTCTTTTTTCTCCATCTGTCTAATACAAGGCTGATAGGGTTGCAGAAAAAGAGTGTGTGTAAATAGGTACCATATTTAAAGCTTTAGTAGAAAAACTAACTGCTTTTATATACAGCACACCACATTATATAGTCACATGAGAAGGTCCATGAAAAACATTCAAATCATATCCTTCAATTTCCGTGTAAGCCTTTCCTTGAAAATATCTTTGTACAAAGTAGGCAGCAATTAGGATTGTAAATTTGTGGTCATTTTCTTTCTCCTTAATCATAGATTTAAATGAAGCTGAAACTTCACCACTGGATATAAATAGGAAAAGCAAAATAGGGATCCTTATGATAAAATGACAAAGAGAAATGAAGATAAAATGTAGAATTTTAAGTAGTAGCAGAGACTAAATTTTACTGTACCTTTTAAAGTTAAGTGAAAACAGTCAATATGTGATTAAATACAAGAAGCGAAGGAAAAACATCGCAGAATATAAAATATAAGCAGTAATACAGTAAGCATAAGCTTTAAGTATTGTAAAATTCTTTTCATACTAATAATTATGGAAATGGCTGCCCAGAATCTGTATGCTTTATCATTTCTCCTTCTAATTATCTGAATCCTTGCATTAATTTTAGACTAAGGGGAATGATTTAATTATTTCATCCTTCATTATTAACAAAAGTGGAGTCAAAATCCTCAAAAGACTCTTGAGCAGTTTTAAAATTAAATTCCCTTTTCAACTCCATGGTCAATTGCATTTCTAGATCAAGTTAGTAACCATATAAAAATAAAAACTATGAAGAACACTTTTTCTTATGCCCAATATTAAGGAAACAAAACTAAAGTGGTTTTGCTGATATATCTCTTTTATTTGAGATCTGCCCAAATTTCTCATTATGCTGCTCTTAATATTATATTTATTTGCTTTAAGTACTTTCTAGCAATATGGTAAATATTACAGTAGATTTCATTTATTGCCTTCCTCTTTTGTGTAAATAATTTTATTGTTTACCACGTATTATTGAAACAACAGTGCTAGTATGAAATAAAAATATGAATGTCAGAATAACCATTTTGTGCAACTTACTACCAGTACTTTCCCTTTTAAAGGCCTCACTTACACTGGAAGAGAAGCAAAAGTTAGCTAAAGAACAAGAACAGGCACAGAAACTGAAAAGTCAGCAACCTCTTAAGCCCCAAGCAACTACAATAACACCTCCAGTGAAGCAGGTGAGAGAGAACAAACAACTGCACTGTTTCCATTGGAGCTCTGATGCTTTTTCAAGGGCTGTATGCATTTAGCATTTTTTTCCTCCTGTGAGTCACTTCTGTTTTCTCTGGTGGTACAACGACACAGATGAGAAAAGCTAAATTAATTTTTCATGTGCCTTCCATTTGCATCATTAGCAATATTCCCACTTTTTAAATTGCTAGAGTTTCCAAGGGTATCATTATTATCGGAAGGTCATTGTACTAGATAAGGAAAAAGGACATACTAAGAAAGGTTTTTCTCTGAAGAGTTTATTAAGGAAATATATATAGGATTTGGGAGTAGGAATGGGGCATTTTAGCAAACAGTCACAGTAGTGCTTTGTGTGTAGTCTTAGATGTCAAATTAAAGCTGCATAACAATTAGTTCTAAGTAGCAAAGAACACAAATAATGTAATTTCTCTTGTGTATTATTACATTTCATGTCCAATTCTGTGCAGTGAATTCTAATTTCTGAAAAATTAATACCAGGTCTGCAGGGGTAATGATAAAATACTGTTGCCAGAGCGTCTGTACAGGTAAAACATTTAACTGCATTTTATGTGTTTGCAGACAAAAGACTTGACAGATACCTTGATAGATAATATGTCATCTTTGACCAGCCGTCCTCTCAACCAAGCTCAAGTTGCATCTTCAAACAGCTTCTCTTCCGTTCCTTCTATGGGTGTTGGAATGGGATTTTCATCGCCCATTGACAACACAAAGAGAAATATGACAAACGGACTGAATACAAATATGGGGTTTCAGACTGCTGGATTCACCATGGGAGCAGGTCTCGCTACTCAGAATTTCTTCAGTGGTCCAAGTGCAACAGGAGCAACCAAGATGAACATGGTACCACCTGCCAATATGCCAAATTACAATCCTATCAATGCTGCATCTGCAATCTCTCCACTGACACAACAAAACAGACCCCCAGATATGTCTGCTTTAGATAATCTTTTTGGTCCTCAAAAACCCAAAGTTAGCATGAAGCAGTTGGCTCAACAGAAATCAAGCCAGTGGGTTAATCAGTTTGTGCCACCGCCAGGGTCCCCGAATGCGAGCAATACAGCCTTGGGACCTCAGATGAACATGATAGCACAGCCAGGCTTTGGTATACAGGGTAATCCTTTTTTTTCTCCTCAGAACTTCGCACAACCAGCAAACACAATGACAAACAGCAGCTCAGCTAGCAATGACTTAAAAGATCTTTTTGGGTAAAATGTTTTGTTTTCTTCCTTCAAAGATTGATGAAATTTGGATCATGGGTAAGCTGATTAACATCTTGTTTTGATTAATAAAAGTATGACTTGGGGAAACTTTCAACCCAGCAAAGTAAAGACTTTTGGGCAGGAAAAAAGGCTGATGTTTCATTCACCTGGTACTGCAGTGGAATTGTGTAAGTGCAAAGTCATCTTACATGCTAAAGATTTCCTGTCTCTTTACCAACATGAGAGTGCTGAAGGTAGGATGCGTATATTCATCTGAAAAATAATTATATTGAAATTATTCAGAGCTGAACTCGGTCAAGTCCAATGAAATTTCCTACAAAATTTTGTTTAAGTCCAGCAAAAATGCTTAGGGGATAATGCTGCTATTGGATGCAAACCTGGATAATTGCCTGAATTTGTCAGAAGCTGTCATTTTGTCCTATGACAGTTTGCAAAAAGAAGATTCTTACGCTGGCCTAAAAATTTTGATAGCCAAATTATACAGAGAGCGCTCTAACCAATAACTATGGGTAAGACTAAGAAGGGAGCATATTTTGACTTTCTTCTCTCATGTAAGCTAATGTAATGAATGTGGTAGTAAACTATAACAAGATTCATCAGGCATAAGAAGTTGTTCTAAAATTTGATTCAAGTTTGGGACAGAGTAAGAACATGCTTCAAAGGTCATGGTGGTTTACAATCTCTTTTATAATGCCAGATCCTTGTTACAAGCCCCATAGAAAAACAACATAACCACTTAAGCAGGATTTTAAAATACATGTGGTGATTTCATCACATTTACAGTATATTCCATTGTTTTGGCTAGTATGATACTGCTTCTAACTGATGTGCAAAAGACCCTGTAGTTATGAAACCTCAAAAAGTGAATGTAAATGTAAAATTCACGTGTTGACTGCCCCAACTGTGTAACTAAACACATGTTACATAGTTACACAGAAATATCTTGAATTAATTAATAATTTTTGGCTCAATTGAGATGATGAAAAGGATTGCCTTATACAATTTGCACAGGGTTTTGTGAAAAAGGAGACTGCCATAAATTGCCTTGACTAGAATGAACTATTTTATTTCACTTTCGGTTTAAATCGAGTCCTTATGAAGGATAGATTGACATGAAGTGATTTCTCAAATATGGATTTGTAAGCTCTAGAGTGTATGATAAATACACAGGTATTTCAGATCCTTTTTATTGTATTACTCTAAATTCAATAAAGGTCTCCAGAAATCCAAACAGTAGTTTCTTCTGCTTCCAGAAGGTGTATGTTCAGCTTGCCCATGGTGGAATCTCTGCTCTGCCAGATACTACTGTTGAGTTTTAACTTTTTTTTCCCTAAGAATTTCAAGAGCTTTCTTATCTAGTATTTTGAAGACTATTAAATGGTTATTTTGAGAAGGAAAGAACTAGTTACCTTTTTTATGGAAAGCCTACTTGCTTTATTTTTCAAAGCCTTTCACTGAAGAAACTCTTTCATTTGCTGCTTAAGAAACCAAAGGGCCTTATGCTGTAAATATGACTTGTATTTTGTTATACTTCCACAGTTCTAAGCCGTGATAGCATTAAGCATATTTCTTAAAGAATTCTTTATGTATTATAGCTGCTGCATTAGTCCTATTATTTTAAAATACCTGGGACCAATAAATTCATGGTCTGAAAAACAATACCTGGAAAACATTGTGATGCTTATGTGCTGTTAATATTCATGGTAAGCATTGTAGGTTATGTTAAAATATCCATGTAAATTTAAGTACAATACTAAAACTGTTGAACTATTTGAGTTCATTTATGGTTGCTGGCACTCTATACTCTCAATCACACTCCTGTCTTCTTTTATGTCAACCCTTTGAAGCTGTGTTTTGTTAGGGTAACCTAAGGCAAGCCTTTGAAGAATTACTTGAATCTGTATTTGTCTAAATTATTTGGAAAATAAGTTTATATTAAAAACAACATCTCATAGGACTCTACAATGTATTAAATTAATACATCTATGGCAAAGGCAGTCTTAAAAGTCAGTGTCCTGATCTGGAGTTTCAGTCACTGATCTCACTGGACTGGGAGCTTTTCAGAACTGGATTCAGTTTAACCTATTGCAGGGAAAGTGGAAAAAAAATTGATGTGATTTCATATACTAGACCTCCTAAACTGTGTGGTTTGGGGTATGTGCTTTTGGCATGGGCTATACGAGAACATAAATCTATTTTGTAAGAACAAAGTTAAAAAAAAATCCTACAGGTTCAAATTAAAATAAGCTCTTTTATGAAGTGGTAATGCAATGGAATAAGTGCTTACATTATTCTCAATGTAAGAGAATAATGACTGACTCAAGGAATAGGACTTTTTTCAATTTATATTTGAGAGCATAACTTTGATTTCTCTTGTTTGCCGCAATTTTCAGAATGCCCAGAGTAGAAGAACAACAAAGAAAACTGGAAAGAGTGCTTACAAAAGCTCTAACAAAATCTTCCAGTTATTTAAAAACTTAAGAAGAAAACCCAAAAAAACAAAAGCAGTGAGTCCAATCTCTTTTTCACATAGTTGCTTCTTTCTTAGTGTGTCAGGGAACTCAGTGGATTTGAGGTTCTCAAATTATTTCTTCTTAACTTAAAGGAAAGGGGACTTGCAAGAGGTAAGTCACCATGGCCACATGCCACTTGGCTCCTGCTACAATAGTTTTTCTTTAGGAATCCTTGGCCAACTGATCTCTCCACTTACAAGTCGTGGTTCTGAGGCCCTGCAAGAGGCTGGAAGACTTGTTTTGTGGCCAGAGTGAATTGTTTGAGAGCAGCAGTTGTGCTTCACGTCCAAGTTGGTTTTTGGGAAAGACAAAGGGGAAGGGACAATGTTAGAAAATGTGGGTGTTCCCATCTCCTGTGGCTGAACTTGGATGGAAAGCAGTGCTACGTCTGACTTGGCCTGAAGCAGAGGGTCTGCCTAGTCCTCACGTAAAGTAAAGCAGAGAACACAGGTTTGAAATTGGTACTTGGTTAAGAAACTACAAGTGCTGTTAATTAAATAGTAACCTGGTAATAAGTTATTTTTTACAATGCCTTGAGGAAGACAGTAAATTACACTAAATTTCTGCCCTTCATATTCAACCTAATTTAAAGGAAAAAATGTGAAAGCCTGTCAGGCTATATCAGCACAGCAGCCACTGTGCACCCACTTTGCTCACCCACTGTGAGCATGTCTTCATTCTACTGTGGAAATGAGGACAGGGTCTGGGCTGAAGTGCCCAGCCCTTCTAGTTTGCAGTCATTTGTAAAGAGGAGGTAGAGGGAACGGTGTAAGTTCCGCTTCTTTAAGTGATTCATCTATATTTTGTTTTCTACAAAAGGAGAAGCTAAGTGAAAATAGCTGCATATCTTACATCAGTTGTGCTTTGGCTGCTCTGGTGTATGCTAAATGAACATGACTGCACCAAGACAGCAGTGTTTTCCATATTAGAGCTCTTGGTTCCATTTGGGTTTAAGTATGAAAGTGTCTGAAACATCCTCTCAAAACTCAGTCACAGAAAACAAACTAATCCTGCTAGAGGGAAGGATTGTATTAAAGAGGCTTGAAAAACCTTTTCTACTTTGGCTGATGGAGAACCTTAAAACTACTGAGTTTCAGATTAGCTTAGAAACAAACCCCTTGTTCTGACTCTTACGAGAGAAACCAGGAATGAAATGGTACAGGTGTCACTGGAGGAGGGAACCGATCTTCTGTTCCTTTTCATCACACAAGTGGTGTGAATTAGGCACAGAACAGCCCTTGGAACTTGCTTATGCAGGAGGGCAGTACCAGTGGAGTCTTTTCAAAGGTAAAGGAATCCACCAATTATTTGGGAGATGGGGAGAGAAATTTTACTGGGAGCATGGGTAAATGCTAGTTTTTTCTTAATAAAGATACTATGTTCTCCTCACTGTGAATAAGAAATGTTGTGGTGAAGTTGTGGCCTTACACAGGTGTTGAGTACCCCAAGTAAAAGGGTGAATTTTTGGGTGTGTAGGTGCACAATATTTCAAGCCTTACTCTTTAAAACTTTCCTTTTCTGTTTCGTCTTTTTAGCAACAATAGGTTCGCATTTATGTGGAACCTTAACAAATACCTTGATTGCCTTTTAGAGTAAGAAAAATGTATGTTAACTTTTGTATTATAACCTCTGTTGTAATGTTATCTGTGTCTGTAGATAGTTAAGTGTGATTATATTCTAGATTATAGGATTTTTGGATTTTTCAGTTCAACTGCACCAAAAAAACAGAGATTAAATGAGAAGTTAGATTTGAATCAAATTCCATAAAGCTTCCATACAGGCTAAGAATGATATGATACTTGTGTTACCTATTATAAATAATACATGCTTAGTCTGCCTACATCTGTGTGACTTAAGCAGAAAAGGAAAGTTTTTAAAACATAAGTGTATGAACACTGGATCTTGCATTACAATGAAGTTTTTGGACTTTGGAGTGACCTTTGTTTATTGATTAGGGTTTTTTATTGGGGTTGGGTGGGATATTGGTGATTTGTGCCATTTCCAATGAAAGAAGCATAGGGAGGGGGAGTACAGAAAAAAATACCCTGTTGTATATGTAACCCTTCTTTTTCTTTGTTAAGAGATATGCTGCATTTTGTATATTCATTGTGAACTTTTCCTTTGGAAAGCTGTGAGGAAACCTATCTGGAGAACTTCAGATGAGTTAGCTGATTTTCAAGTGAGGTTCTGCCTTGTACATTACCTTCCATTAGGTTTTGACTGCTTTTCAAGAATATTACACAAGGCAGTAAAACCTTGGATTCATACACCAAATCCTCTTGCCTTTCAGGCCTCACCCTTGTATCAACATAACAAATAAGCCCTGAAGTTGTATTGTCTTCAAGTTCTCTGGAACAGGTCTAACTGCTGTACAAATTTCTGAGATGAAGCTGTAAATCAAAATGTGTTATAGTGAACTCAGGCCTTGTGCAAAATATTTAATACTTGTTTATTTGTCTAATTGTACAGTCTCTGTACTAGTGGCAGTTTTATGTTCTGATTGTAAAACATTAAAATTCTCATGAGATTTATAGTGATACTGTTGTTGTGTCAGCCGTGATTCATTAATAGAACTGTCATAGCATGGCATTAGTGTATATCTGGTTTATTGGACAGCTCTTCAAAACCAAAATTATTCTTGTATCAACTTTTAGATCAGTTACTTTAAAGCTATGTAAAAGGTACAGTGACAGTTTTGAGAAATACACATCACTTTGTACTCTGAATTAGGTTGCGTATGGAAATAAATGAATTTTCATATTTTCACGTTGGAAGATATTTTTATTGATAATTTTCATTAAATTAACTAACAGTAAATTCTGTAGAAGAATTTTTCCCTGTACATTTTGTTTGAAATACATTTTATCCCATGTACTTCTGAGTTCATTTCTTAGAGATTGCTGTCCAGATATTTGTAAAATGTCATCACTTATTGCCTTCATGCAGTGGATTAAAGTTCTGGGGAAAAATTGCCACACCAGATGCCTCTAAAATGAGCATTTACTTTTTCTGATGACACATAGTGATCTCAATTTGCATTTTCACAGTTCATTGACCCATAAACCAGCCCTTTCTCTAAACCTGAGTTTCAAGATACACTGCTTTGGCAGGTTAGAGTTTGCCAGCACTCTGAAAAAATGTAGTTCTCAGCCTTTTGTATGGTATAAATTGTTCAATACAAGACATCTGATGTCTGATCTGATTAGAAGCATCATTGTTGGCCAGAGATGGTGTGGGAGAAGAGAGTAAAAGAACAAAAAGATAGATTAAGTGAAAATGGAAAGGTAGCATCAGCTGGCTTCAGTTCTCCTTGTTTTCACTTGCTGAGGATGACAGCAGCCCCTTTCCTTCCACAGCTGTATCCATCAAGTGAGCACAGTCCTGTCATATGCCAGCCCCCTGCTGAGAAAATGCCTGCATTAATTTGCTCAGCTAATCACAGTCCTGATCTGACTGGTATGTCCTTCACCTTGGTAATGTTCTCTTTGTCTCTCCATTTCTGGATATTGGTAGGATCCATAACTCGTTCCTGTTTCTTAAGCTAGAAGGTTTCAAGTGCTGAAATCCAGATGTTCTGGGTTGGTTTGTTGTGGAATAAAGTTGATATTTTATAAACTTAAAGTATTTGCCAGGTAGTCTAAATCTTCAAACAGGGAAGCTGGAGATATTTGCAGTTGGTTTTTCTTTGCCTGGAATTCTTTGATATTGGCAGCTAATTGTCTGTATTTCATCACTTAAATATCTCTAGTCCAACCTTTGGATTTGTTACACACCAGAACTTTAGATTAATCTTTTTTATGTCAGCATTTGTAGAGCTGTGTTACCAGCTGGAGACCACTGCAGTTGCTCAGAGGATTGGAAAATGGTTCATAAGGTAACAAGGTGAATTCTGATTTCCTGTGCCAAACTGACAAAACAGGAACTCAGTTTGTATTCCTACCCATGCACAAACCCAAGAGCAGCTCAATAAATACGAGTTATTCAAGCACTGAAATAATTTACTAAGTATTCTAGACATAAAATTTAAACCCTAGACTTTTTAAAAAAATCTTTTCTTTTTTCCTCTGTTGGACACCTGCCAGTGAACTGTACTATTATGGATCTATTGCAGTTTCTTCCTGTAAATTCAGGCTGTTATGGGTGTGGAATGATTGGAAACTCAAAAATGGTAGAAGTTTAATGACCTACCTATATTTACACACCAATTTTTAAAATGGGGTTTTTTTTCATTGTTTTGCTTGTGCCTTAATTATTATTTGGCCTTTTATGATGGAATTTCTTAAAATACTTCACCTTTTGCACAACATCAAAAGACTAGGTTTTACACTCTCCTGCAATAATTAGCCAGATAATCAAAGAAGAACCTCCATTTGTAACTACATCAATGAAAACATTGTTATTTTTTACCTGAGAAGCAAGGAGTTTGGGAGCTGAAGTTATGACACAAGCAGCCTTTGTTCATGTCGGTCTCTGTGTCTCCTTGATGCAGCCTAGTCCTTGTAAGAGTAAACAAAACCAAAACCTTGAAGAGCTTGTTTTCCAATAGGTGACTTTAGAACCAAACACCACACAGAAGAATAACTGCTTATTTTCTGAACAGAAAAATCAAATATTAGAGCACAGAACTAAAAAACCACTAGAATTGCAATTCCTCCTGTTGCCATGCAGATGAAATAAACACTTACCTCTGGTACCAAAACTCTGAATAAGCATTTTAACCAATATCACAGCAGTGACCTCAAATATTGCAAATAAGAAAATTCTAAAGAAGCAATCAGATGCCTCTGTAATTACTGTAAATTTCATTTGAAGAATCTATCCTAACGTGGCACCAGATAGATATTTTTATTATTTTTATTTTTTAAGAATTTCCAAAAATAATTGTGTCTTATGATTGTGACTGAAAATGAAAATCTTAGAAAATCAAAGCAGGAGAATCAGGAAAAAATAAATTTAGACTAGAATATAATTTTCATACTTTTGTTGTTGAATGGGAACTTCAATTGTAGACCTTTCTCAAGTAGCCTTATGCTATAAACCCTGGCTTTACTTCGCTACAAAATAGGGAAAAAAATTAAAGTATTTGTAGAACTATATACAATTTTGATGCAAGCTGTGCTTAAATTCTTGATCTGTTCTATAAAACTAGCCACAGAAGTATTTTCTGTGTAATTTTCTGACTTGATAGATACTAAATGTCATTTCTGCAATTGGGGTGATTTCAGTATAAAGTACTAACATTTTAACCATTCTGTGCAGGATTAAATTATTGTTTATCTATTGTTTTTTTATTATTCCTATTTTATTATAAGCAGGAAACTGTTAAATTTGCTGATTTTTTTTTCAGTTTGATTGTCCTTACTGGTTTTATGTTTCCTAAAGAATTCGTTGCTTGAGTCTTACTGATTTACAACCATTACAAATAAAAGATTTGCAGTGAAATAGCAAATACCTGTCACAATATCTTCATTACCACATTTTGCAAACTGGAGCCATACAGCTGAAATTCTTTGATTTAGCAAACACTAAATATTTCTTAAGCTAACCAGATCATTAACTGGCTGCTGGGTAGGATGTGTTACCTTATTCTATTCATGATGTAGATAGGACAAGGCTGTGATATCCTGCACATTGCAGAGATTAAATAACTGTGTCTTAAATTTTGTGTGTCTCTTCACACATAATTTCCAATTTAACTGAGCTCAATCCCACATGTAGCACTTCCTTTGTCAGAATTTTCCTTTGGACCATGTGCCTGCTACTTTTTCAGGGCCTTTCTGCTGAAGCCATTTCTTGCATCTACTTTCTCTTCGATTTTTTTCCTGCATCAGTGCTCCCAAGCAGTGCATGGCTGTAGAAGTAGAAGGGGGAAAAAACTCAGGGGCTTCTGGAAATTTCTTTTTTCTAGTGATGCTTGGTAAGGGACTGCTGAATTTATGACAGTGACAGCCTGAATTTTGTGCTTGTTGCTTTTCAGCTGGAGATTGTTGCTATGCCGTGAGGGGCTGCAGAAGGGAACCTAACATGAGGCTCTGCATCTCAGCTTGATGGTCCAGCTCTGGCGAGCCGGTGGAGTGGGCTGATGAGTAGGCATCTGTTTGCCTTGTCTTCTTTTCTACAGCGTGAGCCTGAAGTAGGAATGTTAAAAGCAGCTGCAGGTGAGTGACCCGAAGGATTACTGAATCCAGACACCACAGTGATACAGCAACCCTTCAGTGCAGAGAGGCAGAGGTCAGGGAATTGCTGAGGGGAAAAAAAAACCAGGAAGGACAGTGGAAACTGTCATCTGCAAAATGCCAGAGCATCTAGTGCCTGCCCTGCAGGGTTGGACCTATTTTCTTTGAAATTGTATCTCCTGCCCACCTGCTCTCTTCATATTCCTGGGGCCTGTGCAGGGAGTGCTGGTGGATGCTGTTTTATGGAAGAGCCTGACTGGTCCTGACAGCTATTGCTGCTCCTGATGGGCAGCTGCTTGAGCTCTGATTAATCTAGTCTTAACACTCTTATGGAATGTTTCATTTCTCTGTGTTTGTTTTTTGTTGGAAATGACTACTTTTTAAAATTGAATGACAGCAATTAGGAAGCTGAATAATTCACTTTTTTTCCCCACTCCCTGTTTTGCTCTAGCAGACGTTTTCTGGTGAAAAGTAGGTCAAATATTCAGTATATAAATATACATAAAGATTAGAGACATTAGAAAGGAACTTTATTAAATCTGTGTGTTTTAAAACAAAATTTGTTTCAACAAAAGTAATAATAATTAAAAGTACTATCCTGAACAGTGAGTTACTGGTTGTCGTGTCTTTCAAGAAGCTAAAGTTGTTTGAGTTAATTTTTTTTAGTATGTTTTAATGCAGGCATTGTGAGGGAAGAGGTTTTGCTTTCTGTGTTGCTCAGTTTCTTAGTTTTGAAAAACTAGTGGTTTTAATTTGAAGTAGAACTGGTTTCCTTTCCATTCTTTCAAAAGAGCTGCAGGTGATGCTAGGTGTTTAGCCAGTGATTTCAGCTAGCTTAGCAATGGAAATACCTTTAAAAGTATGGCAAAAGCATGTGGGTTTTAATTCTTTAATTTATAAATTGTAAGAGATTTGACATATTTAGTCACTGACATCTGTTAATACACTTAACAGTTGACACTTAAGATATTGATTTTAAACAAATATCTTGCTCAAAGAAAAAAAGTGTTTATAATTTTAAGCTGTCTCTATGTCAATTTTAAAACAAGAAAAAGTTACATGAAAGATATTCTGGAGCTTATTTTATTCTAACATAACTAAGCCCTCACTGCAGTTCAGCATAAACAAGTCAGCTTGAGCATTTGTAGATTTTCATCTCTGTTTTTAAGATTAATGTGACTGCTCGGTCATCCTTCTCCCTCATTCCTTCTCAGCCCTTTGCAACTTCAAACCTTTTGCCCACTTTCCACCCTTGTTTGATGAAAGCATAATTAAAAAATCAAAGATAAAGAATTAATGTAAGTTTTATGGTAACTGTTGCCTCATTAGAGGGATGAACTTTGCACCTCAGGTGAGGGAAGAGCTGTAGGTAGAGATAGCTCTGGTTAGGGCTATGTAATTCATTAAAATTCATGTAAGGGAGTGCCCCAGGAAGGCAGGTTTTATGAATTTTGATCTTCGTGTAGTAGTGAGTTTTATTTTCATGTCCCACAGTTTTGGTTTCCAACAGTATTTAAAAGGAAAAAAAAATTCATTAACTTCTATCATGATGTTTTCTTTTAAAGAGTTCAGATCTAGAATTAGAGAAACAATGAGCTACATGCTATAATTTAGTGAATCAGTCAAGTAAGAGACTATTCACAAATTGGGTATCACCATAGGTAGGTGTGAATAGTATGTTATAACTGTACTGCCTGGCATAGATTACCTGTTAAACGTGGAGAGAAAAATAATACCAAAGACTGTAAAATGTATTTTTCTAGTAAGAGAAAAAAGGGAAAACACAAATTTGAAGAGGTGGAATGATCCTTTGAGTAACTTGTAACTAAAAGATTTCTAAAAACATCGAAGCAGTTCCTTACTGATAGTGACAGGCTGTAAAATGTTATGAGATGTTAATTTCAAAATGATCTGTAAGGTACAATAAAACTGCCATAAGGTGTCACTATAACCCAAGAAACTTTCAAATAAATTTCAAACATTATAGAAATGTTCTTGTCCAGCTACAAGACTTTCCTTATAGAGTTTTGTGAAAGTGAAAAAGGACCTATAATTAACAAACTGTATTCCTGTATGCACAGAAATCATCATCAAATATATCTGTATTAGTGCAATGGGTAGAAACTCTGCCCATTTTCTTTTTGTGGAAAAACAGACATACTTCACATAGGAACTTTCCACACAGAAATTCTTTAAAAGCCTTCTCACAGTGTAAGGTAAGAAATGAGTACTTAATTAGCAGCTTTCAGTAAGGAGAATTATAAATAGGAATTCTTATTTCTATTGTTATTTTATATGTTATCAGCATACTAGGAGCCGTTATTTTTATTTTGTGTCCAACTGTGATCAGATGTCTTTCCTCCCAGCATCTGATCAGGAAGCAAAACCTAGAAACAAAAGAGGGATTTTTTAAACCACTTGGAATTAGTGTTGGTTTTGCTGCAGTTATCAGGGAAACAAACATAACATCTGACAATTTGATTTGGGCTGACTCAACATGAAGCATTTTAACCTGGCAGGAAAGCACTCAGTTCTCATATATGGTAAAATAGAATTCAGGATTCTGAAGTCTTTGAATCTGTCTTCATTTATGGCAGAAAATTGTAGATGTAAAGCCATAGGTTTCAAAATCTGAAGGACCGGATCGATCATTTACTCTAAACTCTTGTATAACATGGGATCCCAGGTCACCTCTTTTATCTTTGACAGCAGATGCTGTAGATCTCGAAGGCTGAATTCCTACAGTACCCTCTTTTTTATGTAATGTTACAATGACTTTTACAGATGCCAACAGAAATAGGGTCTCCAGTATACCAGAGACTGTACAAATAAAAAGGAAGAATTGGCTTAAGCCCAAAATTTTGTGCCTAACAATAAAATATGCTTGTCATCTGAGTGGACGTCTTAGGCACCACCTAAGGACATAGTTTAGTGGGGGACTTGCCAGTGCTGGGTTAATAGATGGACTCGATTGATCGTAAAGGTCTTTTCCTGAAAGCACGATTCCATGATTCAATGAAATCTACCAGACAACATTTATCAAGGCCTTGTTCTTGGGCAAAGCATTGTCAAACTCACGGTGCTGTAAACATTAAAGTCTGCCAACCCTAAGACCTATGTGCAGATGAAACTACTATTCATTATCTCTGCTTCATTACTTTGCTCCATTTGCAAGAAATGGAGCACTTAAAACTTTCAAAGATACTTAGTTTTGAAACGTCAAAATTTTAAAATTCAATTTAATTTTAAGAAATCTTCAGTTAGTAAGAGTGGTCACTCAGGATTTTCTAGCTTTTTAGCTCTTGGTAAGAGCTAAAAAGGCAAAGTCATCTTGCTTTAACAAAAGAAGGTTCCTCCAAATAACAAGAGCAAACTATGATCTAAAAATCATCTCACAAGCACCAGGGGTGTGATCACATGCCTTGAACTGAAAAGAAACTGATTAAAAATTGACAAAGTTATTCTTGTGTATTTCTACTGGAGGAGCCCAGCAGCCTTTGGTTAAGGTTGATCACAGCACAAAGTGAAGCATCTTTATGTTAATTCAGCAGAGACACCATAAGGTTAAATTGACTTTAAATTTGACTGCCTCCCTCTCAGGATGTTAATGTCAGGGTGTCAATTACTGTGATAATTTAATATTTGTAAAGAGATCAAAATTTTATATTTTATAAGCACTGGGAGAAGTGACTGCTTGCATGACAATCAGCACATGAAATGTGTGTGCTATACATAGTCTGCACTGAAAGCAGTAGCAAAAATCTCTTTTAAATGTGGCAAAGACTTTACCCTGTCCATTATGTTGAGGAATCATCGGTAGGAGCAGCCTAAAGATGGTATTTCAAGGCTTTTCAACAAAAGAAATAACGGTAACAAATTAGATGGCCTCTAGGTGTACATTTACTTGTACCTGGAGAAAGTACTGTTCCACATAAGTTATGTTTATTGCTAATTCTGATATTTGCACGCTTGGTTTTCTTAAGGAGTTGCTACCACTCTGAATCAAGCCCTGTGTCTGCAAGGCACAGCTCTTGTTAGGAAGGCACATCTCCTGTATGTGCACTTGACCAGTTTCAAGTTTTCTTGCAGCTCACTTTACTCGTGAACACCTGAGGTAGTGATGGTGTATGAGCGCTCAGCAGTGGCTGTCTGCGTGCTGGTTTTGGTCTGTATTTGGTCTACAATATGGCTTTAATACACTTACTAGTTATCTCTGGGGATAGGAGTCTGTAGTTTCAATAGCATCTACAAGCTATGTGAGCCATATAGTTTTAATTTTGCAAAATATTTCCTTACAAGTGCGGGCAAATGCTGTGCCTTGGACTTAGCCCCAGCTTGCAAACAGCAGACTTAAAATGAAATTATGTAATACATTGTGTTTTAAAGAGGTCTAAGATAGCAAAAGGAGAATCACAGTGTGGTATAATTTCTGAAAAAGAAAATTAGGGCACAGGTTAAAACAGGAAAGAAAAACTCAGTAACAATGACAGCTGGGCGTATAAGGGCTGTCATGTGAGGTCTTATTGAGGGAGAGTTCCTCAGCTGACGCTCAGAAATGTGTGCTGGGATTAGTCCCACAGGTATTGCCATGGCCTCATCCAGCACATTCTTGTTGGGAACTGGGTAGTGCCCCGTGGATGGTGCCTCAGCAGGAGCAGGGCACTGCCAAGCTACTGTGACAGTCCCTGCAGCAGTGTTTTGGAATCAGGCAGTTTGTTACTCTGTGAGGCTGAGGAGGAGGAAACAGAGAAGCAGCGCTGCTCCTGTTGAGCTGCCTCCCTGCAGAGAAGGCAGGAGTGAGTAACACTTTCTTTAGACCTTAGTGGAAGGATCAGTGAATTTCGAAAGGGGCTACTGCTGTAGCACTGCAGACGTGCAGGAAGTGAAGGATTGCCAAGAGTAAAGAGGAGGGAGAGAGGAAACCTGCTGTGAGAAATGTGTGATTCTGTTAATAGTGAGGCAAGTGGTATTGCTAATGGGAGACCTCTACATCCTTGAGGGGAACAGACTCTGCCAGGGGCCAGCCAAGATAGATCTCTGAGGGAACCACTTGAATCAGCCCCAAATGCATGGAGGACAGACTTCAGACATCTGTGCTAAATGCAACTAGAGAATGTGTGGATAAGTGAACAAAACACTACATTTTAAGCATAACTCCTTTCTTATGTCTGCTCTGTGCTCTCTTTATCCAAACCAGGACCAGAAGACCAGAAAGATGGGCAAGATAAAACCCTTTTTTCCAAAGCTGCTGGCAGGTATGGGTTTTGAACACCACTTTCCAACCTGAGTTCCAGTCTTCCAAAGTGAATTCCTTGCACTGGAGTTTGCAGTTCCAGTTTGGAGCCTGGTTCTCCCATGGTTTCAGGTGTTCAGCTGCCATAAGAGCATTCAGAATACTATCTCAAATGCCAGCAAATACATGTTTGTTTACATGGAAGACAATTTTGTTTTGTAGTTTCACATGGATATATTCCCAAACCCATATGTACCCCTGGTGTCTGACAGCTGGCCTGCTGGGGTTCATTTGCAGTGTGAAAATTGGAAAGGCTGCTTTAATGCACACACATGGTTGTGTTGGGCCTTGCCATTGTGCTGACTTTGCTGCTTTGCCTGTCCACACACCCCAGTGGTAAACCAGGATTAGGGGTCTGGAGTGAGAAACCAGGAGGAATTCCTTCTTTTTTCTCAGTTTGGAGATGGCCAGATGCAAGCCTGAGCAGTGTGAGAAGGAGGAGGAGGAAGAGGAGGTGCAGCTGCTCCCAGGGCAGCGGGATGTGGTGCAGGGAGGGTCACTGGTCAGTCCTTGAGTTGGCGGTGAGAGCAGTTGCTGTTCAACCCAGCTGGAGAGAAACACACCCAGAGAAGCCCTGCCAGAGGCATGTGGGTCGGTAGTGCTGAGATCTGGAGGTACCCATGTTCTAAATGCTTGCTATGGGAGGACTGTTCTGCAGGGACAAATATGTTGGCTGTGCTGAGCCAATGCTTCTCTACATCACATGAATTATTCAAAGAGGAGAAAGAAACTCTAACCAGTGCTGCAACAAAAGAGACTGCAGCAAAGCCAAACTCTCAGCTCCTAAGTATGCTTCCTCTCCCTCTCTTCTTCCCTCCTGGTTCATACTAGGAATAAAGGATTTCAGTGGAAGTTCCTTGCCTACCTCACATAACCCTGAGAAAATGTATGTTCCAAAATTGCCTTCCTCAAAGTGGAGCTGGGACAATCCAGACGTTTGATGTTTGCATTATGGAGAGTTCTAAAACCCAGAGACTGGGGGCCCTTACAAGGAGCTAGGAGAGGAATGGAGTGGTGGATGGATAGTCCTTGCACTAACTTTGGTCAAGATTTACATCCCACTCAAACCTGCTCACTCAATTCAAACGCCCATGAGATGTTTTTAATGTGAATTTAAATGAGGAGTTTTTAAGTTAAAAGAACTCAGATCCAGTTCATTTCTCTGGAGGAATCGCTTTCTGGGTTTCTTTTTTTCTCCTCTCTCTCTGTAGAGTCTGGGTAGACCAAGCTCTGAACAGAAGTTAGGGGGAAATTGTGGCCCTTGAGCCTGGAAGGAGAAGGACAGTGTAGGGCAGGAGGGAGGGTTTGGAGTCATGGCCACTGGCTCAGGGACACCAGGTGGCCTGTGGCAGAACAGGAGCTGGGGTTGGTGGGTGGGCAGCTGCCTGCCCTCCACATGGCAGCTCTCAGCTGGGGACTTCCAGGGGAAGTCAATTCTTATTGTGCTGGTGGCCTGATGAGGCACTGACAGGTCCTTAATTTAACTTTCCTCGTAGGAGTGAGGTAATGTGCCAAACACAAAGCTCTCCATTTTTCTAACAATCTACAGCGTTTCTGCCTTCCCCCTCACCTAAAGGGAGGGACTGATAGGAGAGGCAATATATGAAATGGTTTGTGGCTTTGGGGTTTTTTTTTGGTGTGTGTTTTGTTTTGTTTTGTTTTTTGTTTTTGTTTTCTTTCTTTTTTTTAACTGTCCATAACCCAAATCCAATATCTCAGGCCTTGCCAAAAGCAGAAATTCTTCATTTGACTCCAGCCAATGTGCAGGCATGATGAGTGGAGTGGCAGGCTGCATTTCCACAAGAGTTTTCATTAAGTCCGTTCTGCCACGCTAGGAAGGGTGGTGTTGTCATGAAGTCACACTGAGTTGGACTGGCTCACCTCTTTGAGCCACTTTGTGTTTCAAAAATGCAATGGATTCAATTTATGTCTGGTCTTCCATTGCTTATTCAAACAGCATCGCACCAATGCCCCTCCATGTCTGTCTGCCCAAGGGCCCAGCAACATCAATAATAAATGACCAGGCATGGGAAGGCAGCTTTGGGTTCAAACCAGCAAGTGTGTTGGGGCAGGGGGCCTCCCCTGGGCAGGGGGTACACAGTGAATGGGAACTGTAGCTTGCAATAATTCCCTCCCTGCAGAAACGACTCATAAATATTTAATAAACTTCTGGCCCTTGCCACAGATGAGGTTTTATTAGCGAACTGGAGTGGCTTGAGGACAGGTATTGTGTCTGTTACTATAGCACCACCTTGCACAGGATCTCGGTGTGAAAGAGGCCGGGGAGGGAGGGAAGAAGGGAGGGAGGGAGGGATGCACTGAGGATGAGCCCCAGCGAGCCAGGCTGAGGTTTGCCTGTGGAGCAGGCAGCACATCCTGCCCAGGGACGCTGGCCTGAGCAGCACCTGCAGCTCCCAGCTGCAGCCGGAGCCGCTGCCTCGCACAGGTACCGACCCAGCGTGCCAGAGCTGCTCCAAGGGCCACACCGAGCCCCTGAGCGCTTCTGGGGGGGCTTCGCTCCAGAGCTTTGCCCTTCTGGCTGTGCAAGATCTGACTTTTTTAAAATTTTATTGTTTTTTTACCCCCTCTTTTCTTGAGCAACTGGTTGTTGTTGCAGAGGTCACCGAAGGGACTGGTGGAAGCTCCCGGCTCTGGCATTGGGAAATATGACAGCAGAAGTGAATGCTCGTTAACATAAGGGATTTACTGAAGAAGAAAGACAAAATGCCTTTCAAAGGGCTTGATTCACTGAAAGAAAGATTTTTTAACCCAGGAAAGGAAGAGGTGAAGAACACCATTAGTGACTCGCTGGGGAATCTGAGAAGGTAAAACCCAACAGAAAATTCCCAGACAGGTCCATTGATTCAATTTTTTAAGACAAATGCAGTATAGAAAAAATATATAAACATAAAACAGAATATAGAGTTGCAAAATTAATATCAGAGTACAGGGAGTGAGACAGCTTGCTGTAAGACAGAAGATGTAAAAGGAGCTTTTACAACAGCATATGACTGTAGATCATAGAATACTTATATTAAACAAGAAAGGTGAAAATAACTTGTGAAATAATGTTCTAATATTAAAAAAAGCTTGAAGAACTGTTTAATTAAAAAACCTTTAAATAATTAAATTTGTGACTAATTCTGTGGTTTAGCTTGCATGAGAAAAAGCAATAATTTAATGGGAATTAACACTCCCAATGATGCCACTCTTGAAATTAGACTTAATGTTCCTAAATTACAGGTTTGGGGTTTTTTAAAACTTGTTCCAAATCAGTAAGAGAAAGTGTATTGAATAGAGATGTGTATGTGTGAGTTTACTGGCACTAGCAAATTAGAGAGAGAATAAGGAGAAGCAGCTGTTTGCTATCAAAAACAGAAAAAAATTTAAGATTTTCATCTTAACCTGATGGTTTTATGAACCAAGAAATGGAGGATTCTTATTTTTAGAGAAATGAAAATCTGATGTAAGAAATTACCGGTTTCATAAAGGGAAAGATATTTCTCATTTAAATAGAAGATTATTTCTGTTTGTAATGGCTACTGACAACACTTATTTGTGTAATCAATAGATGAGAGCCAAGGGGGGGTTAGTGGCATTTCTTCCATGCTTGATGTTTTAAAGCTTTGTGTGGATCAGGCCAACATTTTAACTGAAGGTGTTTCTAGTGACTGAATTGTATTTGCTTTCACATCCACCCCTTTGCCTTCTATTGGGAATACTATTTTGAATCAAGAAATAGTTCTTGGTATATTTAACCAAGCCTTTGATAACAAGAAAATTTAGAAGAATTTACACATATCATACTGCATTTATTTAGTTTCTTTATCATGTGAACAGAGTATCTGTGTTCTACACAGTTTCTACTTAACTTTTTCTAATTTACAGTGTTACAGATGAAGCCTGATGTTTTGCTTTTTTTTTTACTTTTACAATACTCTACAGTAATTCCAGGAAATCTGTTTATCTTTTAGAACATTGATTCAAGTAATTTATTCAATGATAATTTCTCTTTGCTGTGGGCTCTGCTGGTCAATTTACCAAATACCTGTAAGGTTTGTATCTAGTGAATATGTGATGTGGCAGTACATTGGGCTCACTTTAGATTATCCAGATTGCTCTCCTCTTGTAGTCATGTATTAAAGCTGTCATGCTAGTTCCTACACAGCTGATAGTAGAGGCAGCCAACTTCAGCAACACTGCTCCTGAATCAAATTAACCCAAATATCACTTGACATGCAAGAAAGTTTGTTGAACTTAATTTTTCTGTTTTAAACATAGGTATCTCAGAGCCTTCCATAGATGTACCAATCAGCAGAGGAAATAATACAAACTATAAATCTTTTTTCTATGTCTGCAGTCAGATCTAAGTAAGAATTGTTGCAACTTGAGCAGTCCTGTAGGAAATATGCAGTCATATTTGAAAGTTTCCATAAATGAATGAAACATGCATGTTTTTAATATGAACTTCATTCTCTACAGCTTAGTCTACAAATGAGAACATACACTTGTGTTTTTATGTGGTGGTACATATACCTATATACCAGCTGCAACCTTGACTTTGCTCTTCATCTAATCCAATTGTCTTTAATGTGGTGAAAATCAGCAAAGAATTTGGTTTCTCTCCTAGCATTCATCATAATTTGATGAATTATTAGAATGCACATCCTTGATTAGACCTCCAGGTGTGACTTCACTGACTGTGGGGACTGAACTGAGAGATCCAAGAGCCATCCTTTCTTTAGGCTGTTGGCAGCTATTTAATTTGTGAGATCTTAGAAGATGTTTTAGAAAATGTTGTAAATGCTTTGTATAATTTTTTTTTAATGCAAAAGTGGTTTTTTCTTGATTAATTTTATACAGTGGCGCAGTAAAAAAATATTGGAGAATTCAAGGCTTGGGTGAATGAATATCAGAATTGTGGCTCTGTCATCATTATGTTTCTCAGAAAAGAAAGATTTCATGCAGATCTTCTTGACAGACACAAACACTTTGGTCCTTCTGTGAACTTACTGCAGTCAAGGAAAAAGTCAAAGACTGAAGTAAGATCTTAGGCTCTGCCTACTCATAGAATTTCAGGATTTCAGGACCAGCTAATGGCAACTGTGGACTTCCTGATGAAGTGGGAAGTGTCTAAGTGGGTTTACAGCCCAATACTGTCACTTTTAATGTAAAAAGACATATGGGCCATGCCACATGGCTGCTGTATGGAGTGTAGCCCTGATAGGTGTAGTTCTGACTGCTGTAGATGTCCCTTGGTGAATTAGCCTAAATTGCTGAAAACTGCATCTTGAAGCTGGGTAATAGACATTTGCATTGGACAGGGCTCCTCTGACTGTGCTGGATCATGGAGTTATTCCTCTCAGACTTTCCCTTTGCACACAAGCAGGGGGAGCTTGGTGCCTCCCAGACCGTGCAGTGCTGTGAGCACATCGTGGGGTGTGCAGACCCAGCTGATGCACGAGTCGTGCCTTTGTAAGCACTGAGTGCCAGGGCACAGCGCACTTGTGCAGCGCTGCACTGCAGCGCCCCAGGGACAAACATCCCTGCAGTGCTGCACCACTGCACTGGGGAGAGACTGCCCTGCACCCCGGGAGTGCAGCACCTGGGACATGCAGTCCCTCGGTGTCTGAGCCTTGTTGTGGGTTTCATGGAAATACCGTGCAGAAACCAGCAAGAGAGGTCCCATGCCCTGAGTAACTCGAGAGAGTTTGGATATTTGTGCTGGGATTTGATATCAATGCATCAAACACAGGATTTATTATGGAAAATTATCGCCTGGACAAATCCACGAAAAATTAATTAGATCTTACTAGGTTGTATCTGCTTTTGGATTAATGCTATTTTTTGATAATTACTGTATAGGTTTCTGAAGTTACATAGGGAACATTGTTGTTACTGGATTTGTAGGTGTGAGCTTTGAACATTGTGTATGATTGTGCTCCAGCTGCCTGTGAAAGACTCTCACATCTGGTGAAATCCATTCTAGAATGTGTTTTAACACAACAGATATTAATATTTGCCTATTACTAAAGAATCAATGAGTTTTTAATAAAATGAAATTAAATCCTAGTAAACCTAATTTATCATTTAAAGAAAGAACTAATTCCTCTGCTAAAACTCCCTTAAATACAGGGTGCTGAATGTATATGTGCTCTAGGGATTTTATTTATTACTGATAGGGATTTTAAAAATTTCTTTCATGCTTTCAAAATTCTGTATATGCCAGAGTAGGCATTCAATAAAAAAGAGAAATTTTGCATAAAGTTATTATGACATTTGGGCACAGAATATGGATGCAGATTCAAATAACTTAGCTCTTCTTACTTGCCAAGTGTTGTACATTTTCTGAAAAAAGGGAAAACAGATCTAAGGAGTGAACATTTCCTGTGCAGGAAAATGCATGCCTGCATTCCTGCATGGGGCTGATAATTAGAGAGCACTGGTCCTGAAGCAGTTTTCTTCTAAGTCATTGGTCTACAACTAGTAAAAATTTTCACTGACACTACAAAAATACATGGATCAATTGGAAGATAAATTTCTCATCATTTCATGGAGTTGCCATATCTTCATTATGTACCTGTTCAATAAAATAAAACCAAAAAACCGGTGCAGACACTGGCTGTGAGAATGTTTGCACTTCTCTAATACCTATGTGTTTGGACTGCTACTGAAAAATAGTTTTCTCCAAGGCAAACCTAGTGTAGAGGTATTGAAATTAATTTCTGGGATTAGGAAATGAACTGTGTGGATTTGGGGTGGTGGATCAGTCCTCAACTTGCTTGTTTTACTTAGTCAAATACAATAGCAGAATAATTAATTTCTCTGCAGAGAAAATATTGGTCCACAGTTCTAATCCTAGGTCACCACTTTTATTTGGAGCAGAAGGATGTTTTCATGCCTATCTGAATTGACAGCCAGCTGAAAACATCCAGATGTTTTGGCTTTGCATGAAGTGTCTAATCTTTGCCAGATGCCCAAAATAATGCACCCCCCAAAGTCTAATGTCTCTCTTATATTACCAGAGCCTGGTAATATTTGGAAAATTGTTAATTGATTTAATTCCATCAATATCTTATATTCGGTTAGAGGAAGACAAATTATTTCTTTTGGCTTGTTAATAACACTTTGGAGATGACAACAGTTCTAAAAAATAATTATTCAATTGTTTTTTCACTTCCTGAAGTCTTTATTTTTGGTATCTCATTCTGTTTACACTTACCTCTATTAACACAGAGCATGGAATATATGGTGTCTTCTTTTTCAAGCACCTGACTGAATTAGTCTCTGTACTCCCATTTCATTAACAAATGCTGTTTCCCTACAAGTGAATCATAAGATCTCAATCACCCCCAATAACACCACAGTGAGATCACATTTTCTGTGTTACCTTGCTTGAATGGAAAGTCTTTGCTCCAGTCTGACAATGAGCTAAGGATCTAACTTTGCAGTGAGCACCGGTTTGAGAACGGAATTAAATAAAATAATCCCAGGAGTTCCCTTTTGGCCCAAAACACCATGATTCTAGTATTTCTTGAAAACATGAGCTGATGGACTGTAGCATGCTTATTTTCTTTTTGCTAAGACTATGGCTGAATTAATGGGTTTATATTGTGATGTAAAAAGGATTAATATAGTAAATGATACTCCAGTTAGCTCTAGAGCCTAAAAATGATGAGATTTTTAAGTGGAACATGTGCAAACTGTCTAGTGCAGAGTACTCTCTGATAGATTATGGGTAGTAGACTAGACTTAAAGCAACTGGGAAAAGTGGTGATTTAACCACTCTGTCCCAAAAAACCCAACCGAGTCAGATGTAGCCCATCCATTTATGCTCTGTCAGCATTTGTTTAAGTTGATTTTCATACTGAAAACTGATGTTTCAAATGTATATCAGATATATACATTAGATTTCAAATACACTTAGCCAGATATGTGGAAGAAAGAAGTAAGTTATTCCTTATCAGAAAAGAGTGAATGAAATAATCTCATTGTTTTACATGGCAAGCTGGGCTTCCTTTAGGTTAATTAACTGTTCATATTTTCACAGTACTCCATGGCAGGCATGAAAAGAGCTGGATCCTGAGCTCATTGCTTCAGGGTGATGCCAAAATTGAAAGGCTGCTGATCAAGGCCTCTCTCAGTAAAGGCTTAACCTTAAGCTCATGGTTAGTGTTCAGTGGGTTAGTAATGTATTCACAGCTAGCCATGTCCTTAAGTGTTTCAGCCTGTCAGAAAAACCATAATCTGCATTTTAAAATAGATCTGGAAAGGTAATTTTAGAAAAGGAATTATTTAGCTCTGGCCTGGTGGGTGTGTCTAGTTCTCTCTTACCTCGCTTTTCCTACCACAGACTTTGCCTGATCCTGCAGCATGATGTTAATAGCCCTAATCAGATTGAGAAACCAAATTAAATTTTAATAGCACTATCATGCAATTCCAGATTGCATGGCAGTGCCATTTTGTTTAATATGAATATCTCAGGTGGATTGCCTGTAGGAAAAGGAAAGGCTGGATATGCAAAGCCTGAGGAGCTGCACTCCTGTGTTAGATGGTAGCTGATGGCCAACCTTTCACAGGCTGATATAACTGGGTGTCATTTGGTCCCATTCAGGCCCTATCCCTGGCACCTTCCCTCCTAGCTCTTCCCAACTGCACTGCAGTTGCCACACCAAATTTGATCCCAGGCAAAGCCCTTTCAGCCTCTGCTGCTGAGGAATGGTGGATCTACTGCCCAGAAAGCCCCTGTCTGCCTTCAGACCTCATTTCATAGTAAGTATTTTACACAAAGGGCAACACGTTCCACAATAGGAGTTGCAGGGATTCACTTCGGAGCAAATGAAGTCCTTGTAGTGGCAGGATACTTCAGAGAAGGGGGAACACGTGACTTCAAATGCCTCCAGGCAGAGGAAGTCTGGGCCTGTCTCTTTTGTGTCTTTAATAAGGGAATCTGATGCCAGAGAGGTTTCTCCTCTGCTGTACAGCCCTGATTTTTGTCTCACAGGAGAAAATAAATTCCAGGAAGTTTGGGGCTGAGTGAAACCATGCTTTGTGTTGTATTTGCCTTTTTTCTTGAAACATACTGGCAGCTCTGTTTAGTAGATCTAGTTAGAAATTATGGTTAATTTAAATGTAAATTTTCCAAAGAATCAATGGAATTTATCACAACAGACCTCCAGTTAGATCTCATAGTTATGCTCATGAATAGCCTGTGAACATTGTTGCAGCTGGCTGTCTGGCTAGATGGCTCAGATGTGCAACCTTCAGAAGTCATTCAGGAAAAAGTGTAGTCTCTGCTAACCTTTCACAGCCGGTCCAGCACTGACTCACCTCACTACCAGGAGACAAGCGCCTCACAACAGGAGTTAGCAGGTGGCTGGAGCATGGAACTGTCCATCCACGTTTCAGCAAATTTTACTGAGATGACAGGGCACCTTCATTTTATCTCCTCTCCTCTGTTTAGGAAGATCGATGGCACCAATGTGGAGGAGGAGCCCCTTGAGCTGACGGCAGAGGGGCGGCCCGTGGCGGCGAGCGGCCGCCGGCCCGCGCTGTGCGAGTGCTACTGCTGCGGCCTGCCCAAGCGCTACATCATCGCCATCATGAGCGGCCTGGGCTTCTGCATCTCCTTCGGCATCAGGTGCAACCTGGGCGTGGCCATCGTGGAGATGGTCAACAACAACACTGTCTATGTCGATGGAAAGCCAGAGCTGCGGGTGAGAAAACATCTTCCTTTCACTGCTCTGAGCAGATCCCATTGCAAAATCACCCAAATGCCACATAGCAAAGTCCTGTGTATGCACAGATTAAAAAAACAGAAGGAGGGAGATACGTCAGTCTTGATGCACATAGATGTGCAGGCACTTAATTCCTATTTATGTGATGAAGTCACATAAAAATCTTCAAGGTCTGAGGATCTGCAGTGTCATAGAGAAGATGTAAGTACCAGAAATGAGAACTGAATTAGTTTGCATGTCTCCCAGGTCCCTGATCTGTCAGTTGTAGACAGATTTTGCTGTGGTGGCAGAAGCTTTTGCTCTTTACTCTCTCTCAGGGAAATGTGCTCTGATGCTGCTGCAGAAGGAATTATCAATGATTTTATGTAGAGCTGCAGCCACTACATTCATATCAGTGGATAATTTTCAAGATCTTAAAGCAGTCACTGGCAGTAAGGCATCAGGTTTTTGACAGTGTAGATTATTGTCTGGAGCTATTAAGAGCTAGGTGCCAAGCTATTTTCAAATTTGCAGTGGATGGCATGTGGTCCACCACAGATCCTACACAGCTTTATCAATGCACCCCAGCAGGTTCAGTCCCTACCTTAGTGTTCCCCATCCTCCCTTGGTATTTGGCTGTGATGTCAAGTGTCTCTTTATGGGTTTTATGAACTCAAATCTCTACATTTGCTCTACTTGTTGACTTATTTTTGGATATATTTTGAATGTTTTTAGCCTAAGAAATTCATAGGAATCTTGACTATTGAATTAAATACTGTGCAAATATTCATCAGCTTTTCTCCTACATCTTTTAACTTTTGGTAAAGAAGAGTGCAGAAAATGTCTATCATAAATTTCCAGTGTTAAAAGTATGCCTGTCTCTATGACTCATAATCATAGGAGCCACGCTTAGACTTCCTGCTGAATTTGTATTTATTCGGTCTAATCCCTGCTCCCCATGGTCCTGCTGGGACTTCCAGGTTCTGTACTTAAGCAAGAGAAAGTATGTGCCTGCATAGGTTGGGAAGCTCAGAAGGAGTAATTTCAGAAAATGGGAGTAAATTTCTTCCACAAATCTAAACTTGTAATGTTTGGGCATGAGCATCTCCTGAATCAGGAGGAACCCTCTTCCATATCTCATGGTGTTTCTGCCTTCAGAAATTAACACTACCTAGAAACTCAGCTGGAAATTGCTAGTAGAAAGTTAGGTGTTTGAACAGAAATGCTTCAGCACAGGAAAGTGGGACACATCAAAATGCGTATTGATTGGGAGGGAAACCCTTTAGCCTTCTGTAAACATGTCTGGCTAATTAATTACCATCTGGCTGTAGCTCAAACAATGAGCTGTTTTTCAGTTTGCTTCTTCATGAGCAAAAAAGCAATGTAGTGGGAAAAACTCTTTTTCTTTTAACATGCAGAAAGTAATATCGAAAAAAGAGATGTTAATGCTTATCATTACAGTTGCCAGTTCTCTGTGGTATTTTAGTGACAACTGGCTACGCTGGCATCACTTCCAACAAAAGATAAACTAGTCATTGGCTAGTGTTACCTGGTTTTATTTTTAGATTGCTTTGTCTTCAGATGTTCTCCTCACCCCCAACTCTTTTCTGCCCCATGCCATTTAATGCTGACAGTGGATGATCAGAGTTGGGCCCTGACAGGGAGAACCATGAATAAATCTGATCAGGACGCAAATCATCTCAAAGGACTTAAGCAACCTTGATAATCTTGGGGAAAATGGATATATCCATTGAAAGGTATCAGGTCCTTCTTATAACTCTGAGCAGTCTTGAAAGCAAAGGCTTCAAGTTTAAAGAGCCCAGGGGGAAGCAGTGGCAAGTGGCAAAGTTGAAGGTCCAGCATTAGCTACTTTATGGCTGAAACCTTTCCCACTCCTAAGAGCAAAAGCAGTAATCTAACAGGGGAATTGAACATCCTTTTGCCTTAACTGGAGGCTTTCAAGCTCAGCAATCCTGAGCAGCCAGTGTAAAGAGGCTTGATTTGGAGCACATGGTGACTTCTATGTGACTCCTAAGCAATAGTTACCTTACAACGCTTTATCTTGCCGCATGTGTCCCATTTCCTTTACAGACAGCCCAATTCAACTGGGATCCAGAGACTGTAGGACTCATCCATGGCTCTTTTTTCTGGGGCTACATTGTGACACAAATTCCAGGAGGGTTCATCTCAAACAAACTGGCTGCTAACAGGTAAGAAAACAGCAAGCAAACAAATTAAGCTCTAGAGCCTGACAACTGTTTTACACTGTGTAAATGGGAATTACTAAAACAGCAAATTAGTGTTTCAGAAATGCACATCTGAAGCTGAAAATCCAGTATTTATCAAGAATTATTATTAATAATAATTAATCAAAAATTATTTCAGAGGACAAGACTTCCATTATGGGTCTGTTGCTGATTTTTCAATTTAACTTGTTCATCTCAAATATTTACACATTTCTTCTCTAAACAATGCTTTCTGGACAGTTCAAGGAAAATCACACCTAATGCTTCCAACAATAGTTGAAACATTTGTCTTTAAGAAGTTGCTTTAGTGCTTTTTACCTCAGCTTAACACCAAACAATACTTTTCCAGCAGCGTTTGGTCTTCCTCCTTTAACAGTCCAGAGTCCCTGTGGACTGAAGCTGGGAATAAAGGAATTACAGAACTATTTATGATATGAAGTCACAAATCTATCCTCATGCACCCAAATATCCTTGCAAGGCTGGATACAGTACTGTCTGTAATTAAGATTGCATAGAACTTCTAATAGAGCCTTCTAATTTCTGCTTGGTGAAGTCTGAGAATCTGTACAGATTTTTTTTTTATGATCAATGTGTTTGTCAGCCAATTTTTTTTTTTTTAATTCAACTGCTTTTGAAAATGTGAATAAGAAAAACTAGCTAATTTTGTCAATGATAACTTTGATTTTGGACTTTACTTCAAAAGGTCTTCAGAACTTTGAATATTGTCACGAGAGAGAGGTTGTCTGAAGACAGCTGGTTGTGAATGAGCTCATGAGATGTGCATATTAAGGGTACTTGGGATCTACGGATTAAAAGAAAAAAAGATAGCTGGTACTAACTTTGTTCTCTGCAAACAAGATGTGACTTATCTACAAATAGTGTCAGAATTGGAAAGGGACTTTAAGATCAGTTTTATGTTGTACTTTGCCCCAGATCAAAGTACTTTGCTTTCTGCATTCTTCAAAGAGCTCTAGGGGTTACAAGACTGCCTGGATGTTCTTCCCACCCATATGCCCTTGTGGAAATTTCTCCAGAACAGAGTCATCCCGTAGAATTGCCCAGACTGTTCAGTCCCATTCTCTTCTGTCTATAACCAAAACTTACTCAGAGTTTGGTTTGCACTGCTTCTTCAGCACTGTTCTCATCCTCAGTTATTCATTTCTCTACTACAGTGCCTAAGCATAATATTTTTCCGTCTGCCAAGTAACTCAAGCAAATTAGGTAAGCTTAATCACTTCTCCAGCCTTTCTAGTCTTGCCACCAGCTTTTGCAGCAGAAGGGCTCCAAAACACAGATGTGCACACTCTTGGCTGAATAATTCAGCATATTATTAGTTTAGCTTTTGTTTCCTTAATTTACTTGCAAACAGTAAAATAACCATGTTTACACGGTAACTTGATGTGTTCTGTCAGCAGAGTGTTTCCTTAAGTACAGGCTGTGCACAAGCACAGAAAGCTCTGCATTTATCCCCGTGAGAGTTTCCAACTCAATCTAATGCTATACTACAACATTACATTATGGATTTGCCCATCATAACTGGATTTAGGAGTAGAATTTGCTGAGGAACAAAAATAGCTCAAGAGCAGAGCTCAAAGAGAATTTCTATTTGCAGTAATAGGATTCACTAAGTCCATGTTTTTCCTTTATTCCTTGTTTACCCAACCAATTTCAGCTTAGGTAGGTTCACCAGTGGTGCCAAGTTTCAGTTTCAGATGGGTTATTTGCTGAGATACAGGGCAGGAAAACAGGGGTTCTGTTGCCAATGAACCTACCAGCCCTAGAAAGAGGAAAAACTTTCTTTTGTCCCAGCTGCATTCTGGAAATGAGATTCTATGCTAATACTGACCTTACAGATTTAGGCACTGACTCCTTTGCCACATGTTTAAACTGTGCAACCTTGAACATACGTATGGATGACCCAGGCACTTCTCTAATGCACATAATTATCTATAATAGTGTGGGATTCAAATGATCTCATAATGGCTGAAAATATTGAGTGCTTTATGGGTTTGCACCAAACCCCTCTAACACTGCGTAATTTACTCAGTACATTTACCCAAGATGATGTCGATCTGCATTCCACCAAAAAGCTCATCAACCATTTACTGACACCATCCCTTTAACTTGCTGCTTATCCTCAAACACACATCTAAATGTGATTTCAGAATTGCTTGGTGGATGCATGAAACATGAGGCACCTCTTGATATCAGTTTTCCGTAAGAGCACCCTGCTGGGCAGAGGAGTCTGTAGCTGAAGAAGTCTGTCTTGATCCAAAAGTGGCTGCTGCCCAGGAATCGTGATAGCAAGGACAGAAGAATATGTGAATGAATTGAAAAAACCTGGAATATTTCTTGTCAAAGTGAAGATGAACTTCTTTGGGATAAATGGCAAGGAATTGATGAAAAGATGCTGTCTCTGTGGAAACAGTACTCAACCCTTTAAATAGTAGCAGAAGAGTGACTGGTTCTAACTCAGTATAAATGATGCATTTACAACCTAGGCAAATTAAGAGTTGGCATTAAAAGAAGTAGCAGAGATTGGAAACGCAGTCTTTAGAGATAGCTGTCTGGATAATTAAACATGTTCTCTTTGTTACAGTTTCTTCTTTCACATGGTTATTAATTCACATGGTTTGCTGTAGTTCCCTGAATCATTAGAGTTATGATAACAGACCTAATATTTCTATTAGTGGTAAGAAAGTAAAAGGCAGAAGTCTTTTCTTCAGGGATCACAACAGAGAGATAATACTTATTTCTCAGTTAAATGTTTACTTGGCTTTTAAAGCAGTCTCCTAAATGTCGAGATATGACTGTGGGCTTTGTATTCTAATTCATATTTTCAGACTGTTTTCTATATAAATCAGTTCCTTTGTCATTTAGAGAAGTGACAAAGGAACTGATTTATATAGAAGCCTGCTCAGCTTCTTTGCTTTTGTGCTCATCTGTTTAGTGCTTTCTTGTCACTCAGATAATGAGCTCTCTAGGCATGGATTGTTGCTTTTGTCAAGAGGTGCAGAGAATTTAGGTAAAACAGTGTTGTTCTCTGACTGTAAATTTTTCATGCTATAACACAACTATTAATCCTACTGTGAATAAGACCACACACAAAAATGAAGTCACATATATTTCCTGTGAACAAGTTTTCAGAGACTGAAATGCAAACAGTTTAAATACTTATTGAAAGAAAAAAAAATAATAACAATGTATTTTAAAATAAATTTATAAATATTTACAAAGTGGATTCTTTATTATCAATTCTGAATAATAGATAATAATTGTATTCCCTTTCATGCTACTTTTCTCCATAGGGTATTTGGCGCAGCTATCTTTCTAACATCTACACTGAACATGATCATTCCTTCTGCAGCAAGAGTGCATTATGGCTGTGTGATGTTTGTAAGAATTCTTCAAGGTTTGGTGGAGGTAGGAGCACACACTATTTTGGTCCTTTCAAGCTGAGTTTGATTTTGAGATTTGGTTCTAGAAGTTGTAAGATCTCTTTCGATCAGGTTTCTGATCAATATACCGTTTTACTTGCTGCTCATTTTGAGTTGATAATTTTTAATTATACTGATTTATGTTTCTAAATTTACTTAAAGTAAAGAAAAACGTATGTTTCTGGTGCTGCAGTTTGAATTATTTTGGTTTTCTTGTGCCATCAACTGCATATACTAAAACAGTGTTTTTACCTCAGAACATATTACTATTCAGGTAATAAGTAATTCAGATTAGAGTGACATCTTCATACATCAGAACAATCAGAACAATCGAGTTCTTCCAGACTTACCTTACCCTTCCTATATCATTCCATGGTGACAACAGCTAGGCAGTAGGGATAGCATCAGCAACTACTTCAAGTGGAATGCAGTGAAAGCAAATCATGTGATGTGTGAAATGTCTGCCAGGGTGTCACGTACCCAGCCTGCCACGGGATGTGGAGTAAGTGGGCCCCGCCGCTGGAGAGAAGCAGGTTGGCTACCACTTCATTCTGTGGTGAGTTGATGGGCTTAGATGGTTTATGTAAGCATATATCCTTATTAGATTTATTTTATTAATTTCATTATTTGAAGGAGCTGCACAGACCCTCCGCCCTTTGCTACAATCACCTTGTACCCTAAGCTTAGGAGCTTGTATTTCCTTTTTTGTTTAATATGCCATCATTTTATCATTTAAAGCCAACACTCAAAATGGCTCTCATAATAAACTAAAATGGGTCTAGAGGTTCACATGAGAGAAATTATATTGTATTTTTTTATTTGCATCATCCCTAGGGATTCCATTTATTATACATACTCAATGGATGCTCCTAAACAAGCACACATTTTAAAATTATCTGAAAAATACTTCAGTTCTTTAGGCTGGTTGCTCAATATACTGCAGTGGAGGTGATGTAACTTCTTGCCAGCAGCTGTCCTGCTTCATTCTGTTTTGAGTTATGATCAGACATGTACTTTGCTCTCTTCTCTGTGTCCCTTTCCAATGCTGACAGCTGAAGATGAATGTCTGTAGGAGAAAATGTTCAGTAAAAATGTAAAAGTCACAGGAAAAAAAATTCTGTCCATCAGCAGTAGAGTTGTATGGCTGGGGAAAATACAGCACTGAAAAACAAGATAAAGAATAAAAGGAAGAGTGAAGCAAGTGGAAAAAGCCCCATGTTTGTATATTATGGGAATTTTGTTTTTACTACAGATGGGTTCAGGTTTTAATTATTAAGGTGTTTTCACTTCCTGCAGAAGAAAAGACCCAAAGAAAAGCCTCTCCACTCTCAATGTTCCCTCCTTGAAATTCCTAGCATGGGATCTCTAGAGAAAGATCCGTCCTTCAGCTTGACACCCATTTTAGTGGCTACAGATCACTGATCCTTGCACTTGAGAGGTGCATAGGAGCAATGGAAAAATTAGGAAAATCCAGGTTAAGCAGTTCCTGGGTTTTTAATCTACATTCTGGCCTAGGGCTTTTCTGTAGGAAAGCTGTAGGAAAAATGAATTACATGAAGATGAGGGAGAAGGATCACTGTGAACCATTGCAGAGAAGTATTTGCTAATGAGTAGAGCATTAACAAATGTTTATTAACAAAACACATACTACTGTCAAAACCACAAGTATCTCATTTCCTAGAATAATGCAGAGCAACATGTAAAGCTATTGGCACTGTCTTGCACTGAAACCTATGCTCTAGATTGCACTTAAAATACTCATCTCTTTCCACGAGACACTTAGAAATATATTTCACCAGCATTATGTATTTCCCAATCAGAAATCTTGGCACAGGCCACATTTTTATCCTTTTTTATCCCCCTGTCAACATCTGGCTATTTATTCCAGCTGTTTGTTTATGTTGCTGATATGAATTAAGCATGGTTACACAGACTCAGGGTTGGTTTGAATGTCCTCTCTGCAACCAGTGCTTGTTTGATCATTGGTCTAGGGCAATGACAAGAGCCTCCCAACATATCTGCAGTCATCAGGATTCCTCCATGAAGCTTCTGAAACTTGGTCCATTATCTTCTCCAAAACTGACCTCACACACTACAGTGCCAGGCGGGATTTCCCACTCAAGAGCACACATGTAGCATGTGCCCCTGTAGCCGTCGGTCATCAGTCTTAGATTTGCAAATCCTATTTCCGTACAGGGCACAACTCTGCAAAATGAGACTGGTGATGCATGAGGGGTCAGTACTTCCTGTCACCCCAGTCAAAATTTTGCAGCTTCCATCCCATTCTCCAAGTTCATAAAAACTCAGTCAAACACATCCCTCCAGTTCTGCTCGCATGAGCACCTGTCTGGATCAGCTACTCTGAAAGCTGGGCACACCTACCACAGCTGACATGTTTTACTGATCTGTTTTGTCTTCAGGGTCTTACGCAGGTGCGGTGGTGGCCATGCCCCTGGCAGGTGTGCTGGTACAGTACATAGGATGGTCATCAGTATTTTATATTTACGGTAAGTTGCCTAACATGAAGGACATCTGCCACTAGATCAGTACTGCCAGTTGTTTACTAAAACATGTCTAACAAGGATGGATCAAAGTTGTTTTGATGAATGAAGAGGTTGCAAATGGGTGCTCCAATTTATTCCCTACTTATTGCAGATTCTGAGAGCTTTCATTTTGTAATCATCTCTTACAAAAGGTTGTAAAATTGCAATGACCAGGCTACAGCCCATGGTCACCCAGTGACAGGATTGGATGTGGTTGCAAAGGTTCCTCTGCAGCACAAACACTTGTGTGGGACCTGCCCCAGAGTGCACACTAACAGCAAAAGTTACAGCAAATGCTGCTGACAGGGAGCTAAATGGACCTGAAAACTTCTGCCCTGAGAAATCTTCCCCATGCTGTCCATCTTTAATAAAGCAGTGCCACCTTTACAAAGTGGTCCCATGGGTATGGCTTTGTGGCTGATCTGTGGTGCCTCATTCTTCCCCTCACAGTGTATGGCAGAGGTGGCTGCAACCAGCCTTGCACATCAGCAGCCCAGTTAAAGTGGGTTTTTTCTGTCTTCCCCAGAAATACAGGACACAGCACAAAATTTGTCATTGCCATCTTACAGTGAAGTCTCTTCACGCAGATTGCCACCACTTTATGGCCTGTCTGCTTTTTTTTTTTTCCCTAGGTTGTACAGAGAGTTTTCTTCCTGCCTTTTCTTTGCCCCATGCATAATGTAATAAAAGTGACAAAATGCTCAAATGCTTTGCAAGCAGGCATACAATATACACAGAGTTAGTTGCCATATTTTGTTACTTCTCTGGGCATAATTTCTTTGCAGGTTTTGTTTAACTGGCACTTGAAACAAGCTTCAAGGCTTGCAGATACTGAAGTGTAGTTTTATTGACTTTGAAAACCGAGTTGCTTTTCCTGCCTCTTCAGGAATGTTCGGGATTGTTTGGTACGTGTTTTGGCTGCTTCACGCCTATGAGAGCCCTGCTGCGCATCCAACAATAACCAATGAAGAAAGGATATATATAGAAACAAGTATAGGAGAAGGAGCCAGCCTAGCTAATGCAAGTGTAAGTAAAAAGAAGGCTTTCCTTGTTGTCATTTGTGAGCACTTTGCAGAAGATGAGCATATGATTGGATGGATACTGTTAGCAGAAATAGGGGCTTTTCCTTTCAAGAAAATTACTGAATCAGGCTCTTGCAGATGGACCGGATGAGTACAGGAAAATACGTAATGCTGTTTAAGCTCTTGGCTTATGGAGCTTCTCTGATCTAGGGAGGGGGAACCACACATTCTGGTCTCCTGCTCTTGAGTAACTCTCATGCTTGTTCTAAAGAATATTCATGGATTTAGCTATAAAAGAATCTGACTTCAGATTCTAAATTATCCAGCTGCCTTTTGAACTCCTGTTAAGGATGATTGCAAATCTAATAGCTTAAGGACTGGGTTTCTGCCCTGCTCACTCTCACAGCAGCTCAGGTCCTTTGAGACTTCTCATCGTCTCTCTGAGAAGACCCTGGAAACTTTGAGTTAAAAATCTATTTTCCCATCAAACTTCCCTCCATTACCTTAGGCAGCTTTTTTTTGCCAGTAGTGAGAAAAAAGGTGTTTCTTGATAAACTGTTCATTCTTAGCTTTCAGTTTTGTACATTCTGGAACAAAGCAACTCCAGTTTTTTCCTCTACATGTTTTGGGTAACAGCCATGCTAGGAGTGTAAAATACCAGACTGTCTTTTTGGGCATGCATCTGAAATTTGGGTGATCAAGTCTTGGCTGGAGACACACACACACCTTGTCCCAGGTCATGGATTTTCCTTGCAGTAAGATGGTTTTACTGCAGAGGAAACCGGTACCAACTTCATGGGTGCACGCACAACTGCAGACGTAGGGTGGCCCATAGAACACAATTAACATTTTTTTCCAAAAAAGGAGAATATCAATGTGTATTGCCATAGCTACAGATTTCAGCTTCTGATTGGAATTCTGTTAAAAACCAATAGGTCTCTGACGTATGTTTCCTACTGTACGGAATATTGGAGCATAATACTAATTGAAAATGCCGAAGAAGCAAGTTACATAAGTTAAATTCTGTACCACGGGCCTTTTTTTTCTGAATTAAACTAATTAGGTTGAAGCACGTAGTTGCTTGTTGCTGCACTGCTGCATGTGTCTTAGCTTGGACAACCTTTTTTTCCCACTCCTTTCAATAGAATGTTTCAAACTGCACTGTGCCAAAAAGTGGGGAATGGCACAGGGTTTTCTCTGGTTTTCTTTGATGCTTTAACTAATCCTGTTATCTCAATAGCAGGATTCCAGAAGACCTCATGTAATTTCAGTGAGCAGGGCAATAGTAATGCAGTATCCACCTTAAGAATACTAACTGTTCTAAGAAAATTTCTCTACCTCTTTTTTGACAATAATTCAAGAGATATATTTCACTTGCATTTTAAGTGATCTGTGATGTAAGTTGTATGCGATGTACCTAATAGGCTTGATAATAAAAGATACTGGTTCTTTATTTTGCCTCTATCTACCCAATTCTGTGTGGTTTTTTCCCCTAGAAATTTAGTACTCCCTGGAAGAGATTTTTCACTTCAATGCCAGTTTATGCAATCATTGTGGCAAACTTCTGCAGAAGCTGGACCTTCTATTTGCTCCTTATAAGTCAGCCTGCTTACTTTGAAGAAGTCTTTGGATTTGCAATAAGCAAGGTAAATGTCTGAGAATAAGGAGTGACCTAGGAGATGCACCAGGGGAGGTTCAGCTTGAACATCAGGAAGAATTTCTTCACTGAAAGGGTGGTTAAATATTGGAATGGTCTGTTCAGAGAGGAGGTGAACATCATACCTGGAGATGTTAAAGAAATAACTGGGCATGGCACCTAGTGCTATGGTTTAGTTACTTGAAGAGAACAAGATAGACCTGGAATCATTACAGTAGATTACTCTCAGTATTTGGGATGACATACTTCTGCTGACCTGATAGAAATAGAAGTATGTGAGCATCAAATTATTAGAAAAAGGAAAGAATGGAGACGTTATTTTGGGAAATAGTTGATTAAAAGCCCTCACATATCATGAAAAACCACTGAGTAAGTAAATAGAAATGTACATTTTGTTTAGTGTTGACTGTTCAGCATTTAACCAGGTAATTTTTATCCTCTTCTTGATTTTTGTGACTTTTCATTAGCATTGAAGATCAAATTCTATATAGGTTTATATTCCGTACAACCACCATTTCATTAAAATAAGAATTGTTGCACTTCCTCTTCAGAGCATGAATGAGGAATACAGAATAATTGTATTAGAAAAGTTTTTAAAACTCCTTCATTTAGCATACATATTTGCTATATGGTAATTATTTTCAAGCTAGTCTAAGGCTGATAACAAAGAACATCATTATTTATCTATTCTGGGAGCACTGTCTGCTCAGGTTCTGCAAGAGAATCAATGGTTGTGGCATGGTAGCAATGACAGTCTAAACGGCCAAGTACAGCACGGAGATGAAGAAGAGGGATATTAAGAAAAAGTACATCTATTTATTTTGAGCTGCTTTTCATTAATGCTAGAGTTGCATCTCTGTGAATCTCACTAATTTAAAGCCAGTGTAAAACCAACCGTCAATGTAATGAGGTTGCACACCGCTGAAAGTAAACTCAAACGTCTCACTAAATTACTGCTTCAAAGAAAAGCTTCTAGAAGATGACATGCTGGTCACTAAAACTCTGTCTCAGGAGTTGTACTGAGTCTGATCCTATTTGACATCTTCATTAATGACCTGGATGATGCAGCAGAGTGTACCCTCAGCAGGTTTGCAGATGACACAAAACTAGGAGCAGTGGCTGCTACACTGCAGGGTTGTGCTGCTGTACAGAGGAGCCTTGGCAGGCTGGTGAAGCAGGCTGACAGGAGCCTCGTGGAGCCTAATAAGGGAAAGTGTAAAGTCCTGCACCTGAGGAGGAACAAGCCTGTGCACCAGTACGTGTGGGGATCTGCCCAGCTGGAAAGCAGCTTAGCAGATAAGGACCTGGGGGTCCTGCTGAACACCAGGCTGGACATGAGCCAGCAGTGTGTCCTTGCAGTAAAGACTAATGGTATCCTGGGCTGCATCATGCAAAGGCCACCAGGTAAAAGGAGATGGTCTTTCCCCTCTACACAGCACCAGTGAGGGCACACCTGAAGTACTTTGTCCAGTTCTGGGCTCCACAGTACAAGAGAGACATGGACATACTGGACAGAGTCCAATGAAGGAATGGAAATATTTCTCCTATCAGAAAAGGCTGAGAGAGCTGGAACTGTTTAGCCTGGAGAAGAGAAGGCTCAGCAGGGTTCTCATCCATATGTAGAAATATATGAAGGGAGAGTGTAAAGAAGACAAAAATAGGCTCTTTTCAGTAGTGCTCTGGGCACAAACTGAAACATGGGAGGTTCCTTCTGAGGAACATGAGGAAACACTTTTTCACTAAGAGGATGACTGTACACTGCAACAGGTTCCCCAGAATGGGTGAGGAATCTCCGTCCTTGGAGATACTCAGAAGCTGTCTGGACACATTTCTGGGCAACATTCTCTAGGCAATCCAGCTTGAGCAGAAAGAGGCTCCTTCCAACCTCAACCATTCTGGGATTCTGGGATTCTGTGAAAGTGAAAAGAAGATGAACATCAGTTTGTAGGCTATAATCCCACAAGAATAAATAGAAATCCATGTTTTTACATATATGATTATTTAATTATTTGTAAAATTATTTCATGATGTCAGGTTTTATGCTGTATGGTCTTCAGTCCCTATGCAATGTGCAGGTGCTTCCTTCCTTTACACAGAGGCAGATAACAGGGATTGATTTGTTGTTCAGGAAGGAGGTCTTTGAGAACATGAACAACAAAAATATATAAATGCAGTTGAAAACCAAGATAGAGCACTCCAGTATCAGGACACATATGACAGGGCTTTGTGATGTCTATGATGGAATTTAATATGAACGGGATATTGCATGGCATTTCTAAGGTGAGATTCTCACTTGTGCTCTGGTTTCTCCTCCTGGGCCACAAGGAGATCTTTCTTCCCTCACCCAGTTTTGAGCATCTGCTGCAATCAGATAAAGTGAATCAGGGGAAAAGAGGTGAAGAAACATTATGGTTCCTGTTCTCTTGCCCCTAAATCTGGAAGGAGAAATGACAGTTAAGCATGCATTTGTCTAATTGCAGGTTGGCCTTTTGTCGGCAGTTCCTCACATGGTCATGACAATCATTGTGCCCATCGGAGGGCAGCTAGCTGACTTCTTACGGAGCAGGAAGATCTTAACCACTACCACTGTAAGGAAGGTCATGAACTGTGGAGGTACTATTGGATTCTGAAAATATGACATTTCAATTGTGTGCTGCAGTTGATGCAAGTATCATAGCTTCATCCATGTTTAATTGTAACAAGAGACAATTTATTCAAAATTGCATTTATAGCTGGTTAATCTGAAGCATTAAGTGGAGACCTGATGCCTCATGACATAAATCCTGACTCATATGAGCATGCTTTTAAAAAGGGAGGAGACAAGAAGTCTGGTTAATAATTGAATGGGCATAGTATGATCAAATAGGTCTCATCCTGCAAACTCATACAGACAAAGTTAACCCTGTACCATGGTGCTGGAGACACCCTTTCCCAGCAGATGCATTCTTGAAGTAACTGGCCATGTTCCCATTTGCTAATCCCAGCAGAGCCCACTGACAAGTTAAGGCTGAAAGGTTTAGGGTGGGGGTAAAAAATGAAGGATGAATAGGACAATATTAATTCAGCACAAAATATTTGTTCCCAATTCAGTCACTGAACTGAAAAATCAGTGACATGTAGGGTTGATACTGAATTAAAGAAAAGATTTCAAGCCAGGCAGCCTGTGGAGTATTTAGTTGCCCACTGCCAATTACTAACTTGCATTATTTATAGATGGCATGGGCTCCTAGAAATAGAGATGCCTGCAGCCAGTGATACCACATAACTTGTTTATGCATCTTCAGAGAGGATGGTTAAATTCATTGTATTAATGGTGTCATTAAAACAAAACAAAACAAAACAGAAGGATTGTAATGTTACATATTAGAAAATATTAATTTCCAGTAATGGCAGAGACTGGAAGTTCCTTGTGATGCTCAGGGATGTCCTGTTCTGTTGATAGCACCACTGTATGTAAAACACTCTTTTGTTCCATTTACCAAGAGCATCTTGTAGCACTACAACCATGAGAAATTAAAGGCAAGTGTTTTTCTTCTTTCACTCAAGTCTTTGTGAGTTTGTGAATTTTTCTGCCCTTTGCACATACTCACTTTCTCAATTGTCTTCCTGTATTGCTCAGTGAATACAGTGAATTAACTTCACCAGCTGTTTGGGTCATGTATACAGCAGTGAATGAGGAGAAAAAAAGAATATATTCTCAAACAATAAATATACAAATATTTCTGCAAATGCACAAAGCTCTCAAGTGTGTTCAAGAATAGCTAAAAGATGCAAAATAATTTTCTCTCATTTTGAGCTGCTACTCTGGATAGTGCTTATTAGTATTTTCATGGCAAGTAGAAATTTAAATGTAATTAATTCTCATGTGTTTCATTGGAAGGCTTTGGGATGGAAGCAACCTTGCTTTTGGTGGTTGGTTATTCTCACACAAAAGGTGTGGCTATTTCCTTTCTGGTGTTAGCAGTAGGCTTCAGTGGCTTTGCAATTTCAGGTAAGAATTAATCTTATTCTTGCTTTTACTACTCATGATAAAACTGATGTTATTATCCTCACTGTTCTTACTGTCATAATTTCTATTATTTTGTTTGCTCTTAATGTGGCAGCTTATGGGGTGTTCGTTATTTATTCCCATATCAAAACTAATTTACTTTGGTATCTATGAAACACGTTGCACACAATACCTGAAGCTTTGAAAAGAACCTGCTTTTTATTGATTCCAATTTACATCGGCTTTATGCTGTTATTTTCTAATATACTTTTACACTGTCAGTCACCTTTTCATCCTGTTTAACTGTATGCCTAAAAGGAAAGAGAGAGAGAGACAGAGAGGGAGAGAGAGATTACTCTGCAGTGAATAGTTGCACAAAGGCTATCAGATGCAATCCTGCCCCCAACCCTGGCACCCAATTTCTGCTCTCTATGTCAGCCCTCCCTCTGTTGCATCCTACATCCAGCCCTTCTCCAGAAGTTGTTTCTAACACTTTTATGAGTGTCACCCACGTTTTGTAGTCTCAAGCTGCTTTGTGGCACCATCAGTACCAGCATCACTGAAAAAAAATCTCCTTTTGCTATGAAGATTAAAGATTTTCTTAAGATTGAAGATCTTCCAAGAAGACTGCCAAGAACATGGATCTATTGAACAAAATTGACCAGCAAAGTAACTGCTGGTCTTCAGTTATTTTGGGATTCTGCAAATGGGAGGTGTTTTTGCTGCTCACTTACAAGGTCCTTGCATAGCTGGCCATTTCTATTGATCAACTTTTATTGCAGGATTTTCCCAGTAGTCTATTTCTTACCTTATTTATTACCATGCACTTGGAATTGATAATCACTTCTTGTGATCAACCATAGTTAATATGACTAATTTTCATTACCTAAGGAATGGTAATTATCTGAGCTGATATTTAGTATTTGTTTTTATTTCTTAATAAAATATGTGCTCAGAAGACACACTACAGTAAGGATAATTGTTTTTCCTACTGGTTTATATTCTATTTTTTTATCATGTTGTTAAACTGCTGTTAAACCACTCATGTGGTTAAAACACCAAAAGAAATGAATTAAAAACACTACTACATAAATAAAAAGGTAGAAGACATTTCACTAATTTGAGGCATTGATTCCTTAATTAAAAACATTTGCCAAGTTCACTGTTCCAGTATGAGAAAATGGAAAGTACAGACACTTCAAACAGAGCCAAACTAAACTTTATTTTCTATACAACATGATCTTCAGAGGTGCAGTAGGGTGGTTGCTAACCTTTTCAGTCTTCTTCAGCCAGAATGGCTGTAGAAAGCCCTGTTGGCCTCGTAGTGCAATGCTGTACAGCTGGCTGTTTCTCTCATTTTGTGTAGGCTTCAATGTGAATCACTTGGACATAGCCCCTCGTTATGCCAGCATTCTGATGGGGATCTCCAACGGCGTGGGGACGCTGTCGGGAATGGTGTGCCCACTCATCGTTGGTGCAATGACAAAACATAAGGTAACATTTCTCCATGTTTTCTAGAAAAAGGGTTAGGTAATGCAACAAATTTAAGACATTTCAAAGATTCCTGGGGATGCCATTTCATCATTGGTCTCTGGAGCTGTTTTTTGTTTTGTCTTAAACATTCACATTTTAAATACCACCTTGGCCTAATTCTCAGCTATTATGACTAGGTATCTATGTAGGCAGATATTACTTAATACCACCTGAGCCTGAGTCTCTGCAATATCTCCATACAACTGTGCAATGCTTATAGGGCTTGGAAAACTCCTCTGCAATGCATCCATATCCCCATGGTAGAGTTTCTAAGCAAACATTGATCTACAATAATATTTATGTAGGTTTAAAAGAAATCCCTGCATTTCCAACTCCACAAATATTTCACATGCAAGAGAGAAACTTTACTGTGAGAAAAAAAATCAACAGAGAAACCTAAGTTTTATTATCTTTGCTGTAGTTATAACAAAAAATAAATCTTTGCAATGGTTCTCATAAGTTGTTCTATCTTCAGCATCAGGAATCAAATAGTGATCGCAGTCATTCCTCAATATACGCTAATTCATGGCATAATTTGGAGAGCGATATTTCTTATTACTGGAAACTTAATGAGACCTGCACCATTCTTTCAGACCCGTGAAGAATGGCAGAACGTCTTTCTGATTGCAGCCCTGGTGCATTACAGTGGTGTGATATTCTACGCGATCTTTGCTTCTGGGGAGAAGCAGGAATGGGCTGACCCTGAAAACCTCAGCGAAGAGAAATGTGGCATAATTGATCAGGATGAACTGGCCGAGGAAACAGAGATGAACAATGAAACTTTTCTAAGTCCAAAGAAAACGTATGGTGCTACCAGTCAAAACAGCGAAGTACAGAGAAGGGAATGGAGGAAGCAAAAGCAAGTACAAGTAACTCAAGACATGGAAGTACAGACTTCTTACCATTATGAAAATGGAAATTTTCAAGATTTGTCTTAACACTTGAAACTGTAAGATTTATATAGCAGCTACTCCCATGACTCCTGCCTAGCTGCCCCAAATCATCCGGTATTCACATTTATTGTCTTATTCAATTACATAACATCTGGCCACATGGCTAGATTTGAGGGGTGATAGTTCCCTCCCAATGGTGTGTAAGAAGGCTAACAACAATGGGACTGGGATAAGTGATCCTAAATCCTCTCCCAGCCATTATATGACCATGGGAGAGCTTCTGTGCCGGTTAGATGACCAGCCCTGGCAGGGCTCCTGCTTGATGCAAGCTGTAGAACTCACTGCAGGAGCAAGGAGCTCCCCCATCATCTCCTCTGAACAGAGAAAGGACAAGTGATACCAGATGGTGGATCCACAGTGATCTGTGTAATGCCTGGGTCTCCAGTGGTGTCACAGTCTATAGTGAGCAGCCCTGCTTTGCCTTTTTAGGATTCCTGTAGGGTGGTATTTGAACTGCTTAATCCATGTCAAACCACAAGCTCATGCTGAAAGACCAGAGCAGAGGGAAAAGCAGATTTATGACAGTAGGCTGTAATTAATTACTCATAGTTACTCAACAAGGGGAAGAGGAACATGTGACAGAGGTAGCACAGGATTGCTTCAGCAGCTCCTACAAACTGATTGGCAGATATCTTTATATGCACACCCCACAGAGTATGGATAAGACCATAAAATGGATACTTGTAAATTTCTCCCCCTCCAAAGATTTTGTGCTGGCATGAAATAATTTTGAATACAAAATCATCGTTAGTGATGCAATATTAATAATCCTTATGAAAGGAAATCTTAGCCCTGTTTTGATTAGGATTCTCACTCAATTCATTATTGTGAAGTAATTTGAATATATTTTTCTAGTATTATGCTGATAGAGTTCCTGCTCTCAACACCAACAGTCCTCGTTTAGGTGAACAAACTTACTTACAGGAGTACTTAGTTCTGGATCTGTAACTTTTCAATGCATCAGTCTTGTTCTTGCTATGAATGAAGCACTGTACCATTTGAGAGTTAACAGGGTACCTATGTATAAAAGTAATTATCCTCTGCCATTGGTATACATTTGACAGTATAATGTGGCTTTAGCCTTTTTCTACCATTTTTAGAATCAAACAGTGGAGCATGCTGTATTCTCTCAGTTAGCTGCAACTCAGAGACTCATTGTGGCATTAATACTCTTTTCAGAATGGATAATTTCAGTAAGTGATTTAATATGTCTCTCATTATGACTACTGCCTCATTAAATTCAAGTGAAAGCCATCTTGTCTAGCCTATGCTGTGCTTTGTGATGTTTCAGTATTATTGCTCTCATGTACAGCGTGCAGCCACTGTGATGCACACAAGATTTGAACATTTCTCAGATGCCTTTTGCTATTTTATTGAAGTTCAATGGAATAGCATGAGTGCAATTACACTTGTATGTTCATTTGAATCCATGGATTATTTATCTTCCCTACAAAAAGGTATATTGGGAAGTTGGCTAATTCTCTGTGTCTCTTGTGTCTCTTCTACTCAGCAAAATCCAATCTGCAACTGTATATCAGTAAGAAGGAAAGTGAGTTGAATGCCTAATTTGACTACAGTGAAGACTTCTGATATGAGCAGATAATTTAATGGAAGGGGTAGTTTTATGGTACAGCTCAATCCTGCTTTTTAAAAACCCCAATTTATTAATAAGCCTCTCCAAAAAATCTTGTCACTTTATGATGTTAAGTCAGAAAATAATATTTTTTTTAAATTCAAAAACTCATTTTAGACTAGAGTTCCTTATTTCACTACTGATGTTTAGAACAGGTATAAGAAAATATCTTATTTCTTTCAGGTGATAGCTTTTGGGGATTTAATTGTCAGGAACTTGGGTCAAATATTCTCATTAGTCTATCACAATAGCAGGACCAGCTGCTGTCAAACTATTTTGCAACATTCACCACAATTTACAAAAGAAAGAGGTCCACCATTTTGCATATGTGCAAAGCAAACAGCTTCTTCCTCCCTCTCCAATAACGTAACATTCATATAGTTGCTACAGGAAGTCTAATAGGGAAAAGCATATTATGAAAGGATTCAATATAAGAATCTGTGTAAGTATAATCTGAGGGAAAAAAGAGAAGACCAGACAATGTATTACTCTAGAAACAGTAATATTTGCTTAGAAGCAGCATCATTTTTCCAGTAATGATGAAGGGTAACTTTCCTGTCGTTAAGAGGAATACAAAGGGAGTGAATGCTGTTGTTATAACAAAGAATTACAAACATCCCAACAGTTTGGGAAATGGCCAGCTGGCCCATGAGAGCTTGGCTGCCTCTCTGGTGAGTGTAGCTGCTATTTTTTCCTGTTGCAGATGCACCACAGCTGTCACAAGTGACAAGCCACAGCTCAGTTTAGCAGGATCATTTTGTATCCACAAACAGACTGCACTGATTTAGTTCAGTGGAAATTTGACTTCAGTGGACATTTGAGCATTATTTAATACATTGAAAGAAATGGCTTAAAAACATCTGGATAAACTTTTGCATTAAAAAAACCCCTTTCTTTTTGTCTAAATTTAACTGTCTACTAACCCAATATATCAACTCTTACCAGTTGAAGTTACATACATGCCACAGTGCTTTTCCAGGCACTCACAGTGAAAGGTTTGGGCTTTCTCCCTTTCCTTTTCATTTGTTTAAATATTTCAGGTGCATTGCATGAAGTGTAAACATCAGCACTGGTTGGAAACTAGGCTTTTTTCCTGGAAATCTCTGTACTTAATCAACTCTTTGATTTATACAGTGGCTTCCACAATCATGTATGACAAAGAATAAAGACAACCTATTGACAACAAACTGACTTTGTAGCTCCAGTTTTGCTGGATGCTTCTATCTGCAACATGCTCCAATAGAATTTTCTTGTGGAGTATAAGGAAATATGCTCACTGAGGATGTTTTTCCTACAAAATTACTTAAAATATGTCAGAATTTGGAACATTTAAACAATCAGGGAAACTGGCATATCCCACTCAGACTTCTAAAAAGTCATGCCTCAAATGGTAGTGGATGTGAATAATTCAAATGATATTTTCTATGGAGAAAGAGCTTGATTACACTTCATTTATCACATTGTTTGAATATTTTTCTGTCCCCATGTTCAAAATAACTTTTGCATATTTTCAAATATGACAGTGCTCGTACAAGTCAGAGTTTGATTTGGAAATGGCTTTCTGCTTGCAAAAGGAAGCAAAATTTACTTTACACTGGAATAAAGATTTTAATTAAGCCAGAGGAAGATTCAGCTCTCCATAAGTTGAAATGGTAGAATAGTCCACAGGAATGAATTCAAGTCTGAGGAGAAAAAAAGCAGTACAGTCGCAGGAATATGTTGTTCCATGTTGTTATCTACTGATCCTTCTTAACAAAGAAAGCTGTAGCTTTTATTTCTTTGACAGCTTATATTTTTTAGGCACTACCAGTAGACATTCAATGATACTTAATACTCCTCTTGTATTTTTGTAAGAGTTAAACAAAATGTTTCTTGTAGTGAGAAAGGACAAATTAATGACAGAAATTATGAAAAATTCACCTGAGTAGGAACTTCTCCAGGGAAATAATCACTTAGTCCAAAAGAATGTACAGACTTTGGGGTGAAATGTATAACAAGGGCATCCAGATGTTGACAAAGCGCCAGGAGGAGTCTCATGTGCAACATAATTTACTGAAAGCAGGTAGGTAAAAATTAACTCAAGGTCATGCAAAATGTGTTCAGGCTTCACATGTATGTTTCCAATTGACTTCTTTTGACAGTTACAGAGATCTGTAAGTTTAGTCATTATTTTAAAGAAAATTTTGTGAAACACCAGATTTGTTATCTTATTTTTCTCTTTATTTTCCATTGAAGATCTTAATTTTAGACTGCTATTTAATTATTTGTATTTTAAGAAAGAGGAGTATTTCTTGTGATTTAAAGAGTAGAATGGGGAATAGAGAAAAAGAGAAAGCAAATTTACATCACAAGGCCATGCAGACAGAAGGCTGAGGATGGATAAGAAATCAATTTTCAAATCCTGGAAACAGAACTTGGAGTCCTCTAGATTTTTGAGTTAAAAACCTACAGGATGTGCCAATATCTAATATTCTGCATCATCCTAGGGTCCAGGGAATTCACTCAGGTCCCATGTCAAAGCTTAAGTCTCATGAAATCAGGAATAAATGGAGAGATTAAAAACTCCTCATTCTTATGTCTTCCAAATGCTTATGTTGAATTAGATAATACTGCTGGAAAGGTAGCACTACTGATACTATTGCAGCTCTATATGTCCGTGCAGAAGACAGGCTTCCTAGTAACAATGCTTTCAACTACTTACAAACTGGTATCACTTATTTCTTAACTTCCATTTGATAACAGTGTTTAGCTGTGACAGAAAAAAACGTCCCTTTTTTATCTCAACTTTTTTGGTTTTGTGTTTATACTATTTATCATTTTTACAGCTCTTGTGCATGCAAAATGACATCAGTAAAGAAGGAAATTTATGTAAGAAATGTAGTAAGATTGTACTTCTTCATGCTGAACTATCTATAGCATAACAAGAGCCAACACATTTTTTCCACAGAATATTTGGGTATTTTAAGTCTTGATCACAATAAAAACTTGTCCCATTCATTTTGTTTGTCTCCATCCCATGTTGTCGTGTACTGCCCCTCAATTTATTTACTGTATTGGATATCTGCAGTAGCTAACAGACTAAATTTGTTTATGTATAACCATATTTATCCGCTCAATAAAGTCAGTGCTCAGACACTTGCTGTATAAATTTTTGACAACTATTTCACTCCTTGTTTTAGACTTAGTTCTGTCTGCATGGTAAATTCAGAACTCTTCTGAGCAGGTCATGGCTGTTTTGTTAAATATGGGTCAGGAAAACACGGGAACTCATGAAAAATACTTCTCCATTGGGTCAGAGTTTTGTTTGCCCAGAGATGTCTGACAAATCTTTGAAGCACCAACCAGGAAGACAGCAACATTTATAAAACAGAAAGTATTTGAGTACCCCCAATAAAGATACCTCTGCTTTCTGAATCTGGCAGTCATCACCAGAAGCAACGTGCCAGGTGCTTTCTCTTGGCTGGGAATAACTGTAATGAACAGAAGGGGAATTAATGGGAGAAACTTGCTGATACGGTGCTTAAGATAAGAAAAATGGGACTTTCTCTTCTTCTAGGGAGGGGACTTTGATCCTGTCTGCTTGTTCCCTGCTTCTTTTCTGGTGTGCAATCAAAAGAAAAATGTCTGCAGGTCCTGAGAGACCCCATTTTTATCTTGGCAATGATCAGTTGTGTAGTTTGTACGGGTACAAATCTGCAGGAGGCTGGAAGTGGCTTATGGGCCCTTGCTGATTTATGTTGGGCAAGGGGAAATGATAGCACTAACATGAAACTTGAATTTAGATGTGAAAGAGATTAACATTAAGGACAAACAAGTGAAGGACAATCAGTGTGAATGGATGTAATGTTACCTCTGTGGAATATTGCTGCTGTGTGGGGCATACACAGGCAACTCAGAGTAACCCTGGCAGGTAGGTTTTCCCTCAGCAAGGGAATAGAATGGGGTTACCTCTGTCCTGCACTGTTCACTTCCCATTTCCCAGTGCCCCAACTGGCTGCAAGTTTACTTGTTACAATGCTTGGATGGAGTGAAGAAAAATGTTGCAGTCACACCAGACCCCTATCTTTACCTTGTATTTTCTTGTTTTCATGAGTGGCTTCCCTTGACCCTTGCTAACTGATGGAATGGTACACTAGACACCAGGGCAGCCCAAAGCCAAAATTAGCAAGGGTTTGCTTTTTAGCATATTCCTTATTTTAGTTAAATTTAGTTTAGTTTAGTTTTAGTTTTATTTTATTTTATTTTTATTTTGCTAGGAAGAGGCAAATTCTGTGCCAAGGTTCCTGGCAGCGGAGGCTGGGACTGTCGGTCCTTGGTGGGCAGCTGAAATGTTACCCTGGCTGGCCAAAGGTCAAGGCCACGCTGGCCTGTCCTGCTCCCTCTGCTCTGCCAGAGCACACAGCAAACTGTCACGCTTGTAGGGGGCTGAAGGGCAAAGTTGCTGACAAAGCTGGGAGGGGAGCTGCAGTCAGGATCTCTGTCTCCTACTCGTGTTGGCTGCCTGGGTACAGGAACTGTCAGACCATGAGAAACATCTGGTGTTTCTAAGAATTTTTCTGTGTTCCTCATCCACAGTCTTACTATTCCCAAGGAACCACCTCTATTCCAATTTAATGGAAAATTGTGAGCAGCTTAAAATGCCCCTTGTCAACTGGCATCTTCTGTTGTTGTATTTACCTTAGACAAGGAATAGCCCCTCAGCTAATTCCTTCTCTCTCCCAAGATGTATCCCAAGCCTGGAGCTCATTATGGATCAGTGCATCCCAGTCCGACCCTCCTTCATTGCCTTTGAGCTGTACCTTTCGTCCATGCACCACTCTTGCCCCCTCCTTTTTCCCCAGAGTGGTGGTAGGTGCCCCAGCCTGGGAAACATTCAAGGCCAGGGTGGATGGGCTCTGAGAAACCTGGTCTAGTTGAATATGTCCCTGCTCATAGCAGCGGGGGTGGACTAGATTAACTTTTAAAGGTCCATTCCAACCCAAACTATTCTATGATTCTATGACTCTTGGGCAATTTTATGTCTTTCAGAGAAGATATTGTGCTGACTCATGCCAGTTATTGGGAAAGACTTACCTCAAAAGGCTTGCCTCTTCAAAAAGGCATGTATGAGAAGTTTGCTAACAGGTTTGTGTCAATGGCTGGAATTGGTTTCAGAGGACACAGACACATATTAGTTTGAAAAAAAGTATCACAAGATGTTTTCTTGAGCCATCGAATTACTGCAAGAGCTGAAGGTCAGCAGGGCTTCCAGCCCAACACACCACACATGCAGATTTCCTCATTAGGAATGCCTGGTACAGACCCTACTAGGAAGCAAAGCATTTCCTCTGGTAATATTTTTGTTAGTGCTTCCCCCAAGAAACAATGAAATATCTAAGAATGAGCAACTGAAGTCCACCAAACTTGTGTGGAGTTTGAGTTTCCACACCTGGTGTTCTCCCCAGATTGTGGCTTAACATTTTAATTTATTTCGTGATGCTATATTTTCTTTGGAGAGATAGGTTTCTGTAGCTAGTGTCTTAGTGAAAGATGCCCAGGTCAATTTGGCTACTCCACAGGTCTATTCCTCCCCAGCTGCAGTACTGGAAATTTGTTGAAGTTTGTAGGATACCTGTCAAGACATTTCTACAACTTGTCAAGGCTCCTCTGAGAGGCAGCATGAGGAGCTATCGCACCAGCTGCTCCTGCCAGCTTTGCATCATCTGCAAAGCTGTTGAGGGTGTGCTCTGTGCCATCATACAAGTCACTAATGGCTATATACTGGTCTTAGTCTTTGGTCTTGGGATATATCACAAATCACTGCCTTTAGCTGGGCTTCCTGCTGCTGATCCTAAACCTTTGAGACAAACAGTTTAGCCAGTTTCAAATTGAACTCATTTTGTACTTATCTATTATGCTTTATGATTTTGTCAATGAAGACAGTGCTGAAAGCTGTGTTAAGTTCAAGCTCTGCCCTTGCTCACTGAGCCTGTCTTCTTGTCATAGAAGGCTATCGGGTTCCTTCCCTCCTTCTTAAAGACCACAGTGATGTTTGATTTTTTCCCAGTCATCAGGAATCTCTCCCAGTAGCTACAGCCCTCCAAAGGCAATTGAAAGTGGCCTTACAGTGCCATCAGAAGCTCCCTCAACACTCTTAGTACATTCCATCAGAGCCGAGAGTCCTTCGCATGTCCAGTCTGTGTAGATGCTCCTTAAACTGATTCTACTCCATGGAGGGCAAGACTTTCTTGGAGTTTTATACAAGTTTCAGGTACCCGGAATTCCTGGAGGCTGCTCTTATAAGTGAAGACTGAGGCAAAGGCATCATTGAATACCTTGGTTTTCTCTATGTTTGTCAGGTAGTCCCCCTTCCCATTCAGCAGCAAACCCAAATTTTCCCTAATTTTCCTTCTGCTGCCTATACACCTGCAAAAGTCTTTCTTGTTGCCTGGCACATTTTTTGCCATATGCAATAGCTTGGCCTTTAACTTTGCTGACACTATCTCTGCAGGCATTGCATGATCTGTATTCCTCCTGGATCATGTAACACTGCTTCTACCACTTCTACGCTGCTTTTCTATGTTTGATTTTAGTTAGAAACTCTTTGTTCATCCATGTGGGCCACTTGATGACTTTGCTTGATTCATGCTTTAAAGACAGACTGCTCTTTAACTTGGAGGAGGTGATTTTTGAATGACAACTGGCTCTTCTGGACCACTCTTCTCTCCAGGGCCATGGCCCATGATATTCTTCCAAACAAGTCCTCAAACTGCTGAAGTATGCAGAATTATGGTCCACCATCTAAAGGCAAATAATGGAGAGACACCAAATTTTTTATTAATTTCTGAACTGGGAAGTAGATTGCTAAAATACTGTTGGAATTGTGAAATTAAGTGGAGAGATCAAGCATAGGTACAGGAAAAGAGTGCTTTTCCATACCTCACTTATTGCCTTGAAATAATCCAAGGTCAGGTGTAAAGGCAGTCAAGGTCTCATTTCATTTTAGCACCTGCTGGCTGACATTGTGATTAGAGAAATCATGTGTCTCTGCCTGTTTTTACTGGTAATCTCAAAAAACTGTATCCAGGCAATTATGGATCAAGATTTTCCACCTGAAGAAGCAAGGAACTGTGTATTATCAGAAGAGAGATTTATTACATTCAAGAAGCCTAAAATGGTTAATTATAATTAATTCCTGGAATAAATTGATGGTATTCCAAACAAGATTTTATCAGCTTCTTTGCAATACAGTCCATTTTACTGGCATGGTGTTCAAAGGTTTCTATTGCAACTCATATTTAGGGGAGTTACATAAAGCTTGGTGTAGGAATAAGTGACAAAGGTTTTGTTTATTTCATATTATTATCTGTTGACTTTAAAAGGCCTAGGTAACAAGACAAGTTAAGCAACAAGTCAATGATTAAACGGATAAGATGGATATCAACTCTGCGAGTTTAAAAAGATATTTAGAAAGTATGAAGAAAAAGCCCAGTTCTCTGAGTTGTAAGAAATTTGAGTACTAAAATTTTTCTGTTCTGCTTATTTAAAGTCTCTGATATTTATTAATTATTCTCTTTCTCAGGCAATTCATTTTTGTATAATTTTTTATATTTGAGGAGAGGCATATTTTTGGCAAATTCCATTTATAGATCAGTTTTACAATACAGAAAATTATGCTTCGTCAGTTTTCCAAAAAGATTTAAGACTTGATGTTTCTTCAGAGCAAATATCTTGGAATATATCATGTATCATGCAATAGTATCATGCAATAGCAGTGACATAAAGGTGTTGCACAGTTTAAGGTTACAGTTCATCACCTATTTGAACAGCAGTTCTGTCATTGGGAAAATAGCAGCTCCCTCACGTTTTCTAACTTTGACTTACCACCCTTGAACTAAATTGAAAGTGGTAAGAACTAGGAATATCCTTCCTTTGCTCTCTCTGGAGTGAACTGGATGTGGAAAAAAAATGCAGTTTCAGGGTTTATTTATATTTTCAGATTGATATTACATATCCAGGAGAAAAATGTTTTCTGTTTTGAAAAACTAATGTTGCTACATGCATTTTTTTTTCTCCTCTATTAATCTATTATTTGGCATTGTGTATATATGCATGTTTAGCAGCTGCATATTAGTGAGACACAATCTGAAACAGAATTATCTGCCTGTATCTGGGTAATTTTCATGCATACAGGAAGGAATCCCTTTTGTTGTTGTGTTTACATGAGGATGACTTTCTGAAGGTATACATTACATACTGGAAGTAATTAGTTTATTAATATTCAAACAAGATTAGTTGCATCTATTAATCACACTGCTTTCCAGTATTTGGTACCATTGATGTTTCCATCAACTTCTGCTGCTGAGTTTATCAGCAGCAGCTGTTATGGGGAAGGACAACCAGAAAAAGAATAGGGTATGACTTTTGCCCCTCAGTTGTTGGTGATGTCAATTTAATCACATGTAGAGATTCTCTTTCCTTTGAGTAGAAATAACAACACATGGACATATACACACTTCACCTCCCAAAAAATTCATGTGTGATTTTGCTGCAGTTGAGATGTATCTGTAGTTCTCACGATAACCAGAACAGCAGCACTGATTATTGGTTCTATCTTGTTTTAATTTTTCACTCAAATTTAATAGATCAAAATCTGGAACTGTACTGTCCATTCCACATGGTGGCTGCTTCACGTGGACTGGGGATGTTTTTGTTAAGCAGTTCTGTACATCAAATAGGTTGGTAGAAAGTAGGAAAGAATCCTACTAGAGCCCAGTTCTTTGCTGGTTCCTGCTGGACAAAAGAGTTAACACCAGGGCTGGTTGCTCAATCCAGTCACTTCTCTGAAGAACTTCCTAGTTGGTATTTCTGAAAAGATAACACCTTCCTTTCCCCATTTCCATTATGGTAACCAGTTTCTGTGCCCAAGAAATACAAATTTGGCTGCAATTGGCTGTGATATGTAGGAATGAATCCCGCAGGCTCATGAGGACTTATTCCACCATGGATTATCAGCTGAGAAAGGGCCATCTCCTTATGAGCACAGCACATTCTCTCAGTAGGCAACCCCATTGACCAAGGGAAATGCAAGTTTTGGTGGAAGGCTTCTAAACGCAGAGAGCTGTAGGCACCGTCCCCCACTAACTTGAGGCAATTTTGAGGAAATCTCAAGGGAAAGGATAGAACCCTCTAATGTGGCTCCATATTTGTGAGGAGCCAGTGCATAGGGAGGAGCAATGGCTCAAGTTGCTGAATAAGTTGCTGAGTAGGTGAGCTGCCATGCTTTGGATTTGTTTTCCTTTTCCTCATAAATTTTCTTATCTTACACACTTACTTAGAGAAAGAGTTAATGCCTAAAATTCATTGTAGATTCCTTCCCTTACAAAGGTTTTGCAGGAGGAGGTCACAAAAGACAAGAAACAGAACTAGATAAACTTCCCATGCATGCAATCTACACAGTTTTGTTATATGTTTTGTGTTTTGGGATGAGATGGCACAATGAAATACATCAGCCAAGTGAGATTTGACATAAATAAGGGATCTGCCAATGCAAATGATCCTCTATTTTGGGATGAGGCCCAATTTTGGACAAAAATGGTATTCAGATTCGATATTGATAAATGAAGCTTTTGTTCAGATTGAGCCCAAGCTAATACTGACTGCTGTGAGATAAGTAACCTCTCCATCTCCTGATATGCTTTATATAAATTTAATAAGCTTTATACCACATTTTGTTTCTTTCTTCTAAAAGGGAAGTAATTTGTTTTCAGAATGCAATGATGTTAACTGAAGATTAAGAAAGAAAGGAAAATAAACTAATTCTTCCAAGTTCTATTGTTCTAATATCCCTTTAACTTTCCCTTCAATGACCACACTTTTCCTTGATCTTCAAATCTCTTTCTTTCCTTAGTACCAACTCTTTACTAGGTGGAAACCAAGAGCACGATCAGATTGACCTGGGCCCTGGTACATGAAACTACTTTTCTGAGTTTGGAAATATCTCAGCTATATCCAGGACCCAGCATTATCTAATTTCCCATCCCTTTCATCTCCTGTTGCTATCAGCACCCTGGCCCCTCAGGTAGTGTGGAGCTGTCCTTAGCTCCAGTTTTATCCCCTCATGGAACAGCCCTGCTCCTGCTCCTGCTCCTTCCTGATGTACAAGTGCCTGCCTTGCCAAAGGACGAAGGCAGCTTCTCCCAGACTGAGCACTGCAGCCTTACTTACAGTGGAATCTGATGTTCTCTTTCCTCTTGGATGTCAAGGCAGATGTAATGACATCTCCATCAGCTGCTGAGTGTGCAATATTCCCATTTTTCACTGGTTGATCATGGACTTCTCGAGAGGATAGGGAGATTCCCCCACGTTTTGTCCTGGGTACTTCTTGGGCATCTGATGCCGGCTCTGCAGCTCTTCCTCTCAATGAGTGAGAGCAGTCATCTGCCTGTAATAGTTCAGGGCATGGTAGAGCCTCCTCTAGAACAATAAATTATACACCTGAGGGTTTAAGAGGTTAATGGTGACTCTGCCTTGCCAGAAGCATCAGCAGAGCTCATCCTGCACCTCCAATGCTTTACACTGTCCATTCATATGATGGCTAGTCTACTGTTCCTCTGTCCTCATGAAAGAAATGGTTTCTTGCTAGCTACTGAACTAGTCCTTTTAAACATCTGTCTTTTCCTTGACACTAGACAAAGTATGAGAAAAAAAGTAGAGGTTTAAAAGTTTGCAGATTTAATTTACTTAGTGTGATTATTTTAACAATTCAAAAACCCATCTAAAAATACTCTAATATTTATTTATTAATAATACTTCACTTGTCATCTTTGACATTTAGTTTAAGAGAACTACTTATTAATGAAAGGACAGTGCTTTCATTTACTGGAATAGATCAACATTTCTTAACAATTTTATCTCTCCAAATATTTACATAAATGAAGGCTGACCCTTATTGAACTCAATCACTATCACACTGTAAAACATCAAAATGTCAAGAGAAAAAAAAACTGTAAGAATAAAGTATATATTTAGTCCGAGGCCTCTAGGAGAACTTCTTATCAGCTAACAGTGTACCAAGATTTTTAATTTAAAGCTGTGATTTCTTTAGGAACTTGTAAACTTGTAACCTCTAGAAGGGGATAAGGGTGGGGAAGAACATGTAATATCAGTGTCTTAATTAAAATTTAAAATAATGAGAGATAATCTAATGTGGAATACCAGAACTTATTAATAGGAAAAACACATCCAAAATTTCAGTTAAAATCCAGTTAAGTCAGCTGGAGGGAAGAAGACCAAGTTTCCCCTACTGAAAGAACCTTTTGATGCTGTAGCTGATTCCACATATAGTCAGCTCTCCTCTTGCACCCAGGCAACTGTAAGATGGTATCTTACATATATGGTCTCACTAGAGCATGCTGGCTAACAATTAACTGCCTGTCACCAGGGAGGAATTCCCCCTCTTAGGACAGATTGTTCTCTGGTCATTTTACCCTTCATGACATTCCACTTAAACTATGTGAGTGACAAAGACAGATTATTTCATCAGGGCAAAAAATAAGATTATTGTATAAATTTTGCCCTGCTCAGAAACTGAATAATCAGAGAGCAACTTATAATGAAGAGGCTCTGATTAATGAAAGACTTAGTCAACAAACTAAACTAATCTTAAAAGCAGTTATTCTTCCACTTTTGAAATGCAGGAGGTAAAAAAAAAAAGGATTAACAGACATTAGAGTTAACTTATTGAAACTTTGCAGACATTCCTTACCAATTTTTTAACCTGTACTGAAAAAAACCATATCTATTAAGATTGCTTAATTATCTTCAGATGATAAAATTTATTGTAAGCATGTGATAATCTTGGACATCTTTCCAGAAATGAAAAGGTGAGAGTGCCTGAGAGTAAGAAATGGCTGGTTTGAGGAGACAGACCATGGCCCAAAGTGGTGTAGAGGATGTGTATCCTCTGGGTAGCAATGATAAATAAGGCGTGCCACAGGGATGAAACAAGAGCTGAGGGTGACTGCAGTTTAGTGGCAACCATTTATGGTCATGTTGTGAACACTTTCTGAGCTGAAACCGATGGTTTGTGTCGAGGCACAATTTAGTTTGCATGATCTCTCAGGTGTCTGCAGTAGCATTCATTCCGGGAGATGTAAGAATAGGGAAAAAGAAGTCCTTGAGCACAAGTAGATCTTGGTCAAGACATCTGTCCCTTGGCCTAGGAAACAAACACAGACCCAAGGTATCTCACTCATTGTGACTGCTGCAAATTGGATCTTTTGTCAGAAATGCCCAGGTGTTTTAAAGGTATTGACAGCTCCAGGTGCCAGTTGGTTTATCTTTCAGCCAGACCAGACCTACTCCTTGTTGCAACTCCCACATGCCCCATTCCCAGGAATCCCTAGGCCAAGAAGATATGTTTTCCCACTGGCAAGACAGGAAGTTTCTCCCCTTGCATCTTGGGGAACAGAGACATTAATCCATTGGCAGAGATCTATCTGGCTTTAGCTCCTCATCCTCACCTTCCCTGTGGTAATGACTGTCTAATGCAGGAAAGAATCTGCTTCCAGTTGTGCCAGGGGTGATTGAGATTGAATATTAGAAAAACTTTCCTCACCAACAGGGTTGCCAAGCATTGGAAGAGTCTGCCCAGGGAAGTGGTTGAGTCACCAACCCTGGAGGTATTCAGAAGTTGTGCAGATGTGGCACTTATGGATAGAGGTCTCTGGTGGGCTTGGTGGTGCCGGATTAATGGTTGGACTCAATGACCTTAGAGGTCTTCTTCAGCCTGAACAGTTCTACAGTTGTCATGTGTACAATGTTGTTGGAGCTCAGAAAACTGGCTGTGAGTAGGCAGTAAGCTTTTCAGCTGCTGGAAAAAAAATTCTGAGCAAAAAGGAGCAAATACTGTTTATTTGTGGGTGTATTATTTTAGGGTTCTTTGGTTTTTTTTTGTTTTGTTTTGTTTTGTTTTGTTTTGTTTTGTTTTTTTGTTTTTTTTCTTAATGTGTAATGATGCATTCATTTGGATGTGGAGAGAAGGAAATGTTGAAGGTGAACACACAGCCTACTTTTTTCTTCTTTCCCTCCTATCTCTTTCTGTAGATTTTTCCCACTCACACTTTTGATGGCAAACTACTTCGTTGTCAGGATTTGTCTTGCCTTTCCATGAGGTACCTTGTCAATGAAAATGTGGAATGGCATTTATTTCAGTGGAGAAAAGACAGAGTAGCAAGAGGAGGAGCAAATGAGCTATGGCAAACACCCCCTTTCTTTCATGGAGTGTGAAGTTTATGAAGTGGTATTTTCTAGGCAGACAGATTTCTAGCTCTGAATGTTGTCTATATTCCTGGTTTTGTTGCTGAACATGTATTTGGACTGGTAATGACACAGACGTAGTGTAGAACACATACTCTTTGTCAATTACAGAAGTAACTCTAATATTGTCTGGAAAAGTTTCAGGAATTCAGAAAATATTCTGAAATTTCAAAAATTTTAGAATGCAATGCTATCTTAGAGAAGATATTCCATTTATAAGTACCTGTGTTTGAATATTTCCTCCTTCTATTCTCTCCCCTGATGCTGTGTATGTAACCTCTTGAAACACCACAGAAGATATATTTGATTTGCTCCAATTCCTTTCTATTCAGTTCTCATTTGTACATGAACCACAATAAATATGAACACCTGGCTTTAACCAGTAATGCCACATGTCATTGCTACAGGCAACATCTCCTCTTTTGACAATGTGGATTATTTCTTTGCTTTTTCCAATAATATCTTGAATGTATTTATTAGTGGACAAAGCACCACTTTGGCACTTGCCTCTTTATTATTGTAAGTAAGGGAAAAATGTTTTAATGCAACAAATGTGTTGGTGAATAGGGGCATTAAATTCCATTTCCTTTGTTCTAAACTCTTAACTGTCTGACAAACAACATCCACACAGAGGAAAATGCTTTTTGGGAAAGAACATTTATTGAAAGTTAGTCTCTAGGGACTTCTAAAAAGCAATTGCTCTGTGCCACCAGCTATATCAGACAAATGCTGGGGGAAGCTGAATGATGAAAAAGAAATTTCAGATCTTTGGAACCTACCAAGAGACCGAAAGCTCCATGGCACAAAATATGGCATTTGTTGGACTTCTTGCCTCCACTTCTGCTTTTTCTCCTGGTGTGGGACAAAACCCATCACTGGCCTTAGGATGATCAAAGAAATTGGGGCTTTGACATGCATTTTCTAGTCACCACTGGAGTGTTCATATAGTGGAAAGTGTCAGATGAGCTGTTGGCATGCTTGGTTGAAGAGACCACCTGTCTCCTGTGGGTAGGGTTGTTTTGGAAGAATTCTCTTACTTGAAAGTACTTTGTCGATTTTGCTAAATATGAATTTGTCAAACAGAAATCTCATTGTTTACAGAAGTGAGATGGTGTTCAGAGAGTCAGAAATGAAGACTGAGAGAGCCTTAGTCTTAAATGTATTTATCATGTGTCCAGTGCCTGCTGGAACGAGGTGTAGGCATAAATCCCTGGAACCAGTAGTCTCTTGGGAGTTAGTGTCCAGTGACAGCCTTATGGCCCAATGCTCTTTTCAAAAATCTGTCAGACCACGATGTTTGGGTGGCTACCAGGAGAATTGGCAAGGGACAGAACACATAAAAGAAACTCATTATTAATAATATTTTTATGAGAAGTATAGAGAATTTATAGAGAATTTGAGTTGCCCTGATAAAAGCTTGAGGATTAATATACCTTTTTAAAGTATTGTTTCTTTCTCTTAAAATGAGGCAAAGTGAAGGAATTTTATTCTTGGTAATTTTAGGGCCAGCAGCTCTCACCTTTCTCAGAGAAAGCACCGTGTTTGCTGCCCAATGCCTCTCTTTGCTCAAGTAGGAGGCACAGCCTGTGTCTCTGTGTATTCAATCTTGCTCAGACAGTGTAAATATGTAGGGAAGGATGGACATCATAGACTGTGTGGCAATCATGAACTCACCATGAGTGATGCTGTCAGTAGTGTCCTCTGAGGGAAATTTGTCTCAGTACCACTGTCAGATCACCTCATGCCCACTGGATATGTTTAGCAATGCAAACCAGGGAATTATTATGCTTCCTGTGTAGGTGGGATGTTGAAACAAAACAGCCTCAATCCATTTGTCTTCACTTTGATTCCTTCTGCAGGGTAAATTGGGATGTGTTAGTTCAAGGTCCCCTTTCTGTCAATGACAACACATCAACATTTTCAGATACAGTGCAACCCACTCAAGGATGTGGTTTTCCATCTACAGGTACCAATTTCTTCCCCCTATGCACACCTAGTGCATGAGTCTGATAGATTTAAAATTAGGGGCCTCAGTTTCTTGTCTAAAGCTTTATGTGATGAGCCCGAATCAAAATGATGCAATTTTTTAGAGATTGTTGCAGATACAGGAATTAAACTTTAATGTCCTCACATCCCTGTGATGGAGTAATTTATAGCCTATTCTGCTTCAGTACACTTCAGTGTAATGCTCAGTTTCCCTAAAAAGTATGAAAAAAACCCAGAAAGACTTAAAAATCAAGTTTATGTCTTGGAATAATATCTGGGCTCTTTGGATGGGAAAGACAAGGAGGCTGAGAATGTCAATGTCATAAAAATGTACATGTGCAAGGAAAGTGTTATAATAAGCAACAAGGTACTATCACCCCACTGTCTGAGTTAACTTCCCCTCTGCACTCAATCAGAGTATTAACGAGCATCTCAAATCTCTCTGCTGATGGTCAAGCTGGAATTCACAACATTTTAATACAGCCCATGTTTGGAGAGTTTCGCAAAGAAAGAATTGTTAATGAGTAATCCTTGTCCATTAGGGCACTGAGCCAATAAACCCAAGCTTTGATTCATTGTGTTATCACTACAGGCTTCTGCTAAACATGAAAGAAAAACAAAACAAAAATGTTCCTATGTGAGAATCATTAGGATACTAACTGAGTGCAGAACTGTCTTACATCCTGCCATCTGCAGTCTTCCAGAAAAGAACAGTAAGTAATAATTCCTTAAACTGATAGCTTCTTGCTGTTGTGTAGTATAAAAGTAATTTTATCACCTGAATTATTTAGTGGATGTTAATGAATTTTTGATCAGAAAAAAAAAATTAAGGTGAAGACTAATGTAAGAAGTAATTTCATCTACAAAACTGTCTCAACAGCAGGAATTCCCCTTGGGAAAAATGATAAGGTGAAAAATAAGGTCATGTTGAAATTTGTCTTTAGAAAGCTGGCTTCTGTGTGTTGCTGGAACAGAAGGTGTAAGTTTGATATTGAGACTTTCTTGCAACAGCACTATCTAGTTAATTGTGTGCATTAGCTTTGAAATTATTTTTTTTCTCCTTTTAGAAACAGGAAATATTTTCAATGTGATTAATGGAAGAACAGAGAAAAATCCAGAAAGGGAAAATTATATTTTTTTCATACAGTTTTTTCTTTCACAGTTCTGTGTACAAATTTTAAGTGCATCTTCCAAAGTTGAAGATTTTAGCACGTATTTCACATAACTAGGAAAAGTAAAAGGGGGATTCACATTTCAAGTGATTACTATTTGAATCCATTGCTAGTTTCTAAGAAAATGAAATTCTACTCTGAGTGTTCCTGCTAGTCATTTATCTTCAGAAAACTATAACTGTGGCAGAACACATTGCGCTTTTGTTATTTTTATTGCTATTGCTTGTGTTACAGAGAACCTAGAGACTGGGAATTATATTGGAATTGCACTAGTCTAAATGGTAGTCCAAAAACAAGTTAGAAGTGGAGGACTTGCAGGTTTTTCAGATGAGACATGAAAAAGATGCTGGAGAACGCAAGAAACACAAATGCTGTCTAGGAGGTAATCCCAGGCAGAGTCAGAAGCTGGCTCCACTCTTTGAAGTCACTTACCTGCTTACAGAAATGTCATTAATGCTTCTCATAGAATTTTCAGTTCTACTTGGACTCAGATACTTTGTTTTGCTTCAGAATTAAGAAGTAGGAGTATTCTATTTTTTTTCTGTGTCCTGTGTCTCTTTCCTGCTCTGATTTTAACTTCATATTAAGAAATGTAACAGAAAATTTCAAATAAGCACAGTAATACTTGTCCTGCCTCTGCTTCTCAAACTTGCTCGTATGGTTGTTTGCATTTTGCATCAGTTGCTGTGTAGTTGCCTGTAGTGCTGTGCTTGCCAAAATGACCTGAGAGCAGAGCATGAATCTTCCTAATGCTTTCAGGTCCCTTTGATACACTTTAAAACAAACAGGTAAGCAAATAAAATAGCTTCTCAAATAACTGAGGCACTGCATTAAATATTCTACAGAAAGGCTATGAGGCCACATCAAAAGCCTGTGAATGAGATGGGAATCTATCTTCTCATTGATGTTAACAATGCTTGGATTGGGCCATAGATTAATGATGTTACTGAAATTTCTCTTTGAGCAATAGGCGGTCAGATGTGTGAAGAATAGGAAAATATTATAGGATAGATGGAAGGAAATGTACTTCATTAATATTTGTGAAAGATTTTACATGTGCTTTGATTTATCTTCCTTTGCTGAGTAATTGAAGTAGATTCAACCATTCTTCTGAAGGTAAACCACAGTTAGAGCTGTCATGGAGCTTTTCTGATGATCAAATGTATTTTTACATTTACTTAAAAGTGTGGGGCCATGATGCTTTCATTTTCAGTGAGGTCAGTTGATTTAACTTTAATTATTTCAGTAAGAGACTTGGCTTTGCTGACTCAGAAGCTTTACTATTGGAAAGCTTTACTATTGACCATAGCAAGGTCAGGGTAGTGCACAGATAAGAGCCCACAATAAATCTGAAACCTGGAGTTCAATTGTCTATACATATATATTTGTATACCTCAATAAACATGTATCCCATAAGAAATCTGAATAAATATGTATATACATCCAAACAGTGGAAAAACAAGACCCATATATAATAATATACATGTAAATTTTCTTGGTTAAACATAGACCATGCAAACACACATTGATTGTTCTGAAGTATGTTAAAGGTTACACGTAATAAAATTTTATGCAATTCCAAGTTCCTAATGTGCAGTTGAAGACAATAATCTCATGCAGTTGGTCACATATTTTACTTTATACATACTGATTTCTGTTTTCCTTTGCTGTATATTTTGGCCTATGAAATAATCTCCAAAGGTGGTGGAGTAAATTGGTTTATTTAAAAAGTTAATTAAAAATTATTTGGAAAAAAGGAGCTTTCTACTTTATCACATGCCTTTTCTTTTCTCTTGAAGGGGTCTTATTTTGGAGAGCAATACTGATTTCCTGTGCTTCTATTGCCTTTATCTCAGCTTTTACATGTCAGATGCTCTTTGTTTTTGTTGTTACACCTCAGGATGGATTACCAATCCAATATAGTGACCTACATTATTTCCCAGAACTGAACAATGTATAGAGTAAGTGTAGCTTCAATGCTCTGTACTGTGTACCTAGTGTGGGTCTTAGAGCTGGAAACCAGAACCTGCTGCTTTTAAATACATATGAAAGTAATTATATAGATAAATCTAATGTAGGCTAGATAGCTCACAGCAGACTGGACTCAGGAGAAAATCAAAGCCAAATATCAATCAGTATTTAATGAAGAGTTTGGTGTTCAGTGAAATTTACAGTACCAAAGCTAGCTTTTTACCAAAGCATTAGAAAATATATTTCTGGTCTTTTTCATGGTGATCTTGTGCCTTGCAGAAACCCCAAGAAGGTAGGAGTAATCTCTTCCATGAAATCTAGTAAATGGTCTACATCAGCTGAATATATTAAAGAAAATGAAGTATTAAAATAGTGGGAATTGTAAAATCATCATGAACATTTGGCTTGAACTGAATCCATCCACACAAAAATATATGTGGCAGAAGGCATAGAGCTACAAAACCTGTAATGTCCTACAATAGCGCAGATTATTACAAATAGGTCCTCAAGATTCTTACTATCAACAAGGCACTATTAATAACATGATGGTTGGGTCTTTTGTGTGTGTATGCAAAGAATAATAGATTCTAAGGAGTCCATCTTGAGGTTAAAGAGGGGCATTATACAATGATATGTTAAAAAAATGGACTGTCCTCAAAGAAACGAGAAATAAGTCTATAGACATATCAAAGAGGCTATAAAAACACAGACACTTTATAAGCCTTTAGAAACATAGCTTGCCCGCTTTCTTCTTCATTTGCAGTACAAACTAGCAGGATGTAGAATATAATACTTACCAGCTAGGAATCTATGTATTGAAAGTCTGACCATATACTGGCAGTAAATACTTTTAAATAGATGTCTTCTTGGGACTATATTTAAAGTATTTTGATATAAATTCCAACATTCCCTAAGAAGATAAATTCTAGGCTCAGTATGAACATACAGAAATTCACAATCCCAGTGCTGATGTTAGGTATTGCAGCGTTAGGCCCTCAAACAGGGGCTGATGAGGAGACATGAGAAGTAGTGTGTAGCAGTGGTGGAGCAGTCTTCATGCCTGGCTGTAAGGAGAGCTGATTCTGCAAGGAACCCTGAGGGCTGCACTCCCATGGGCTGTAAGGAAATTATTAAAGGACTGGGACATGAGGAGAGGGTACTGATGGTCTCTCTTCTCTGGTCTTCAACAAGAAAATCCAGAAAAATATTCATTAGCCCTTTGAAAATACCCCATTTTGATGTTTTTCTTGCTGGCATTATAATGGTCCTGACTGTGGCGCTGCCTTCCCCCATCACGGAACACTTCTAATGGGCAGTAAGAGGAATCCCATCCTAAGGGTTTGTCATGGATATTTCATGAGAAATCTGCTTGTCAGGAATTTTAAGACCTTAGAGCCATGTGAGTAGCCCCACATCTTGATTTCAGCAGATAACTTCCCTGGAAAATGAGGCAGCAAGGCAATAAAATGGTTGGAAGTAAACGTGGGCCTAGTAGGGTGGCTAGGCTGGTTGCCAAACCCCATCCAAGATACACGGAGTTTTTCTGCTGTTGCAAAACTATGTTTCTGTGCTAGATTTGAGACTCTGTGTTTATATGTGATTTGCCACAAGAGCCCTATCTGGTCTGGGATACAAGTAGCTTTTGACATTTCTAAGTAAACTGTTTAAATTATCTGTGGGCAGACATTTAAAATGCATCTGTCTAATTAGAGGGCCTCTGTTTATGTTGAGAAAGAACTTAATGAATCCTTACAGACAAATCTGAATATAATTACAGAGTGTGCTTGTCACTCTCACAAGTTACTTCCCAGCCTGCTCAGCACGGGGGCCTCCTGCAGCATTCACGTTTTTGTCAGATTACTTCATTTCTCCTAGAGAAACATGCTGGGCCCTCACTGGGAAGCAGACTGGGCCACAACTCTCAAATGCCTTCAGTGAGTGGAAATGCAGTCCCACGATAATAAAACCAAATAAAGAATTAAGACTGTAAAACAAAGGAAAACAGATTGCTGACAACTTTATGTAGAATCCTTTTGGTGTCTGTGTAAGCCCTTGAGACATCTGCTTGTTGGAGGTCTATATTCTCCTGTTGGTCCTGCCTCAAATGCACTCTGGGGTTGGCCCAGTGCACCCAGGTGAGGTGGGTGGACTCACACCTCTCCCAGCCTCCCCAAGGGAGAGCTGTGTGCCTGCTTCAGACTACAGAGAGAGCGGGTGGGCGAGCCCGGTCACCAGAGCAAGGCTTGGCTTTCTGTGTTTGTCACCATTTATCTTGGTCAGTAATTACTGAAGACAAGATAAAGAGCTGGTCCCTAGAAATTAAACTCAAGTTTCCTGTCTGTGTTCCTGTGATCTAACCATAAACTTGCACTTTTTCAGTAAGTGAAAGCAATGAAATGATGAAAGGATGGTGAAAAATAATGCAAACTATTGGTATTTCATGCCCTCAGGAGGTCAGGCCAGTGCTTCAGTCTGAATATTTGAATAAATTTGGGCATGAACTGCTATTAATTTAAAATGAACAGAAAGAGGGCAAATAAAATATCCCACAGCAAGGAAAAAAGGCATCCAAGACATCCAAGGCTGGATGTAGTGTTTTATTTAAAGGCTGAATTAGGTTCTGTAATTTCAAGACAATTTTTGTTACAGCAAATATTGAAACAGCCTCCTGTATTCTTCTTTACACTAGGTACACAAAAGTTAGTTATCTTGTTTTAAATATTCTTTTGCCTCATATATTTCAGGGTCTCTTTTCAACCTCCTGTTTAATCAGCAATATTCCTCCTGAACTGAAGAATAAATGGGATCCGAAATGAATTTAATAGGACATCATCAGCTAGCCACTGCTGATGGATTTCCTCTTGCTGAAGGTCCTCATTTGTTTGGTAAGTCACAAATTAGGTTGAAATAGAAAGCTGTCCTATACTCAGAAACCTAGAAGAAAATGGGCTGAAATTTCAAGTCAAGGATATTAGGCTGAACCGTGCCAACCTTCTTGAATCTTCAATACTTATGAGAGGAATAAGAAACAATAGATCTGTGGTGTTAATGCAATCCTGCACGTTATTGCTCTCATCAGTGCTCACAGCAGAACCGGTAGGTTGTTTTTGTGACACTCTTCTAATACTGGAGATCATTTGACAAAACCAGACCTTTGTATGGAGGCTGGATGTTACCTTCATGTAAGTCACTTAAATCAAGCTGAACAGATATATTTCCAGTTAATCTGTAATGAAATTATAGTGCAATGTATTTACATTGCTGTATTATGCAAATATATGAAAGTAATTTCACCTAAATTAAAATCTCTGTCTTATTAAGACCATTAAACCCTTATCCTATTAACTTCAGTGCACAAGAAAATATATAAAGCAGTCTGCAAGATTCTCCTTGCTCCAGTTTCACTGAATTTTTCAAGGCTAAGCATGAGTTTGTTAATGAGTGAAAAAATCTTGGTCAATATTTTATAAGTATGGGTAAGCTGTTTTCTGGTATATGTACCGCTAAGAAAAAAAAAAGAGAATAATAACTTTTTTAGCCTTTCATTTGACAAGAGTGTGGGTCCTTCATTGAGTAAGTTATGATACATTGAGGGCCTCACACACAATACAAACCCCCACAAAATGCTGCAATACTTCAGAAGTTTGCAGTCCAAATAAGACCAAAATTCTGCCTTTTTGAGTGCTGGAAAAACCGATCACATTCCAGTTTCATCTGTCTGAAACAAGAGTAGTGCCTGGGGCCTGGAAGGAAGGACTCTGGCACCCAGAGCCACTCCAGCTGCAGAGCTCCTAGAAGTCAGGACCATCTCTACAAGCCAGACCACTTGCAGTGTCCTGGCTCCATACAATTAAACTAAAGCATTATCACTAATGGTAAGCAGAAGGCACTCCATTATTGTGTGTTACTGGTTTTTATCCCTCTTTGTTTTGGAGTTTGATTGGAGAAATATTTTGGAGTTATTAAAAAATATGTATGCTAACAGCTACAACTCCTTTGCTACCTCTTAGTTCCAATGTCAGGCCATGATATACAGAGAGGAGAATGATGTTCAAATCTAGGCTGCCAAATTTTATTTCCAGTCATCTTTCAAAGCTACTGCATACCCGAGCTACTTCAGATTTTTGTCAAGAAACTTCCCCCCATTAATTATTTCAATTATTCCCAATTTCATTAATTATTTCATTAATTACAAGGAATAATTATAAGGTTGCTTGAAAATACAAGGAAGAATGTTAATGTAAAATACTTTCCCTCCACAGGGTAATCTTACTTACAAATTGTGAAGCTTTCAGAAGAGGGATTGTGTCTCTCATTATAGGTGTTCAGAGCTTAGCACAATGGAGATTTAGTTCAAACTGACATTTCTGTAACAGAAAGAAAGAATATATTAAGGAGTTGAATCAAGGGTCCCATTAGGAAGAAAACTTAGCACTCCTGCTGTGTTTCACTTAAGCTGACTTTTGTTTTGTGGGGTGTCACTCTAATATGGTGTCTTATTTGCTTTTATAGCTGGAAAAAAGCCTATCAGAAATAATATGCAACTGAGTGCACAGAGAAAGTTATTAATTGTGAAAATATGATTCCATCTCTGCAAAAGAATTGTAGGAAATGGCTTTGCCTCTCAATTCTTTATATTTGTAAATGATTTGCAATTTTTGACATTCTGTTTTGGCAGAAAGTGACTTGTGGACCCCAGAAAACAGGAAGAAAACTTTTCTTTTAGACGGTCCTTATAATGCATGTTTCTTTTAGGTCTTCTCATACATTGCAGCTCAGCAGTTAAAAATTGCTGGCTTACAGACATTACCCTTTATACAAACCAGTCTCCTTTATTCAAAGATGCATACTCACATTCTGTGAAAGAACCTTGGAAACACATTTTTTTTCACTATGCTTGAATGTGAAAGCATTCACATCTATGGGGAGAGTGTTGTTGGGCCTTCAGAAGCAAATCTAATTGCTTCTCCAAACATTAACTCCAGGTTCGGATCTTTCAAAAAGAAATGTTGTCAATTCTGAGTTGTTTGTGCTTTAAGCCTCATCACCATAGAAATTCCAGGGCACTTCTACATCCTTAGTCTCAAGACTTCTAGATGCAGCAGATTTCAGAAAAAGAGGTTGTCTACCTTTCAGTAAATGGAAATTGTATGCTGCCATTTTAAGAGTATATGTCTAAGGTAAAATATCTCTGTATGTCTTTGGATTTAGTGTGTTTTAACCATAGTTTTTCACTTCTGCAGTTATGAGTCCCTGGGGAAAGGGCCTCAAAATGCAAATGAGGAAGGATCTTTAACCTAGTCAAAGTCAGGATCCTTCCCTTCCACCCTATCTTCCTGCAAAACTGCTTTTCTTTTTCTAACTCTCTAGTCAGGTGATTCATAAAGGTTATATTTGTGTGGCATCTGACATATACACAGTATGTGACTCAAACTGTCATTTCTATAAGTAGCTAGCTCCATTCTATTTTCTGTGAAAGCACCTATATAGAAATTGCTAGTATGCAAGATACTAAGTGTGAAACTTCAGATACCAGAAACTCAATTATTTCTAAGAACCTGAAAAGAAAATCAAATGCTTAATTTGAATGAAGACCTATTTCAAGTATTTTCAAGTATTTCAAATATTTTTGATGGCCTGAAAATGTTTTCTTGTAATGTGACATTAAAATATAACAAGACAAGAAATGCCAGCATCACTGTGTATGTCCCTAGCTGTGAAAGACGTTTTTGGGGGGAATGAACACTCTTAAAAGCTGTATGGAAAAGGATGAGGAACAATAAGGGGAAAAAAATGACATGTAGCCAAGGGGGGGAAAAGGCAATATATCTAAACTTCTTAATGAAAGAACAACAAATACCATTGAAAATTGTTGTAGACACAGTGCCTAGAGGAGCTTAAAAGACTGACTCCTTTTAGGTAAATCTGCATTTTTTTTCTGTTTTTTTTTCTTGCCTTGGTTTGGTTTGTGGTTATTTGGGTTTTTTAGTTGTTGTTATTGTTTTGTTGGGGGTTTTGGGGTTTTTTGTTTGGTTGATTTTTTTGTTTTGGTGTATTTTTTAAAATAAATAATAGTAATAAAAAAGTTAGTAGGGTCAAGTGTCCAAACTGATTAAACAGCTTCAAGATCATAAGATATGTTAAATAACTTCTTGTCTTTGGCACCACCTGGCAGTTGATGCAACATCTGGCTTCATCTCTGCAGAGAAGATAATTAGGCTCATAACTGACTCCCAAATCAAAAAGAAACAAACCAGCACAAATTAAAACAGAAAACATTGGATGCATAATAATTATTAAGAGAGCCAAACCAAACAGAGTGGCAATATGAGTAAAAATTTAATGAGAAGGACAGATTGGATGTGGCTTTCAGCAACCTGCTTATGAGGAAGGTGTCCCTTACTATTTCAGGGTTTGGAACTAGATGATCTTTAAGGTCCCTTCCAGCCCAAACCATTCTGTCTTGTCATACAGGTGTGTCCAGTATGGTCCAAGCACTTTGGCCTTTTTTTGAGAATGCAGCATTTCTCCACTTGAAAAACCTGTCTCCTGTGATACTGGAGTGGTTAATCTATTGCACAGAACCACCTGACCATACCAAATATTTATTGATACAAAATTTGGTTGTAACTAAACCAGAACAGGTACAAAAATACAATGGCTAGGCTACTTGGAGGCATCCCCTCAAACTGGTAGCCGAATTTTATCCAGGTAAATCCACATTGGGAACAGACATTGTTTCCGGCATTTACAAACATGTTGCTCGTAATGAAGTTAATTAGTAAACTATATAACCTCTGGTCTGTGTCACTCCTTTCTAATCTTAAAGAAAGTTCTCACCGTGAACAGGACACAGACAAAGCAGAATTAAGAAGTTTCATGTACATGTAGACTTTAGGAGGTAAAAAAAGGAAAAAGATGGAAACAAGGACTGTGGCACCTTAAGGAGAGTATTTTTCGTCAAGAAATGGTCAGACTGAACACAGCCTGAGGTAGGATATTGCCGTATTCTCCCTTGGATATTTTTGTTATCTATTCTTGCACTCTTCCTTGAAATTGTAGGATGCTAGTAGGCTTTTTACACCAAGTGATCTTTAAAAGATACTCAAATAATTTGTTTGGAATTAAACCAGGATTTTGATAATGGCTATGCCATGGTTTCCGAATTACCTAATTCTGGATATTGTTATTTTATTATGTTCCTTCATGAATAATGAAGGAGAGCCTGGGGTTCATATTTTAAACCTGTTTAGAATTTAGTTCTCTTTGTTGAACTTTATATTAGTGGAACAATAACTTTTACATTAAAATGTGATCTCATTGTAATTTCTGTAATATTCTGCATAAAATCACATTTAGCTTGCACAAAATCTCATTATCATTCTGTGAACTGAAAACAGTTTCTTTATTCCTGCAAGGAATATTTCTGGAAGTCAAATATTTTTTGAAGTTTCTTGTAAAGTATTCTGTGTAAAATTTAAAGTAATAAAAGTAAAACTGTCCGATAAGTTTCAGTTGCAAGTAGAAAAAAATATTTGTAAAACAATGATCACATCCATGTGAAGGTTTCACTTTGTTTTTAGTAAGCTTTCAATACTGTTGTAAAAGGTTTTAATTGAAAAACACTTATTTACAAAATATAAGATTTGCAAACAGAAAAAATTTGCAGATGTAAGTAACTCAACATTTGTGTGTGCTTAAATAGTCTTTCCTTAAAAATCTGAAAGATATTCTTCCAAAAGAAAAAAGAGATAAATTGCTCAAAATATTTAAGACCACCCAAACAAAATGTCGGTGTAGTCCAATGAGCTCATTTCTGGTTTCACTTTCACTGCTTATACTACGCAACTGCAATGATTTTACTGGGCTGCTCATGCTTTAGTTGCATGAGACCAGTCCATCCCAGGCCTCTATTAATATATATATCTGGAGAAAAGCTTATGTATGTTCCGCTTGGTAAGATAAGATTACTTTTCTTTTGTGATAAGAAATTATTTGGTCCAGACTCTCATGTACAGGTCTACAGGTACGTCATGCTCAGGTCTACTTAAAACAAACCAAATCAAAACCAAACAAAAAACCCTCAAAACTTCAAGCTAAAGTGGGAAAACCTACATAGTTGCAAGCTAATTACCTTCGAAAATCATACTAGTCTCTGAACACTTCCTAGATTTAAGCAGTGAGTCTTGTGTAGTTTTAGTTTTAGTGAATTTTACGTAGAACAAGACCATGTTCTCTCAGTCTCTCTCAAACCTGTCTGGTTTTCCTTTTCCCTTCCATTGCTCTGAGCTTGGACTCAGTTCAGCTAAATTGTTTAATGCTGTGTCTGATGGAAGAAAAAAGGAGGTTATATGGGCTGTTTGGCTTTTTTCCTTTATTTAACTTAATTAAGATTATTTTTTCTTTTTTTTTCTTTTTTTTTTTGTTTCCTTTGGAAGCAGAGTAGAATTAATGATTGGGAAGATTTTTCTAAACATACTTGTAACCCAAATGGCTCTACAGTTGTTTAAATAAATCCCCAGTATTGTCTCAGGATGTGCTGCAGTCCTTTAATAGCTCTGAGTTTTTTAACAAGCCCTGATATTTTTTTCTGTGGAAGGAATGTTGCCTTCTCTTCTTGCTCTTTCAGGGGCCCAAACAGTTCAAGAGGCTGGTATACAGCTTTTGTGGAGTTTCCTGTGTATGGCAGAAAGCTAAAAATCAACAGTTTCTTCTTTTTCATTTTGGGGTTGTCCCACTTTCTTTTAGCAAACTCAACTAATTACCAAAGAGCAAATGAAAACTTAGGTTACCACAGTGAAATGATTCTTTTCCAAAGAGAGACTGAATGATTGTGTATGCCACAATTAACCCCAGCTTTTGTACCTGAAGTACCTTGACCAGTCTTCAGGAGCACCAGTCTCAACAAGGGGTAAATACAGCTAAAATACCACTCATTAAACCTATACTGGATATGAAATCTTTGCTGTTTTCAGCAAAGATTTCATCACCACTGTGGCTGTATCACTGTATTGGTGACAGCTTGCATCTGCATGAAGCTGTAATGTCACTTCCAGGCTCTTTCATAGAGTCCCCAGATGCCCTCTGTGTGTCTGTACTCTTTGTTTAAATGGCATAACCTTGGATTTGGGGAGTGTCTTCTGCTACTCTGCTTCTGCCACTGTAGCGCTGTAGAACTTGGTGCCCTGTCCTCTTCCAGAGCAACAAAATGCAACCATAATTAAAGCAATTGCTGGTAATAAAGGGCACCATTATTCTCATTTGGTTTTGTGTCACGTTTTTCCAGACATACATCTTGCTGCTTATTCTGGAGCTGGGACCTCAACACTTTTTACTGGCAAAGATGTGCTGTGGGCAATAATAGAGCGACCACACAAACCCAAAACACTTGCATGGCTTCTGCAGCATGGTAAAATAGGAAGGGCAGAAAGCTGCAGAGCAAGAGTGTGAAACCTTGAAAGTGAAAAAGGCAGTGTAATTAAAAGGTTAATTTCTGGCACTAACTGAAGTGAGATAAAGGAGAGGGAAGGATCCCCCACTATAGATTTCAATTATTTTTGTCATTACAGATGTTCCCTCTTCTTAGCTGTTGGCATTTCTTCATTGTTTTTGATTCCTCACAAAAGAAGGACACTTGTCTGGGACCAAATTTATGTCAGCAAAAATGTTTTTGGAATTCTTCTGAAGTACTGTTAAGTGATGGTCACCAATGAGCATTAATCTATGATTTCCTTGTAAATACTGCTGTTGATTCAAATAAAACTGGACTGGTCATCTTCCTGGAAATATGCACTATTTTTCTCAGACTCTCTTCTTGGAACTATTGAAGGAATTGAGTCAGAGTTTTCATGAAACAGCAAGATGTGGCTCTCTCCAACAGAAAATAAGAAATAGTTCGCAAATAACTTCTGAATTCAGCTTTTCAGTTGTTTGATGTGGATTTCATTTTACCTACACCATCCAGGGACTGCTAGATGTTGTGCTTGGAGTACAGAAAAGAAATGAGGGTTCAGTTGTCTGCAATTTTAAATATGCTACTTAATGAGCAAGGTTATGGTAGCCTCCAGATACTTTGTTGATCCCGACAGGAAAGGTTGCCACTCCTTGTGCCACTGCCAAGGTCTGTTGCTGGCTCAGAGGTGACTAATGCTGGCTCACAGGGGAGCTTCCTATGAGAGCCTCACAGCTGCACTGAATGGCACAGGCTTGTAGGGGCTGGGGACCAGGCTGCAGAGGCTGGCTGGCCACTGGAGGCTGGGTGGTGAGAAGGTTGCATTTCACCACTTATATTAGGAATATCTTTTTTGCTCTTTCCTGGTAACCTCACCTTCCTATTTCAGGCTCTTCTTGAAGGCTTATTTCATGTTTTCAGTCTTCTAATTAAGCCTCACCCTTGTCATTTTTCCCTAGTGCAGTTTTTATCTGTCATGATGTATTCATTCAGAATTAATACAAATTAACATGATGTTTGAGTCTTGATTAGCCTTCACCATGGGGTTTTTGCCATTTGTTTGGATTTCTTCCATTCTGCTTTTAGGCCTAATTTGGGTTGTTAACTTCTCTGGTGTGAGGTTGCTCTTTCTTATAAACTGAACAATTATATGATTACCTGCACAATATTTTTTAAGATCTTTTTTATGTAACTGCCAGTGCCAGACATTTCCACCAGTTATAAAGGAGTGTCTGAGAATGAATAAATTATTTTTAAAACTTCTTGCGGTGTATTCGTGTAGCAAATCTGAGTTTAGATAATGCAGTCTTTGTGTTTGTGCCTGGTTTTTGAGATAGATGTCTAGAAGTGGAAACTTCTCTGATAACTACAATTTCATGGTAGTAATAGAAATTGGTTTTGCATTATTATTTTCCAGGTGTCCTTTCAGAACCAATGAGTTCTCCAGTGCAAGAGGCAGATGTGTCACCTTACGCACAGTACAACAATGTGCCATTTCCCCAAGTTCAGCCTCAGATCTCATCGCCACCTTATTACTCCAACCTAGGCTTCTACCCTCCGCAGCATGAGGAATGGTACTCCCCTGGGATGTATGAACTCAGGAGGTTACCCTCAGAGACCTTTTTCACAAGGGAGGCAGAGATAATGGATATCCCTGCAGCCAAAAAGCCCAGACTGGGTCACTCCACAGGAAGAGTGAAAGGAGAAGAGCTCTGTGTGGTCTGCGGTGACAAAGCCTCTGGGTATCACTATAATGCCCTTACTTGTGAAGGATGCAAAGGTAGGATGAAATCAGTTCAGCTAATGGCCACAGCAGCTTCTCGGGAATTTTCAGTTTGGTTTTTTTGTTGTTGTTTTGGGGTTTTTTTACTTTTCTTGGTTATTTTATCCAAATCATTAAACGTATTAGAGATTTGCATTTGGATCCTGTGTACCCTATTCTGTATTTCCCCCAAGGCAGACTGGCAGTGTCTTCTACCATTGCCCTATGGTTATACGGCATAATGGGCCAACCTACAGCTCTTGAGCACCATTAGCTTTTGGTGAACTGAAGGACAGCTTTCTGTGGAGACTGGCAGCCTGGCTCTGCTCTCTGTGGAAGCTGCTCATGCCATTCTCTGCCTGTGGAAGGAACATGCCCATGGAGGCTCCTGGGAGCTGAGTGTTAGGCTGCCCGAGAAAATGGCTAGAACCAGCCCAAGTGCCTCAGGTAGTGTGCATTGAAGGGAAGTAAAAGCTGTCAGCCCACACCTGCAGGCTGTTACCAGGAACTCTCTTTCCCCCAGCTCCAAAAGGATATGATGGGTGTCTTCAGGTTTGTGAAATTAAAGGATTTCTAGTTCTATACTTTCTTCTAAGAGTAGCCCCTATCTCTAAGGAGGGAGCTTCTTCAGGAAGAAGGTTGTATCTGCAGGACAAATATCTTGCTTCTTAGAAGAATATTATTCACATATTATTATCAGGATAAATGCGATGTAGAAAATCATTGCTGTTATGGTAAACATGATTGTCAGATATTTTAGCAGAGAGGGACAAGAGGTTATGTCAACATCATACCTGAAGAGGTATAATATATCTGTGACAGGGCTGAGCTACATTACGGCCAGAAAAATAGTGCCCCATTTTTTCATCCTGTTCTGTGAATAAATATTTCAATAACATTTCTGTTTTATGGATAAAGACTAACTCGTGGTCACTACTGAATTACTAAAATATCTAAATGTGGAATTCACTTTATAGAGAGTGGATCTGGACCTAATGTGGGGCTTTTTCTTTATCTATCACAAAATCGTTTGTGAGGAAAAACAGACCACAATATTTGAACACTCTAAACATGAATACAGTCAAGGCTCACACAGTTTATCTCAATAATTCCAATAAATAAGAGATTCATTTCTTTCTGCTGTCTGAGTGAATAGTCTCCAAGTCAAAAACTGTGAATTAACTCATATTTATGCTGTCATTATAAACCAGGTTAAACTCAATTTTGATGTGATGATTCCAAGTAATGACATTTTAATTCTGTTGGTAAGCTGTTCCTCCTCTTTATTGACTGCAGTATTAAATGTGTGAGAAATTTTTCAAAGACTTAGAATTACAAACTTTGAAATTTGTATAGGATGTTTCTAGAAGAGAGTTTAAAGCTATCAGGTAAATATTCAGACTAAAGGAAAAGTGCATCCACTTCCCTACTGATTCAGTTTGAATCACTCTATGTAACCATAAATTTACTGCTTTATTGGGATAATCTATTTTATGTTTTTGTTCTGTTTCATGACTGCAACCTCAATTACGAACAATAGTACCCTTGATCAAACATAGTAAAAGTTGAATGACTTAAAGATAATGGATTCTGTTTCTACAATAAATTTTAAAGGTGACTAAAGTACCAGCTGATTCAGTGAAGAGATGTGCTGAGGACAGTAGTTCTGTCTGACAAGGCAGAGCAGACACTATGTTTTCTAGATCTCTTGATCATTCTTGTTATCTGTGGAGTTTTTCACATGGGTATACATTACCTTCAAAACATGGAGACCAAAATTAGGCTCGGCACTTCAGCTGTGCTCTTATCAGTGCAGTATAGTAACTAACTCATGTGTCTGTATCTTGAACCTCAGTATGAGATTATCCCTTCTTTTGGCAACAAGACTGCTAATTCATGCTCAGTGTGTGTCCAAAATAATACGCAGGTCCCTTTCTGTAGGATTAGTGCTCACCTTGCAGCACCTCTGCTCCATTGATGCAGTGGATGTTCTTATTCAAAGGAAGAAGCTTTGCACATATTTTTATGGGATTCAATCCTCTGTGATGAATATGTGAAATGTTTTTGTATTATTATTTCTTTGATGGGTAATGCATTCAGCAACACTTTCTATCCTCTTTGGTTTTCTTTCTTGGGCAGACAGAACGATATTAGGATCTTATCTATGGTCCTCATGAGAATATTCATCTGAAGATATTGGCAGGAGTATATACTGATATATATATATATATATGTATTTCTTAATACATTGCCTTCCATTAGCAAATATATATTAACTATTTCATTAGTATTTTACATAATATTTGAAGCACAAGGAGCAATACACTGTGTTTAAACTTGCTACTGTGGAGACCATTTCTGAAACAATCTTTGCAGACTGACATCAAAGACATTCTGGTACAGCCTCAGCCTGGATAGTTATACTGGGTTTTAAGGGCCAATGCTAGGTGTTACAGAATAAGTGTGACATAATGTTGTGCTTGTTTAGTTAAGCCACAGAACAAGTTCTGTTGAAACAAAAAGCAACTATCTTTGAGATCCCTTTCAATCACAGCCATTCTGACTCTATGAAAAGCTACTTACACATCCCCTCCATGCAGGATTGCAGTAGGAGTTTTTGCAGTATTCAAACCACTCCTGTGCTGCTTGATGTGTCTCACACCAGGCTAGAATTCTTCTTGCAAAAAGGGTCCCTCTTTAATCTTCTCCTCACATTAACACCCACCATGGGGGCACGGGGAGAAGGAATGGCAGAAGATGTCTGGATAGCCTGACAGAGCAGAGCAGGTACTTTGTTGGCATTGTGAATTTCAAAAACTTTTAAATTTAAAACCCATCAGGATGCCAAACAGAGATACTTCCAAAGCTTTCATCTAATCTTTTTACAGCTGCCCTCCTTCAACTTTCATAATTTCCATGAGAAAAAAATCAGCATCAGTAACATTGAAGCAGCTCTACCATAATTAATCATATTCATGACTATCTGAGAACAAAGCAAATTCAACACTTCCAGCCAACATGAGCTTTTTATAATTTGGCAAGATCAGATGAAAATTAGACTGTGTCAGAAAAACCTTCAGCTTTTTTTTGTTAAACTAACCCTTTGTTAGTTTAACAAATGTTGTTTCAGACTTACCTTTAAATTTTAGTAAAACTCCTCCTGTTATAGAAAATCACGTTTCCAGCAGTGTAAGTCCATTTTGAATTAGTAGTGAATAATATATAGAGATATTTAATTCATACCAAAAGCTAATTTCAAAATTAGCTATGAAGAAGTCTGTTCAAAAAGACAATGATTCAAGAGTCAGAAAACTGAAGCAAGAATAAGATTAAAACTAGTGTTTGCCAAAACGAAAAAAATTATTTTGCTTTTCATTTCAGATAATTTCACTTTTTCAAAACCTTTGTTTTCAAGAGAAAGTATTTGACTGCTTGAATCTTGTTGGTTCCTAGCTTTTTCATCCATGTTTTTGCCTTTTTCTTTCTTGTACATCTTAAAAAAATTATTTATCAAAATTTTTTCCTTTCTTCCATCATGAAGAAGTAAATGCACACCTTGTGAATAGGTTGAGTGATAAAGTCATCAATCAGTCTTAGAATATTATAAATATTTGTGCAGAGCTTTTCAGCATTTACCACTAATTAATGTATCATAAACTATGGGATTTTAAATTTACAAATGAAATAATAAATTATATAAAGCAGATGCAGTTGCCTTTAACTGACAGTGAGAATTTACAGCTTAAATCCAGGCTTTTTTTCCCTTCCTTGACCAGTAAATGGTAATGTATTAAAACCATGTGAGTGATGAATAAAAATAATGCCTGGGGCTTCTAGAGGCTCTAAGTAATCTGCATTTCAAAAGAGACTGATGCCAGTCAACTGTATTTGTTTGAAGAGCAGCCAATAAAACAGACAGCATGGAAGAGATTTCAAGCAGGAATTACTGAAGATTCAGAGAAATGCCAGATTTTTTGTGACCAGGTAGTGGAATTGTTTTATTGGTTGCTACCCACTGGTGCTTGGAAGAGATTAGGCAACTATAAAACCATGGGGCAAATTAGGGAAATTGTCATCTGACAATGCACAATTCTTCAAACACACAGACAATTCTTTAGATTCACAACCGAATGTGCTCTGTGATTTGATTATGGGAGACTGGCTCTTATCTGGTCCCTCTTTTAATGCATTAGAGTGTCAGGTTGGAAAACAATAGTTTTATTGTGCCAGGCAGTGGTGATAAGAAAGCAAAAGCATTTTGAATAGCTCTGGTTAATACAAATGTACACAGAGCTCTAGTTTGAAGTACAGTATAAATCAGTGATGGGGCAGCAGAAGCTCCCAGGAGTTTATTTCAGAAACCTGCCCTCACATGGGGAGGAAAACTGATTCCCACTGTAGCTGATGCTAAATAGTCTCTGCCATATGAAGGGCAGTGTAAGAAGATTATAATGACACAGTGACTAACACTAAAAATTCAGGAAACATTGACTGCAAAGATTCTGTTGTTTTGTGATGACCCTTATTTAATCACATTTATTATGTTGTGTACCATGTTGTGTACCCCATATTTTGCCCACAGTGCTGCTCTCACAGATGGGCAGCAGCCAAATAGGAGATTTGGACAGACTTAGGAAGGGTCCTCTCAATTTCTTGTATCAGTTGCTGTTTGCAGTGATTACTGTGCAATTTTTGAGTGAATCCAGTGAGGATACCAGTAGAACTGCCTGTGCAGGTGAAATTAGGCGACTACTTAACTCATCAAGTGGACAATACTTAGTGAATAAGGCTGGAGTATCTTGTAAACAGAGGCAGAGGCCACATGTACGATAGGCAGAGCGCAGCTTCCTTACTAAATGTGGGGGTGGGTGAGCAGACCAGTATGTGGAGCTTCTGTTGCTCCCAGGAGCTGAAAGAAGGGTGAAGAGTTACTCAGCTCTCTTTCTGCACATTGTGTACCTCAAGACACTTAACAGACTCACATTTTTTTCACTGGCGATTTGTATGGTATCACCCTACAGCTCTAGTGCTGGTGCTCAGCCTGCTACTGGCAAGTTTCAGACTTGGGTCTGAATTTTCCCAACATTCACAATTCCAAGACTTTACTTTGGACTAATGTCTAGTGTTTGGGCTCATTTTTTAAATTATATGACTTGGATACTGTAATCAGTACAAGTATCAAGATTGTAGTCATCCAGACACTGAAAGAAACTGATGGTCTAACAGAACACGTGTCATTCAAAAAATTCAGTGCAGATGGGGGTGAAATTCACCTTGATGACTTTGTTTCTGAGTGTTTTCTTTCATCTATGTCACTGCTGTTTTGTGCAGGATTCTTCAGAAGAAGCATCACAAAAAATGCAGTATACAAGTGTAAAAATGGAGGCAACTGTGAGATGGACATGTACATGAGGAGAAAATGCCAGGAGTGCCGTCTAAGGAAATGCAAGCAGATGGGCATGTTGGCTGAATGTATGTATACAGGTATTTGCATCATCCAGTCAGAGTGTGCATTAAATACTGTATTTGCTTGAGTTGTCTGGTTTTGACAATAATGTTATAAAAGATGTCATTTGGCAGGTGGAAGGTGTATGAAAGGAGATGCTGTGCCTGTGCATCAAACCCTGTTGAAAGACAAATGCACTTTTAAGCAATGGGATTTAATTGGTGGTCAGGGATGCGAGGGCATAGGAGCTGAGCGAATGGTGAAGGAAAGCCAGTCCTGCACTGGATGACAGCTATTAGTCTGCTTGAGTGGGAAGGAGCTGGGGAAGTGGGTCTATGGGACACTCCCCAGGAGTCAGGGGTTTGCAGTGTTGGAAGCCAGAGCAAGAAAAGTCCTGGCGCTTTTATTTCCTCCTTTTTCTGGGGCTCCCCCAGTCAAGTTCTTGTGGGCCAAGTCCAAGTTTTGGCACATACACAATGCCATTTTCAAGAAAAGAGCAGGAGTGTTGCTAGCAGGAAGTTTCTGTGGATTTGCCAAATGTATGTTCCCAGACCTCACCCAGCAATCAGGCAAAGCCAGGTAAGAGCTGGCCTGTTTTTATAGTCTCATTAGCTTTTCTCATGGTGCTATAGATTTTCCTGCCTTGCATATAGGCACAAAGGTAAAACTCATAGACACATAGGTCTTCAGAAATGAAAACAAATATTCTATTCAGACTGACAGTTTACAAACTTTATTGAGCTTCAAACTGGATAACAGAACAATGGGGATATTGGAGTGCAACTTTGAACATGTTTAAAGCTCCTCTTTGAGTTATTGCGCTATTTTTGTAAGCCTGCTCCTGAAAACACTCTGTAAACCTCTGCGCTTTTGCCTTCCATGAATAGGACTACAATTTATTCTTCTTGATGGCTCCAGTCACTTTAGCATACACATGTGTGTGAAATCAATTTAGGTTCATACAGGAAATTAATCTACTTGGAATTTTTAATATATTTCTATCCTTCAATCTGATCAGAAGATGCTATAGTAACTGTTGGTTATATGAGAAACAATAAACTCCATCAATATTTCGAAGGTGTTGCCAGCATAATGTAATTAATCTTTCATTCTGCAAATTGAACAGGCTGCAAAGATCCTGAGATAGGACATACTCTTGTGCAATACCTAAATATATGAGCAGACCCCACTTTGATGGAAGAACTCAATGTGCCCTGCATTGTCAGAGGAAAATAACTCCCCCGTGGAGCTCATCCCTGATCCACTTCTTCAAAATTTTGAGTATTCAAAATAGCTTGAGTCGCTCAGTGCAGCAAAAACCCCAACAACCCACTGCTGAAAAAAAAACCAGGTCAGTGTAAATAATACTGACTGGGACCACATGAAACTTTTATGCTGGCCTATCATTTTCACAAGCTGGCGTACGGGAAATAAAAGCCAGTGGGTGCTGCTGCCATTTGACTCTCTCTCTGCAATGGAAACACGGGGTATCTTGTGTTGCTCATGACTTAACCATAACTGTGCTCTAACACACTGCAATGAGGATGTTTGGCAAGGCACCATTTAATGGCTTTAAAGTAGGAGTGTGTCGTATAATTGCTTTTAGTTCAAGGCAATCTAGGACAGTAAAACATGAAACTTCTAGTAGTATAGGGCATTTATTTGAAAAAATATGGCTAGGAAATAAAAGGTTACCTTGAACTTTGTTTCACTTACTCATTTTGTAGGATTGTAATTGAAAGATCTGTGGATTCTTTTTTCCTTCTGAACAAGGAGCTAAAGTGTTATAAATATTTATGGCACAGCTACTCAACAATCTTTCTCCTGCCCTTTATGTGCAAACTACAGACAGACCAAAGTTACTACCCATCAATTTCAGTCATTTGCTGTCATTTGGATCTAAACTGCAAGTTTCTTGGGTGAAATGTCTACCTAGGGAAGACCCAGCTTCTGCCACTCTTCCTGGAATTTAATACCCATTGAAACCTAGCTATCTCTGAGCTAAAAAGTGACATCCTGTCTCACAAGTTTTTCAGATGACTTAAATGGAGCCAGAATAAGATATCAAGGTAATACTTAGTAGCAAGAAGCATGAGAAAAATCTGTCTTAATGCTTAAGGCAAATATAAAGCAAATTTTCCCTTGGAAGGCAATAGACCAGATCCTAAGCTGGTGGAAAACAGCACAAGCCCATTAACAGCACCAAAGGATGCACTGAATAATTTAGAAAAAGAAATCTACGGTGCTGTGTGGCACCACAAATTACATGGCTCGATACCAATTATTATCTCTATCATTCCTACTCCCTCCTTTCAAGGTATTCTTTGCAGGTTTTATTTTAATCATGTAAATTTCCTCTTCTCTCAGCAGTTCAGGTAGGTCATTTTATATAGGGCTTAAACAGGAAATTAAAAACATTCACCACGAGATTCACTGGTTTCACGGTATCTTCCTCTACATCATATACTCACTGAATGAGACTCTTTTCCTGCTCTGCATTTTTAAAGGTGAAGAATGGGAAGAATACTTGGGAGAAAGAAAGAAAAAGAAAGAAAGAAAAGAAAAGAAAAGAAAAGAAAAGAAAGAAAGAAAGAAAGAAAGAAAGAAAGAAAGAAAGAAAGAAAGAAAGAAAAGTCCTGTGCTTAAAATAAATAGGTTTATTTTTAGATGAATACTTAGGTGTTTACTTTTTCATTTGTGATTTCTGACCGTCTTCCACAGATTGTGTGGGGTACCTATTATTCCTTTCTTTTGTTAGAACAAGAAAATTGATCATTTTTAGGACATCCAAACAAGGATGCTTCCTGGTTCAAAGTACTGAAATGTGTTCTAGAAAAACAAAAAACTGAAGAAAAAAATCCCATACCACAAATTCAAAAATCCTTTTTTGCAAGTGAAACTCTATAATAAAATCAGGGCTTTATGTATTCCTCTAATACAATGAAAAGCAAAATAACAAGACCATCTGGGTAACCTCTTAAATACATTTTAAAGGTACTTTTGCCAATCTGAGTTACTTCTGAGTCTACGTTTTCAGCTGTTGGTCTACCTGTGTAGTGAGGTGGTAACGGCTAAAACCTGGGAGTTCCCTCTTCTGTGTGGGCTTTCTTTCCAAAGATTCTGCACAACAGACCTAATATTGCTTAAAGATTATCGAAAATAACCAATGCCCTTTGTGTAAGAACAGCTACACCTCAATCACTGTTTTGGATCAGAGCAAAAGAGCATTATTTTGATGACAATCTTCCAGTTGTTCCTATTTATTGCACTTTGGTTCAGGTCTTGAAGCACAGGAAAGGCTTTTCTCTTCTATAAAACTGAACCAAAGGCACAATCCAGTATACTCCCATCACTAATGGGCCTTTTGCCTGTAAGAATAGATTAGACCTGGTCCAAAGCAAGACCCCTGACATGCTCAGTGTGTGGATTCTGGGCCAGCAGAACCAACTGTTTTGCTCTGCAGATAAGCTCCATGTGGGGTAGACTAGTCATAGTGTGTGCCTAGCTTGTCTCGGTAGACTCAGATGCAAAGATAATGGCACGTTCACGAGATGATCTGCACCGCTAAGCAGGGTTGTTGGTTGTTGTAAGGGGCATTCATGGGCATGTCTAAGTACCTCTTCAGTGCCTCAGGCATATAGAAATCCAATTGCTTTGTGTTGCATTATGTGTCCTAGGTCTCTTAACAGAGATACAGTGCAAGTCAAAAAGGCTACGGAAAAATGTGAAGCAGCCCCCAGATCAGACAGTCAATGAAGACAATGAAGGCCATGATGTGAAACAAGTAACTTCTACAACTAAAATATATAGGGTAAGAGAATTCTTGTAATAGTTCATGACTGGTGATGTGATTTTTGTTAAATGCATCTAGTACAGTGAATAGAGTATTGAAAACCCTCTGGAGCTACCTGTGTTGATTAAAACTCTATCATCCACTAAATCAAGGAAATACCTTGAGTGTAGATGTAGTTCTGATATTTTTAGTCAAAATCCTGTACAGCATCGGTAAGATCCATGCAGTATTTTTTCTGGGGTACATATATCACATACATTGAGGTGTGATATTAAAACTTGAATTTATGTAGTTATTTGCTAAACATTTCCTTATTTCTGATAATTAACCACACAAACCTATGCAGTTTAAAAACGTTATGCACCTCTCTTCTGTACACTTCTGTAAAAGCCTCAGGGACAAGCACACCTCTTATCTCCTTGGTCTCCAAATGGTGAAAAATGGATGTATAGCTTTTGCCTAAAGCGAGAGGTGTTACATCATTACTATGACTGCATTGCATGATGGGCTTTTTTTTTTTTTTGCCAGTATAGGAGAAGGTAGAACTTACCCCGGAGCAGCAGAAACTTCTTGATTATATTATGGATTCATACAGTAAACAACAAATACCCCAAGAGGTGTCAAAAAAACTAGTAAGTATATTGAAAAATTCATTTTTGAAACACAGAGAATGAAGCTGAGGATTACAAGGCAAAAAATATTGGTAGTCAGCATAAGTAGGTGTAGTAAGTAGAGCAAACTGTGGGCTTGCACTTAAAGTATGCTGAAAGTGGGGCAGAATATCTCCCATTCAGTCAACAGTTAGACCACATCTTATAAAACTTAAATATTAAGAAAAATCTGTCAATTCTAGAATAAGACTTTTATGATCAAATCTAACCTTTGCTGGTTGGAGCTTTGTTTTTTCCATTGTCAATGTAGGCAGAGTTTGACTTGCTGTCAAGCTTCCTTTCTGTAAAGACACCAGCCTGGAATCTTGAAAATATTTTCTAGAGTAAAAACCACTGTCTACTTCTTATGTTGCCTTCCAAAATACTTGGTTTTGACAACATTGGAGACAAATTACAATGTTTGGCAGAACTCTTGCCTGGTAGTTCTTGTATTTTATGCTCCTAAATATGAAATGTCAGTGGAAATTAACAGATTTTGTTTGGTTTGATTTTTAACAGCTGAACGAGGAATTCAGCGCTGAAGGAAATTTTCTGATTTTAACAGAAATGGCCACCAGTCATGTGCAGGTTCTTGTGGAATTCACTAAAAAACTACCAGGTATATCCAGTGTGTTGGAGAAAATTTTGTTATTGCAATGCTTACCTGCCTTTCTGTTGCCTTTTGGAAAGATTTGTGTATATTTTAAAGGCTACTTAAAAATGCCTGATCCTTCTACACCCTGTTTAGATACTGTATAAAGAAAAGGTGCTTTGTGCTCAGAAGAATAGTAGACTGAACAATCCGAACACTGCTACTCCGAGATGTGGCACCCTTTAGATATTGACAAAGAAAATGCTCAGAGAAGGGATTGTGCCTGTAGAGAGATTTTATTTTTATATATTGCTGCAGTGCCAAATAGTCTGCCTCTAAATTGCCACTAACACTTGCTAGACTCTACTTGATTCCCTTTGCTGCCTTTCTAGCAATGCCTCCAGGTTATAACACCCACTGAATTGTGAGTCCCACACAAGAACTTTCTCTAGTTGGTGGCACCAATATTTATGGTCCTTGCACAGTGTGTTATGGACAAGTGCTGAAAATCTGAGTTTATTAGCATTTTTTTAACTCTCAAGTTCATGTTACCTCAAGACTGAGCACTGGGCATATGGTGGAGATCCCCTTTAACTAAGGAAGGTGCATGGTGACATGAAAGCAGCATGGCAGTGGGAAAGGAGCATAGAGAGCTCTGGTGGAAACACAACAGAAGATATTATGGAGCAGCATTCAGGTTAGACAAAATTCTCACTATTGGTTATGCACCACCACACTTTGCTTATCCTCTAAAATGCCATGAACACTGAAATACGTGTGTAATCCTCATAAATTTTGGGGAGGTTCAAATCAGTGTCATGTCCTGAAGTCCAAGTTTGAAAGTCTGCATCACTTAGCAACCCTACTGACACCAGCATCGAGGTTATGGAGATGTGTGGCACCTCACATGCAGGAATTTCAGGACAGAAAGAAGTGGGAACTGTTTCTTTTGCTGCTTGATTTGTCTCTAATGTCTCCTCAGGCTTCCAAACCCTTGATCATGAAGACCAGATTGCTTTGCTGAAGGGCTCAGCAGTAGAAGCCATGTTCCTCCGCTCAGCTGAGATCTTCAGCAGGAAACTTCCTACAGGACACACTGTCCTTCTAGAAGAAAGAATTCGTAATAGTGGTAGGTATCTTGTTCAATGGGGCAAAACCAAACCAGACCATTCCACTTCTGTGTCAGTATTTGGCCCTTGGGAAGTTAGTAAGATTGTTTAGTAGCATTGAGATAGATTTATCTGAATGTTCTTTACATTAACTAGAACAAATCTAACTGAGCCTTGAGTCTGAAGTTCATAAGGGAAAGGATTCTTTACAACTATCATGAATAATGCTACAAGAAAGAAACCTAGTGCATGTCTCCAGTGATAAGTATGAAAGAATGATGAAGAAGAACTATTACCATTTCAAATTGTTCCCATAAAGAATTGGTAATTGTGCCTTCAAAGACAATCCCTATAAGAAGAAAAGAAATAAAGATTCCAGGATGTTACTGAAGATGACTGAAGGCAAGCACATATTCTTAGGGTTGTTCTGGTAAAATTGAATCACACTGAACACGGTGCATAGAAGAATTATAAATACAGCATGTTCTCAGTATGTTTTTTGCTTCTTAAGGTCCATTGAAAGCTAAGTGATTCTGATGAATTCCACTAGTTCTAGATATAAATCGTAATAATTATGAAAAGCCAAATGGGGCTAGATACTGTTTCTTCCTTAGAGCAGGTGAAGTTGTGTTGTACATTATTATGCATTCTTTGTGTTCCACCAATGCAATACTGAATGTTTTGCCTTTTTCTGTATTGACCAGCGAGCTTTATCCAACCCTCAGATATCTATCAATTCAAATGGATCAACAATTCAACAATGAATAAGAGAGTCAGTCTATAGATTCTGCCTTCTGACTTTCCTTTTTAAGGATCAGAAGGAGATGAGATAGAACCTCAATATTAGTCATGGAAATGGGCTTGAACTCAGTTCAGAAAGTACTACTGATGTAAGCAAAATTAAGCCAATACTTACATATTTGATTCACTGAAAAGGAATCAGAAAACTTGAGAATAATTCGCTGTAAGCATATGTATTTATTTTGGCTTAGCACACTCATTTATAATTTGTAGTTTTATATATTTCTTTCATTTTGATTGATTATAAGAGGGTACTATTTGATGGACTGGAAACAGTGACTTCCAGAGGGATATGAATAGCTTCTGGTCCATGTTCTGCAGGCAGAAAAGTATGCCAAGAAAGCCAGATATGTTTCCTGGAAACTGTAATGAGTTGTCACATATCCAAATGTCTTCATTAAGAGATTTTCTTACTGGATTATAACCCACATTTTTGATAAAAATAGATTTTGGAGAAATGAATCCATATGGCAACATGATTACTGAAAGCTTCTCTTCTCTAATCTGTACAATGAGTATGAAGCTTCTTTGTTCAGGGTATCAACTGTTCATTAAAAAAAACACCAAAAGCAAGAAATACTTTAATCCAGAACATTGCATAAGCCTTTATGTTATACCAATAATGTTCCTTAGTCATAATTTTAAAATATTCTGTTAATTCTCTGCAACTATTGAATCCAGATGAGATGCAATACTATATTTTGCAAGTTTGTGCTTGACTTCATGATAATACAACTGGCTGGAATATTACATTGTATCCTTAGGATTATTTACCTGTCATGTTGCAGATTAAAAAAAAAAAAAAAAATTGTGTAGAGCAATTTAGAAGAAATTTGTGTAGAAATTTCAAGACAAGTAGCAAATATGGTATGTTTCCTGCAATTATTTTTTTTCTGTGGGGAAAAAACTCCAGGGTAAATTAAAAGCAAATTCTTAGATCAAAAACCTGGGCTGAATAGTTCCCAAGAAATGAAACACAATAACTTTTTAAACCTGCATGTGTGTATAAATACAAATGTATCTTCTTGCTCTTGGAAGAAGCTTTCTCAAACATCTTCCCTCAAATCAGGATCAAGTTGAAGACATAAGAGGAAATTCTGATGTTAGAACTTCCCCCTCCATGTATTACAAAAGGATAATACATTATTCAGCTTACGGCTGCTGACTGCATTTTTTCCTTCTATTAATAGTCAGAATACAGAATAAAATAACTTTTCTTATATATTTTATTTCTCTACTTAGCACAAATTCAAACCTACTTTAAAAGATTTTCCTTTGCTGCATTTAATGGGGCTGTGAAATAAAAAAAAGCAGGTTGTAAATCTTGGCATTTCTAGTTTAATTACTGCTACTGGACCTGTTTAACTTTTAAATAAATGAAACTTTGAAATAGTTTTAAAATATCTGCTGCAGAAATAGCTTATTTTTGTGGTTTAATTCCTCATTACTTTCATGTCTCAAAGTTTAAACAAAATGAAAGAAAGGCATCCAAATTATTCTGTTATCATTGTTTATACATAGAGCTTTCAATGTTATTTCCATAATATGTAATATAAATTATAGTAAAACAAAATATTACAAATATTCAATACTTAAAATATTAAATATTATGCAGTTCACACCCCTGAATGTCACAGGACTCAACAGCAGGGCTCTAGGTTTCATAGTAGCCTGTACCAAATGTGACATTAGAGTAGAAATGTAAACAATCTTTTCCAGTCTTAACCAGTAAGGACAAATGCTACTAAAAGCTGCAGCTGCCCATTATCATGTTATAGAATGGTCCAAGGGATAAGAATGGTCAGAAGAGATTAAACCCCTCTTTTTCCATATGCTGCACTGGGAAAAAAAACAAACAAACACAGAAACAAAAAAGGCTAAATATAGCAAACTGAAACATACAAAGACAACAGAGCCTCAGAAGAAATTCAGTGATGGCTGAGTGGGAGTTTAAAAATCAAATTTATAGGTAACAAATGAAAAAAACAGCATCAGGATTATTTATGGCTCCTAGTGAGATCCTAAACATTGTCATGCCAGCAGCCATAAATTATTGCTGTTAGTCAGAATTTCTGTCTGTATATTTTTAGGTACAGACTAATGTCTGAATATCACAGAAGTTCTATTGTCAAGCTTTGATGCCTGTATCCATAAAATCAGGGAGGGTGGTGGTGATCCTGCCTAAAAGTCACAAGCTGTCCAGACTTCTGTCACCTGCCACCATGTCCGTTTTGAAGCTGCTCTCATCTATTAATATTTATGTCTTCTCTGGTCTGATTGTATGGAATGTTTGGGGTTTTTTTCCTGATAAAGAAGTCAGAGATCTGGTGGTGATGACCTTTGAGCATTATCAGCATTCATTTTCATTCTCATGCTGATGAGGTGTATTTTTATTTCTCAGCTTGTGCATATTGCTCAAGTCCTGCTGCACCTCAGAGACTGCCTTTGTTTGAGCCCTGATGGTCTTTCTCCATAAGCCATTATGAAAATTCTTGCATTAGGTGCTCCTGTGACTGAAATCCTCTTCTACACATCCTAATATTGAGACTTAATGAGAAATACAGACTTTTAAAATTTAATGTTATTGAGATTTGGTGCCATTTACTTATTTGATGCTTCACTCTGCATATACCATATTGTGATTGACTCATTCTGTGAAATGCTGACATTTAGTAATATAATGCATGTTATTTTGAAAGCAAATTCTCCTGACTATTGAGCAGTACAGTATTTTTAAAAAACAGAGTTAAGATACAGAATTTTTTCTCTGTGAGCATTCGTAGTTTTGCTAAAGATAGCAGGTTTCAGTAGTCATGAAAGACAGAGATTTTTATTTCGTCATTTTACTCTACAGAGCAGTTCTAGGAATTTGAGTATTGGGAAATAAAATACTGATATTGACAGAAAGGGAAGAATCTGGACCCAAATTTTAAGTTGGCAGCAGGACCTCTGACATTGTGAAACACACTGTTGTCTTCCTGGATGGGTTACAGGTGCTGAAGTACACTCAGATCCAAGGGAAAAAAGGAAAGACCGCACTTTCAAAGCATTGGCAAGAGGCCACCTTTTGCCATTGAATGTGGGATACAAAGTTCCCACTGATTTGGATAAAAGGCTCCTGCAACCAAAAGCAAAGTTCGGTATTGGAACATGGATACCTAATAACTTCCATTGCCCTTGTCTTTTATAATTTGGTTATTAGTACTGAGCAAGGGTGGTGCTTCAAACCCCCCTTGTGCTGGGGTTTGTGCAGAGAAACAAAATGATCTTCACTGACGTGTCCAAAGTATCTAAACCTCCAAATGGTCATGTGCATCCTCGTGGAAGGAAACACATCATCCTATGACTCAAGGCAAAACTGGCACACTGCCCAAAACATTGAGAAAATTAGACCACTCTAAATTGCAAAATATAGGAAAGAGCTTTTCTGTTCACACACCTTTCCTGCACAGTCTACCACACCGAGTCACCCAGTGCTAGGTACCTGAAGTACAAATAAAGTTGCTAAATTTATTTTAATTATATCTACAGAATAGATCTATACCCATGAAAGCAAGAACAGATGTAAGGGACCCAATCTCTTTTCTTCTGCATAAGTGTTCTTCTTCAGGCCAAAAACGTTTTTAGACTCTGCCTATGAAGACTAGCTCAAGGCAGTGCAGATGCTGCTACTGTGTGCCAGACCACATTTCTCTCCTGAATGCAGGCACTCAGGCCACTGCGAAAGGGAAGGTATGTGGAAAGGTCATTTTCACCCTCCTTACAGGCTTGGTTTGTTGTTTGTTTAGTTGGGTTTTTTTAAATTAAGGTTTCTTTGCTTGCAATTATGACTTAACAGAGGTCCTATGGATTGCTTGAAAGAAGATGGGGGTTTGGTATTTGGTTGTGAGTTCTGCTCAGCACATGCCAAGTCTCATTTAAGTTGGCCATTTAACTCCTACAAGATAAGGACAGACAGAAAAGAATGTGTCCATGCTCTGGTGTGTCTTCTCTCTTGGCTAGGTTTTCCCCTGATTTGGCACTCAGCATCACAGGGGTGAATTTGGTCAGTGTTTAAAGTGCTATTTATGCATTTGAATAGCTCAGAAGGGAGAGCTAATAAGCAGCATGAAAAACAATTCTGGTAGATGGAATAATGTGAAAGATAAAATGTAAGTTTGTGAGTAATTAGAATATTTTATTTGCATAAAGCAGCTACTAATACTTGGTTTCATATTCACTAATGTTTCAATGTTTATCAAGAAAAAATGATCTCTATCTATATTAATAACACAGTGTTAGTTACTGTTAATTAGCATTTAGTCTCAAGCTTTCTTCTTGCAATAGATTAATTATTCAGTTTTGTAAAATGGCCAAAATAGAAGAGAGAATGCTGTCTCAAAAAGCTGGCAACACTGACTTGATATCACAGTAAATACACGTATTCCAGGATTATGTTAAACAGATAATTATTCATGGCCTGAAACTGCAAACCTTATGATATCAGGTATCAGTCATCTTACCTTTAAAGAGTAATCATAGCAACAAAACTCTAAAAAAGACAAGGTCTAAAGTAATGCTGTGCCTTGAACTATAGATGGGGATGATCTTGTGCAAGTAAGGGATGTTGAATGAATAATATTCATGGCTTTAAATCTGCTCTAGTCTGATGCTGCAAAGCTGCACTCAGTAAAGTTTGTATTTCCCAGTGACCACGCTTGGGTTTACAGCCAGACATGCATGAACACAAGGAAATAATCAAATGATCTGCAGCATCTTCTGCAGGCGGCTGAGTTGGGTTAGGTAGGAATCCGTATAACACAGAAAGATGCCCAATGACATATGAAGGAGAAGCATGTTCTTACTGCCATAATGCTGCATGAAACAAGGTTTTTGAAACCTTTTTGAAGAGAGTTAGCAGTGACCAGGAAGCTCTGCCTGCCTGACAGCACTGTGCAGGGCTCTCATCTGATCTAAATATAGAAGGTTAGGCGGAACTAACGTTTCTGTTCTCAATGAGGCCAGAAATATAATTTCATTTATTTTATGTTTTTTTCACTTTTGAGCTATAACTTGTAATTATGTCATTTTCCAATGACATTGGAAAATCATGTAATTCCTTCTCTAGCCTTTCCAGTTACAAGAACCAAATCACCTTTAATTCTTGTTCTGATGATCTGAAGTGGCAACATCTCATACAGTAGCTAGGAAAAAAAAGTAAGAACTATAAACATCTGTTTCCTGTGTTTCATGGTTGGTTTTTTTTTCTTTTTTTTTTTTTTTCTTTTCTTTCTGTTGGAGCTTATTAAATCTAAACCGAAGCGTTCACAATCACATTAGAAAACAGCCCCCTCTTGTGACGAAAAAGCAATTTGTGCAACGTGCATGCAGGAAGATGAAGTAATAGCAGCAGGGAAACTCCAGCATAGGTAGGATGACAGCAAAGCTGCTAAGAGAAAAGATTCCATTATCCTAGTTCCAAAATTGCTCATTTTCCACGGATTTTTTTCATAATTTTCTTGTGACATATATCAGTTTAAAGATTTTGAAGTTTTGCTCTCTGTAGGAAAAGTGGTAAATCACTTGCATTGCTCAAACATCCCTTTATAATTCCCTTTCATCTCTATGGTTTTGTTCTATTTCTCTGTTTGCAGTACACTAATGCAGAGTTCTCTGCAGTAATTTAATTTGCTTTCACATCTATACTCCTTTTTTGCTTCACCCTTCCATACTTAATGTTAGTTTAGAAGCTCTCTGGGCAGGGTTGTTTCACTACATGCTTAGGCATTGTTTGGAGCAGTGAGGACCTGAAATTAGCTTTTAGCTAGTGAGGACCTCACTAGCTTTTCCATATCCTGTTTGCCAGCACCATTTTCATCCTACTTCTGCTATATAGACAACAGGATTTGAGGGGTTTAGGGTCACCAAAAGCAATAAATAAATCCAGCTGAAAGCTAACCTGACCTTCGAAAGAAAAAAGAGAAAAAAACTTCAAATTAGGAATATGAGAAACAAATGATGGGAGTCAGTCTCAGCCCACTTCCTACCATTTTTTGTTTCCTGTCAAGATGATTGTGCCCAGCGGCACAATACCTTGCACAGAGACTTCTAAAAATATCAAGTTTGCCTAAGACTTTTCTCATGTTGTTGCTGAGCTACTCATTTCCATGAAAGGAATTCATTTGCTCTGCTTTAGGACCCAGGTTTTCACTTCCTTTTTTTTCCTACTTTCATGCAAACTTTAAGACTGTGGTGTTCCATATATATCTGCTACTTACATATTATAAGGAACCTTGGCATTTAAAACCACCCAAGAGGGAGACAGGTGGTTCCCCAAAAGTTAGCAATAACAGGTATTCAAAATTTTAAGTAGTTAATGCTGATGACTAACAACATAAGCCTCACAGCACATTAGATGCTATGACTATTGTTTGCTGTGTAAGAAGGGCCAGCTGTGTTACTAACTTCTACAGGATGAGCTGACCCACATCATATATATCCCTTTAATTGACTTAGACTCAGTAGTATTGAACTCATCAAGGAAACAAGATCTGTGGCTTGTAATCTGAAGTGAACATAGGTTGCTCGTGTCATGTGTTTAAAATCATGACTCAGCCATGAAATAAACCACACCCTACAAGACCATTCCTTCACTGTTGGGACACATAACTATTCCACTGCTTGAAGTAAATTCACTGTCACAGCAAAATGTGGCTGTTTCATAGTTGAGTCAAGTGACTTCATGTTTCCTTTCTTTGAGTTCCACATGCTGAGTTTCAGTTCGAATTTTGCCTACTGGAGGCACTCCAAACCTCACTAGTCTTGGACTTCAGCTTGGTGCTGTACACAACACTCAAACCTGCACTATTTCATGTGGTTTTCAAAGGAAGTTATAAAGACTTCTCCTAGAACAGCTCAAAGTTAAGATTAAATGTACAAGAGATCCTGTGGCCCTTATCTGTGGGAACCAAGGAGGTTTCCATCCTTTCAGCCAAGGAAGGCCAAAAGGTTCTTGTTGCAGAACCACTGGTTTGGACGTCTATACTGCTTCAGAGCTGCAAGCAGCCACTGTCAATAGTTTCGTGTCTGCTCTGAGTGACTCACATATCATTTAAAAAAGGAATAATTTTGATGTCACAGAACTTCTCTTTTACACCAAAGAGCAGGATGGAGTACATCTGTAATTTAAGGCTAACTAAGAACAGCGTGACCTGATGACAAAGTCAGCAAGAAGAAGTTCCACTGGCATGCCTTAGTTTAGAAACCCCAAAGGCTTCTGCTAATGGTGAGAGAATCACATGATCCTATTCTTAAACAGGACTGGATTTCAGCTATTTTTGGCTCAGTATTTTATAATACATTATTTTATGCTTTAAGGTAGTAGTAGTTGCAAGCAAGTTGATCTTGGACTACAGGTAATCCTAGATCTAATGAAAGTTTCAGGCTACATAAAAGGAGCAATTAAGTGTCTTTATGGAGACAACTGAAGCAACTGCCCACGGCAGTAGGCTGTAGAGTTGAGCTGGAATTAAACCATACACCCTGAGAGGTTTCCACATAATTAATGCAGAGACAGGGAACACAGGGTCTGCTTCGCAAAGAGGATTATCAGCAGACAAGGCAACCACGTATAAGACTTGTCCTGAAGATCCAGATGGACAAACCTGCAGAGTAAAATGAATTCTTTGAAAGAAAGACTTTGAAACCATGCAAAAAGAAATTGCCAGTGTTTGCCTGTGTCTAGTTTGCTCTGGAAAACAAGGATGTGCTTGCACTTTTGTAACTAATTGTCTTGCATCATGATCTCTGTAGTAGATTTCTCCCACCAAGACAGTCAATACGAAATATGAAATAATTGCTGTGTAGCAATAAACCAGAGTGCTTCACTAATTAAGACATACGATAACTAATTTTTTATTCTCACAGGTATCTCAGATGAATTCATAACTCCCATGTTTAATTTTTATAAAAGCATTGGCGAGCTGAAGATGACACAGGAAGAATATGCACTGCTCACAGCCATAGTTATCCTGTCTCCAGGTAAGTTCTCATCCAGAATTAAATATTAGCGGTTCTAGGAAGAAAGCATGAGGAACAGACGTGAGATTTGTAAAAACTTACATTCTACATGGAGTAAGTGAATGTATTCTGTATATTCAGCTGTTAAAGCAGAAAACAAGGACAGAAATACAAACTCCAAATGTCCTGCTACACCATTTGGTTTTGAATACAAGGAAGAAATTGCTTAAATACCATGCTTTTAAAAATTACAGGTATCTCTTCACTGCTTAGCAAAACAGGCTTCTTCCTTCAGAAAACCCCAAATGTGGCTATATGCACATCACCACTGACCATTGTGGAATGCTACATATTTTAAAGGGAAATAGGGAAACCCTATAACTTAGAATAACTTAGAGTATGGCAATGAAGGTATTCAGACTTTATCAGGAGGTTTCCGAAGCAGGTTTCATGAAAGATGGGAAGATGAAGCATTTCCATCACTCTTTGAGTCGGTGTGTCTCAGGAAATTTTTTTACACCAAAAATCCCATCCTTCTCTTCTCCCAATCCAAGTATCCACACACATGTTTCCATATGGACAAAATAAAGAGACAAGTATTTTGTAAGAAAGAAATTTAATCTGAGGATGAAGACGTTTGATTTCACTCTGGTGACCTGCTTTTACACTCTTCTCTACTGGCTAAATTCCCCAGGAGTACTACACATCCAAGAACTTAGGGTGTTGCTCAGTTTTTGAAATGCATTGCAAGACATACTCTGGTGCAGAGCCAGAGTGTGGAGGGATGATGACAGAACTCCAATGAAATGTTGCAGAGTTAAAACACTTCCGTTTTTAAGAAGGTAAAAAATTTTCTCCAGCTAGAAGTGGGAGGTTCACATGAAAACCCTGATGCAAAAATACAGCATTGAACATTTTTATTTCATATTAACTTGAAAATAAATATTCTGTGTAGGTATGAGCATCAGTGGCCATTGTAAATATTTGAATATTTTTGTATTAACTTATCAGTGTAAATATTTGCAATGTATCAGAGCATATATTTGCTAATCACTTCTTCTCCTTAAAACCATAATTAGATCGACAATACATAAAGGGCAGAGATTCTGTGGAAAGGCTTCAAGAACCACTGCTGGATATTCTACAAAAAGTCTGCAAACTTCACCACCCAGATAACCCTCAACATTTTGCATGTCTTCTGGGTCGTCTCACAGAATTACGGACATTTAACCATCATCACGCAGAGATGCTGATGTCATGGAGAGTGAATGATCACAAGTTCACACCTCTTCTCTGTGAGATCTGGGATGTGCAGTGATGGATACTTCTTTACTTTATTTTAGGAGAAATATCTTTTTAAAGGACCACACAGCACTTATTTTCATAGAAAAGTTCCCACCGTGCATTATATTTTCTTTACTGCATTTTTATAGAAACATTATGAATCCATGCATGGATTCATAAAAGTCATTTTGTCCACTACACACAGAACACTGTATAGCTATCAGATCCTCACACGTGAGTACAACTTTTTCTGTATTTATACCCTCTGACCAGAAAGAGCCCACCAGCTCTTCAGAGGAACCCAATTAATTCCTGCTGCAGTTAAGCTGATGGCAGTAACTGTTCCTCTGTAAAGAAATAGGGAAATGCAAGTTTCCATTCATAATTTTTCATTGCAATGTTTTTTGTTCTTTACTTCTGACAAAGAATATATTCCAGATGGTTACAGTAATAAACCAGCTGAAATGGTTAACGTCATAGTCATTTGCTGTTCAACCCCAAAATGTGTTCATGTTAAGGTGTGCAAGATGTTATTTCTTCACAAGATGAAAAATTATGTAATGGAGAAAAACCACATACACCAAAAAACTCTTTTAATGATATAACATGTAACTTCAATTGCATTATTATTTTGAAGTAAAATTATAGAGTATCTTTACTTTGTGAAAGTGTGTCACACTTATTTTTCTTTATGACTTTGATTGCTGGTGCTTAATGGCTCTCAAAAATACCATCAGCAGCACCCCTGGGACAGGTAAGCGTGTCTGGATGCTGTGCGCGGAGGTGCGGATGCCGCCGGAGGCTGCAGGCAGGGTGGGGGGACTCTTCCTGCCGGGATCCGCTCCCAGCGACGCGAGCCCAGGCGGCGGGGACAGCGCTGTGCCGAGCGCTGCGGGCAGAACGCCGGCTGCCGGGGGGCCCCTTCGGCTCCCAGAGCCCGGGGGTGCAGGCGGGCGCTGTCCCAGCCCGGGGGCGATGTCNCGGGGAGCGGGGCGCTGCGGCGGAGCCCCGCTCGCCGCGGTGCCTCGGGCGCGCAGCTCCGGAGCGTCCCGCCCGTCTGCGGGGGCAGCGCTGAGGACGCGCTGAGTCCCGCGTGTCGGGGAGCTCCGGCAGAGCCCGGTGTTGGGCGGAGCCGGTCACTGGGATCGGCCCGGTCACCCGTCCGGCGGCAGCAGTTCATCCAGCGTCTCAGTCACGGATGTCGGAAGGGAAGTGCCTCGAAACTTTCCCTGGGGAAGGGAGGGGGGAGAGTTTTTGCATAGCCGCCTTCAAACCAGTCTCTCCTGTGCCCTACGCAGGCGTTTGAGGATGCGGTGCTGTTTTTGTAGGAAATTTGCCCCAGTGCTCTTGGCTAAAATACTCATTCATATTGCTTAATAAGCCGAAAAGCGTCTGTCTCCTTTCTTTGCCCAAAAGCTGGCCGTGTTCCAGGGATGCTGTGTGTCACCTTTGGCACAGTATCAGATCAAGACATGGGAAAAAGTACACGTATTCCTTTAGGAGCTGTAAGGCCTAACTGGGAATGCATTTGAAATTGTACCGGGTGGATCTTTCAGAATAAGACACGATTTTATATTTAAGTTATAATAAACTACTCCTGACTGTGGCCAGCCAGCAGCCTAATGGGCATCGAAAAATGCTCCCCTCCGTGTTCTTTGCTGGAAGAAGTGTGGGTTAGAAGTGGGAGGGAGAGAAGAACTTGCCTGTGTATGTGAGGGAGCAGCTGGGGCAGTATGTCTGCTGTTAACCAGCCTCTGCCCAAACTGGATGCTCCTGTGGGAAAGCAGCCGTCTGCATGTCTCTGCGGACATGGCAGCTGTTGAGAATAAGTGCTCCTCCCCGATTTCAAGTGGGTTTCTCTGCTCCTACAGGTGTACCCAGGGCCTTTGTTGCCATTTGGTAGGGGAGAGCGTGCTCACTGCCTTTGCTTGTGTGCACTTCACAGAGAGGCGTGGAAGGGCAGTCTCTAAGGGAAACAGTCAGCATGCCTTAATGTAAGGAGTTGGTTGCCGCCTTAAAGCCCATCACCTCGGACTGACTAGTCTGGTTCTTTCTCTTTCGTGCCTCTGATGCCTCCCCAGGGAAGCAGAGCTCCTACTGACTCAGTAATGCAACAAAAAGGCTCTGAAATTGCTGTAGTGATGGAATAGCGCTCCATTCAGTGGATGTCTCTTGTGCCTACCCCTTTTATTTTGCTTGTTACTAATGTGTTTGTAAAAAAATCTTGACTACCCTGTAGTAGGTTTCAACAGATACTGACGTGACAGCTTCTTTCATTTCAGTGTGCTTATAAACATGGGTTTCAGTCGGTACTGTCAAGACTAATCCAGTTGCTCTGGGTTAGACTGTTGTGACTGCCTTTGGGTGTTGATGGAATAGAAGATGATGTTATATATCTTAAATATAGGGTGAAGATGTAGAAGTGTTTCTACCCAAGTGTTTTCTTAATGAGCCTGTTAGCAGAAGGCAGTTTAATGAGCCTATGAATCCCTTTAGGTTCCACTTGAGCTAGGTCAATCGCTGCTTCATCAATGTTTCAGCTATCTGTAGAGTTGTGGAGTTTGTTTGTTTGTTTATATCTAAACTGTTCAGTCAAGTAAAATGGGATTTGGACTCGGTTCATCTTGTGCTACAGAATGGGTTGTATTTAGTGTGGCATATCTTGCTGGTTGGGGCCCACTGAGTGATCTATAAATCCTGATACAACTGATCCTAAGCAGGCTATCTCATGGAGTATCTAAGAGCATGTGTTAACACCCTGAAGTATTTGTGTAAAGTGCTTTAGTATTTGCTGACTCTGCTGTTTCTCAGAGTGTCTGGGGGCAAAGTGCTGGGCATCTCTGTGGAGAGCAGAAGCAAACTGTGGTCTCACAAGTCTGTGTGGGTCATGTCTAGGGTGTGTCTGCACCCCCTTTCCTAAGGAATGCCTGTCCCTATGCCACATGTCAATAGATAGGGATGTTTTTCTCATCTCTATTACCTGGTGTTGATCCACAGCTCTAGTCCTTTACTGGAGTTTGGCACTCAACCAGCTGAAGGCAATTCTTGCCTCTCCTGATATATCATTTGTGGCTGACCATCTGTCTCCTAGTAAATCAGTGTCTCTGTATTATCCAGCTGTAAGGTGTGGCTCGGTGACAGCTCCTCTCCTTCCATCCCACAAAGCCATTGGCAGCAGAAGTACCAGCAAAAATGAGGTGTTTCCTGAAAGTGGGGTTGGTAATGCTTACTGAGCTTGGAACTGGACTGGTTGCCCCCTGGTTGGGAAAAGCTCACAAGTTTCTGGTGTTTTCCTTGTTTTAAGGGATGAAGCAGGAAGGGGAAAATGGAGAAGAAACAACACCAGAAACAGTAGGAGGAAGGGGAAGAACTGTTAAAAGAATTGTTTCTACTGTGATGGGCTTATTCAGTCTTCTGTCCCAAGGGACCTTGAGGGTATCAAGGTCTGCCTGGAAATGAGAACGGCACAGCCTGAAGCTTGTGGGGGATGTGTTACAGTGCACTTTTATTCTGAGGTCCTTTCTATCACAAACTTCAGTGTCTGAACAGCAAATGTCTGTTGAATGAGGGCTGATAAAACTGGCATGTGTAGAAACTGATGCAGTCCTATCTGGAGCTGCCAAAATTCAGTATCAGATACTTACTTCATTCATTATGTGCAGCTTTTTGATGCAGGGAACCGAACTGGTTTTAGAAGAAGTCAGATTTGGTTATGACTCTGCCTGGTACTGCACTATTCACCTCACCACAGCACCTTCTGCACATTTACAGGCTGACTACTTGAAGGTGGCAGATCTGGGTCTTCTCATCCTGTGCCTCTTGCAGTAAGTGATAAGGCTACATTAATCTGTATTCCCTGCAATCTCTGAGCTGAACCGTTTGGCATCTGAAAATGGGTAATTGTTACTGTATTACTTTTCAACTCAAAATTCATGCACTGTAGCTTGCATCATCAGAGGGGGTTTTTGTTAAGTGTTTTTCAGATGCCCTGATAATAAGTGAAGCCTTTTGACTTTCTAGGGAGCTCTGACATATGGGCTTACAAAATAACTTGTTTTAGAAGAGCAGGCCCTTGAAGTTCAAGTGCCACAATTTTCCTCAATCTCTTTTTTTTTTTTTTTTTTTTCTTTTTGGCAAGACTAGTTTTTGTTAGGCATGCCACAAAACTGCAGATGCTGAGCATTCCTGTGATAGCTGCAGTGTGAATATTTTGCTTTGTTCATGTTTTGAGTGCTCCCTGTGAATTAGGCTGTCTTTTGTTTTCCCTTGGCAGTTAATATGGTAGAGCTCTTGTTAGCCTATATGGAACTCCTTATTTTAATGAGACCAACTTCTCTACTGGCCGTTCTGCTGTTGTTTTATTTATTTTTTTTAATCAATGAAGCCTCTTATTGAGCTTCTCTTAGGACAATAGCTTTCTTATGCCAAAGGAAAATGTATTCCCCTGGACAAAGCTGTGGGAAGCATAACATGCTCATTAGTAATGCTTGGTATATACCCTTCCCTTCCTTTGTTCATTCATAGAAGGAAAAATGACATCAAGGAGAGGATGTCTCTCCTTTTTTTTTTTTTTTTTTTCCCTTCCCTAGAAATAAAAGGGGGGGGAAAGATATCGCTGGAGTGTCTCTGATAAGGTCTGAGAAAAGCTAGCAGTCCTGGTACAAGGAAGTGTCTTCACCTGAAACCAAACTGGTTGCTCATTTGCCAGTCATAGAGGTAAGTTGTTTGAAATGCCTGATACACGTGGTCCCACGTAGTCTATGAGGCTTAAGGCAGTGGGAAGGAACAAGGGGGGGAAAATGACACCATTCTGCTTTCTGTGTAGGATGAAAGGGTGAGAATTTTTATAAGAATTCTGTTTTCTATGATGGGCTATTCACCCTTTTGTCATAGGAAGGCCAGATTGTGCAGGAGAGAAGAAGATGCCATCTACATACAAAGCCTAAATATCTGGGACAGGAGAGGAAAATTACTTAATTTTAAATGAAAACAGATGAATTAAAAATGTCTGATAATGTCTGCAATCTGGTTTTCAGTTTAATCAATAAGATGAAATTTTATTGCAGCTGTTAAATAACAGAGCAAGTAAGTTGTTTGTAACAGGTTTCAAGACACAGATAGGAACTTTTTGACATTGTAAAATACCACTAGAAAATTATTATGGAGAAATACCCTCTGTACACATGCATGCAGCTAACCTGGTAATGCTGCACATCTTTAGAGCTGAAGCCTCCAGGGAAAGAGTTACTAATCCTTAGCCCAGTGTACAGCTTGCACTGGATTTTCCCATGGTTGAAAGCATTGCTGGAAAATACAATGTTGGCTTCAGGAGAGAAAGCATTGACTGGATTGTCTCCAAAGTTTCCTTAATGTTCATTTTGCCAGGGATTTGTACTGATAACTATATTGCTGCAATAGTTTGCAGCATTCTGTTGAGAACTTAGTGCATGCATGCTGCCTGCAAAGTCAGAATCCCAACAGAGATTTAGAAAAACATTGATTTCTCTCATGTGTCTGTGCTAGAACTTGATGATCTTTAAGATCCCTTCCAACCCACACCTTTCTATGATTCTGTAAGAGAAAGTCTTATTCGTCAAAATTATTTCTTTGTTTTAAGGTTTTCATAATCTTCCACGTATTTAATGTAAACTCAGGATGCATATATCTGTCTGCACACATGTACGAGATGCACTTGTGATAACTTGGGAGGAAAAATCAGAACCAACAGTGTTAAGTCCAAGAATGGTTTGAAGTATGTGCATTACTCTTTGGCAAAATAAATGTCATACAGCTCCTAAAAATCTTGCCAACTCTGGAGCATTGTTTATGCATACAAAGTTACTACTTTTGCTGTAATAACTGCACTTTTATCTAAGGGCAGAGAACTGAAGTTGACTGAATACTGGATCAAAATCTTAGCTACTAAGATATTTCCCTCTTTCCCCTTCCCTTCCTATGAGACTTATTTTTCCAAAACAGCACTGATGGGTTTTTCTCAGGATTTTCATGAAAGCATGAGAGACTGTAATAAAAATCTCTTATTTTTCCCCAGGAGGAGAAACTAATGTAAAGCAGGTGACCATGCAGAATGCAGTTCAGGTAAATGCCTTTTGAAGTGTTTAAATCCTGTATACGTGTATAATACTTTTTTTTAATACTGAAGTCTACCCTGAAGCAGATGAAATACTAGATTCCCCAGTTACCTCTGATTTAAAAAAAAAAAAAGTAGCTATTTGCCCCTTTTACAAGGAGCAATGTGACAAGGATAACCCACTGCTATTATCATATAGGTGACCGATTCACTTCTTAGTGCTGTTAGCCAAGAAGGTTTTGAAGTCAGAGCCTGAGATTATTGAAAAATTTCCATGATTAAGAAGTGTTTTTTTAATAACCTTATATTCTAGTAAATCACTTAAGTATAAATATATTTTACATAAACACTGAACTGAAGGAAAATATTTAAGAATGCTAGAAAGATTCTGTCTTTGGAAATTTTTTTCACAAAATTTCAGTGTGGTCCTTTTCTTGAAGTGTAAGTTACCTCTCATTTACAAGATATACAGCTCTGAAGAGAAATGCTAAATATTTGTTTCAAGAAATGTTCTACGTCCTTGCACGGGAACATTTCCTCTTTTAATGCTATAATTTTTAATGATTTAAACACAAAATGCCTCTGAAATGTTTGATTAAGAAATCAGTAGTCTGTAGTAAATTAATGATAATTTGCAGATTTCATTACTTAAAATGTGCTTAAAACCCAAAGCATTTAATGCATGTTGTCTTTATTCTGTATTCAGGAAAGTACGTAATTTTAAATCCAAGGGAGTCAAGAGAAGACATGCAGTGGTATATTGGTGCAGGAGTTACTAGCAAGAGCAGAACCACTTGATTGCTCTGTTGGTTTGCTCTATCTGTTGAAAGGGTGAATAATAGTCCTTCAGTCTAATTCAGAACCACAAGTTTTTGTCATCTGACTGCAAATATTAGAGCTTTCTGTCTTCAGCTTACTGAAATCTCTGCAGGTGTGGTTTGGAGATGAGCTTCCCTTGGGTCCCCGAAGTCCTCTGACTCCGAGACACGGGCCGGGTCTGGCAGATGTGTGCCTGTATGACCAATGGATATCTGTGCGGCACGAAGCCACTTTGGTGCCTATGCAAGAAGATCTCTCCATTTGGCTGTCTGGCTTGCTGGGTGAGCTTAAAAATAAATCACTCTCTAATGAATTTCAAAGCACTTCCAATATTCTAGTCAGTGCTGACATGTAATCTGTAGTACTGTTAAGATCTGGTGTATTTGAGTTTGAATGGCTGGGAGAATTGCATTAAAATGCATGCTTTTATTTCAGTTTTATTAGCTGCCACCTCTTAAGGGTTGCACAATTAATAACTCTAATTTATATTTTTGAATCTTGTTAGTCTAATTAAAATCTTATTAAACTAATATTTTATTTTACTTATATATTTATTCTATTTTTCAGTCTTTAACACTGGAATGCTATTTGAGTTGTCTTTAAGTTCATATGAAACTTCTTTACCTTCTGTGGAGTAACTGTAATATTGACCTTCTTTTTGTTAAAGGAATGGAAGTCAAAGCAGAACAACTTCTAGAAGAGCTTGATAATGGGGTACTCCTTTGCCAATTGATTGGTGTTCTTCAAAACACAGTTAAAAAATGTTGTAACACAAACAACTTAAGGGTGAGTTGTATAATGATTTTTTAAATACATCTATGAAGCCATAAATTTTAAGTAGTAGTTACAGGGAAAGCAGGTGAGTGAGGCTTCCCAAAGAAGTGTCCTGTATGCTGTGTATCCAGAGATTTATTAACAACAAAGTGGCTTTATAGATGGATAAACTCATCCAACAAATTACTTGCTTTGTTAGTCACATCCTAAGGTCCTTTCTAGGTTTTTAGTTTGATTTCAGTAGAAGTCTTGCCAGAGGAAGATCTAGTCCAAGTCTGGAGTTTGTTCCCCTGACACCAGTGTGGGTTTTTAATAAGATATCCATTGGCACTTGGTGGTATGTTTTGTGCCAGAAAGTGGTGGCTGAACTCACGTGTACAGGTCAGCCATAAAAGTATCCGAACCTGGAGACAGGCTTCAGTGTTTCCATTGAGAGGCAGTGCTTAGCTGAAATGTGAATCTCAAGCAAGTCTCTGTTATTTTGGAGTACAAAGGCTGCAGAACTAAGGACTGTTCACTCAGTGACTATTCACAATGATAAAGTAGAATGCCTTCTATATTAGTGTAGCTTTTCTCATGGAATACATAGAACATGTGAACACAATATAGTTACAGCTGTTCCTGTACTCTGAATTTAGGGTGTATTTTCCTTTGCAAATATGCTTTGAAGTCTGTTGGCAATGTTGATGTGTACAATGTACTTTTTGTTTTCTTCCCTTGCCAGAATTTTCCTATGAGAAAAGTTCCATGTAAGAAGGATGCTCCATCAGGATCTTTTTTTGCCAGAGATAATACAGCCAATTTTCTTAACTGGTGTAGAGCCATTGGAGTTGATGAGACATACCTCTTTGAATCTGAAGGCTTAGGTGATTCTCTCTTTTTGTAAGATTTGCTTTGATCTTTGTGTGAATCACTACCTGGTCAGGGAGATGCCTTGTTACAGACTTTTGAACTTTTTCTCTTGACTCTGCGTGTGTCGTGCAAGCTTTTATTTAAGGCAGTGTCCAAGTAAAAGCCTTTAAAAATCAGCTCAATGACTAATATAACTTGCATGATGCTTTTCCAAACTTCTGAAAGTTACTGTGTAGGATGAAGTGGGGACTGAGAGATGTGCAACAAAATATTGTGTTTTTCTTCAGTAAAAAGAACCACTGAGAGTGTGGTTTCACTTTCTGTGTGTGGGAAGACCACAGGACCATGGAGTCAACTCACAATAAGATCCTTTATTTGATATTACAGCCATTCTTCTTGCAAAAATCCCTCAGAATAATACATTCAAGATGGTTAAATTTGGTAACAACACCAGGGCATTGTGTCTGAAGTGACAACAGCCTGTTGGTAATTAACATTTACTTCAGAAAACAACATTACTCTAAACCACTTGTATTTTCCCATTTAGTAAGATAGTTATAAAAATAAGTATTACCAACTATGAGTATGCCTACCCCAGTGCACAACTGGTGCTGTATAGCATCTTGTAGACTGATATGATGGAATAAAATTTTTTTGATTGCTAGTTAACAGGATTGTGCTTTCATTACATAATAAATAAGGAAGTGCTCTTCTACCAGTTCTTATGTCAGTAAAAATTAATTAATACAAAACTTTCTATGGCAAGCCAAATTCTGTTTTTTGTTATTTGGCTTTTTTTTTTTTTTTTTAGTAAGCAAAATATCTGCCTGTCAGCAGACTAGCAAAAAACTGAGAAGTATCTTTGTTTTCAGTAATTATGTGAAATTGTCATAATATTTACTGTATTTTGAAGTCTTTGTTATATTAAATGCTATTTACATGCTGGCTGGACTGCCCATGCATCTCTACTGGATAAGTCATCTTTTAAAACAGTTCAGAAAACTCCATCATTTGCATGTCTCATTTTGATTAACTAGTGAGTGTATCTTTTTTCAGTGCCAGGAAATACAGAGTAGAACTGAGTTACAATATTTTAAATTTTTTTTCAGTTCCTTGTATGAATTGTATTGCTTAAACCTGTTAGTTCCTGTAAGTGGACAGGTAACTAGAACCTGTTTAGCTTCCATGAGATAAGCAGACATGATTGCCTAGTGCTGTGGCTTTCACTCATTGCAAAGAAGTGTTTTGAAGTCTGTAACTCTTGACACAAGCTCGCTTTGTGGCATAAATATCTGAGTCTTTTTGGCAGTTGAAATGAGCAGACTTGCAGCCTCCTAGATGAAATATTCTTTCCACTGATGTTTTCCATCAGACTTTCAAAGCCATTCTTCATGAGTTAAATAGGAGCAGTATAAGTTCACAATTGTCTTTTTCCCATCAGATACATATAGCAGCACCTCCTGAAAGTGTAGATGACTGGGAAGGAAATAAATCAAGAGGCTTCTCAGACAGCAGAAAGGAAGAGTAGGCATCATGGGGTGCCCTTTGACATCATGCCAAAACAAACATCTTGATCTTTGCTTTTTGGATTTTTCCCTTTTGGACTCAAGCAAATTGAAACACCTTTGTTACAGCTGGCAAATACACACACACACACACATGTGCACATGCATATTCATATACTAAAAAAGAGATTAATTGGCCTCTAAAAGTAGATTTTAGATTATGGCTGTGTCAACTTTCTATTCTAGATTTACCCTTCATAATCGGATCTTTTAAAAAGCAGACTTAGAAACTGGAGTAGATGATGTAAACAAGAAAATCTGACTTCATATTTGTATTATACTTTAGGAAACACATTTAAAGCAAAGGCATTTTAAATATCAAATTGAACATCAGAAATATGTTGGATTTCATGTGTAAATAAAGAGCTGGAACTTTTGAAGTAGTGATAAGAAAAGATCTGTTGCTTACTGAACTGGTAACAGTCACCCAGATTGATCTTTCCCAGCTGAGGTTTAAAACCACTCAGGCTAACTGGCTGTGTAGCCATTCACTTGTGAGCTAGGGCCCTTGCAGTGTATCCTCCAGTGGATGGTAACCTCCAGAGTGCATGTACCTAGCTGTGTCTGTAAGCATGAGCATGAACAGATGTGTGTATTTTCCTTTTTGTAGTTGTTAAGTGCTTTTCATCTTTAAGATGGTGATATTGCATTTGGGAGTAGGAAATGGGAAGCATTCCATGTCTCTTTCTTTCCTGTTCTCATTCAGAAAGAAGATCATAAAACATATTTCTCTTAGGAGGAAGAGAAGAGTGGTTTCAGGAGTGCCAGGATGGGTTTAAAGACTTTACAGAATAGAAAATTAGAGTTGTAAAGCATGTAGTGCTTAGGCAATGATAATGTGTACTTTGCCTCTGGGTAGGATGATGGGAAATTTATAGTCATGGGTACCTCATCTTACCTTCTCTTGGCTGTACCTAATTCCATAGGCTTCCTGTAATAAATATGAACTATAACTCCTATTTATTCTCTTCCCTTTTAGTGTTGCACAAGGATCCAAGACAAGTGTATCTTTGTCTGCTGGAAATTGGGCGCATTGTATCTGGGTACGTGATCCACGCATGCTCCCAACAAGAAATTGAAGGACACATCCTACTAAGTAAAAGCTAGGATAAAGATAGGACATTATTTGCAACTGTTAAGTGCAATGCAGTGGATGTTAATTCTCTCCAAAAAGAAATGAGTAGCTTTTCTAGGACCATCATACAATATGAATATTTTTTCAAATATGTATCGGTCTCTTTACTTGGAGAGGTGCTGTTCCACACTGGTTTCTATAGCTATGTATTTAAGTTATGCATTCATCTTATAGATAAGGTGTACCTCTTGGAAGAACTCACTGAGCATTAAATACGATTTTAAGGGTTTAAATTTTTCAGCTTTTTAAAGGTGTCTCTTTATTATCTAAATGTAGACTTAATTTATTTCTAGTGCAGAGCTGGAAGCTTTAAGATAGTCTATCTAAATTGGATGTGACCTCAACTGTGTAGTTTTGGCAGTATTTTTACTGCATCCTCTGGGAACTCCAAGGCTACCTTAGGAAGGGCTTCTGCTAGAAACTCAGAGGTGTTCCTTCTCTTTGGATTATCAAGGCAATTGCACCTCTGATTGGTTCAGATGTCCTTGTCTGTCAAGCCACTTATAATTTTGCAAGTTTGTTATCATCAGTTTCTTTTTGTTTTTCTTTATTAAATTAGTAATTAAACACTCTGCTTTGGTGTTTGAGGTATGGAGTTGAACCTCCTGTACTTGTAAAGCTAGAGAAGGAAATTGAGCTAGAAGAAACCCTGCTGATGACCTCTGGGCCACCATCACCTCTTAGCACACCAAAGTCATGTTGTCACCATGGGGAGCTACACGAGGCAGTAAGTGCTACTTGCTTAGTGTGATATGGGCTTTAAATTAAACTCTTAGTTTGGAACTTGTATGATCTGTCTCAGTAAGGACACACTGGTTTTCATCTAATACGTGTGAGCCTCCTCAAACAGAAGGGTATGCACCTCTTTTTATCAATTTTGTTTGTTTTGTTTTGAAAATGTAAAAATATGCTGTTCTATATGTTTTGGAGTGCATATAACCTACATTGATTTCTTTTCCCCTCTTCCTTCTCCTTGCTTCTTTGGGTATAAGAAATGTTCTCATTCAATTTTTCTGGTGTCAATATTCTATGACTGCAATGAATGTTTGTTTCTCTTCAGTTTGATCTTTTCGTAAAACTTCATCAGATGTCAAAGTAGGCTTTGATGAAAGTCTTTTGAAAGAAGATTTTAAAATCAAACTTCTGTAGCTGTACCAACTGGAAATGAATATTTTTGCAGAAAAGGAAATGATTTGTACAGCTTGTGAACTGGGCCAGAGGAAATGAACAGTTTTCCTATTCTGCTTAAAAATTCATTTGTTTTAAAGGTCCTCTGTGTTGTAATGTAAAAATTCTGTTTCTTTGGCAATGTCAGCCACCAGATCCTTACTTTCTCTGACAACTCACTATTTCTCCTTCTTGGCAATAGTCTCACCCTTCCAATTTGTTGCATTTCTAAGTGGCTCTTAGAGGCAGATCTTCTCTGACCCAGCATTTATTTGGGGATGGCCTTTCCCCCTTTTTCAGTGGCTTCCATCTTGGGTCTTCCATCTTAATAGAAGATTAACTCAATAGATGGTTAAACTTGTGCTTCTGTCAAAATACTAACAAATGCTTTCAATTTAATAACTAGGTAAAACATATAGCAGAAGATCCTCCCTGCAGTTGTTCCCATCGATTTTCAATTGAATACTTGTCAGAAGGACGTTATAGGCTGGGAGATAAAATACTCTTCATACGAGTAAGTAGTTTTTTAGAACTCCAATTTATATTTATTTTGGGGAGAGAAATGCTTTTAAGTGAAATACCTCATTTTTATGAAGTTGTTTTAGAATTACAGAATAATTTAGGTTGGGACAACTTGACATTCAATCCCTTATTCTAAATAGGTGTAATTACTCCATGCTTTAGATCTTTGATCCACAAACATTGATTTTAGAGCCATACTAAACTAAGATAATGTTTTTCTGTGGTGTCTCTAAAATTTCAGTAATGACTTGCAACATAAATAAGGATAATGCCATAGAATATCTTGAGAATGTTCCTTGTTCAAAACCTGGATTCTTGGGGTTTATAATTTGTGGGGTAGTTGAGTACTCTCGTCAGCAGTCATAAGAGTTTGTGTTACAAGGACATCCATAATTTAAATTAAACCCATGCCCAGAACTCTGTATACTAAACCAAGATTCTTACAGAATGGTTAAAATGTCTTCTGTAAAGATGTTTCCATTATTTCCTGACAGAATTACTATCTCTGCAGGAGAAGCTATCTAATAAAATAATTGGGAAGTAAAAACCTTGTTTATCACATAATTTCTGTTTAAAATGTTTCTCTGTAAGAAAGGAAGTGCTATTTTTAGTAAATTTCAATAGGTGGTAATGTAAGATGAAGAAAAATAAAACAAGATAAGAATTTCTCTTGTTCTTCTGCTCTCACCCCCTCTTCCCCATTCTCAGATGCTACATGGCAAGCATGTGATGGTACGTGTTGGTGGAGGCTGGGACACTCTTCAAGGCTTTCTGCTCAAGTATGATCCATGCCGAGTGCTTCAGTTTGCAACTCTGGAACAAAAAATCCTGGCATTTCAGAAAGGGGTCACCAGTGACAGTGTCTCCAGCTTGTCAGCTAGAAATCAGGAGCCTCCTCTTATGAATCCAATGTCAGCTGTCAATATGTTTCAAAAGCAGCCATCAAAACCTCCTGCTCCTGTTTTAGGTCTTGGGGCCAGTGCCAAGAAGACTTTAGCTAAACGTCCTCAGTCCCCTGCCCTGGCATCACCAAGAGTGCCAGTGACCCCATCTTCCACGGCCAAGTCATCAACAGTCAGGTCCAAATTACAAGGGTCCTCAGCAACAGGTGTGCAGTCTCCTTTCAAACCATTAGCTGGCACCTCAAAGAAACTGGAGTCTCCTGCGTGCAACTCATCAACTTCTGCTCCTTCACAGTCTGGAAGCAAAAGTTCTTCATGTGCAGGAACAAGAACAGCTCCTGTTCCCTCTGAAACGTTGCGCAAACGTATTCGGTCCCCCGATGCTACCAAGGTGAAATTTGCCCCGCCTCAGGGCTCCCCAGCACTCCATCGTGCCCTCTCACCCTCTAAAAAACAGCCATCTCTCTTATCTGGGACTGCTGGAACCACTTCAAAACAGAAGTGTGTCCCTGCTAAATGCAAACCTGTATCTGTCACTAAAACCAAGTCAAATCCAGCTGCTCCCAGGGCTGCTGGGCTGCCAGTTACAAATCTGCGTGCTGTTGCCAAGTTTGCACATTCTCAGCAGCTACTTGCAAAACCTCCTGAAAATGATATTCAGATATCAGGGGTTGGGTCTCAGCATCCTCAGAAAGCCCCACAAACAACTTCTCACCTAGCAAGGAACTTGAAAACTGCTTCCGAGCTAAAACTTTCTGCTTCTGCACCTTCCCTTGCAGTTAGCAAAGCATCAAAGTCACCACCTCCATTGTTACCTACAAGCAAAAATGTGTCATCAGCTGGCAGCAAGCAGCCAAATGCCAGTAATCCCCCTCAGGTTGGACCCTCTTTATCCAAACCTGCGGAACGCACGCCTTTGTCTGTTGTACGGCTTCCTCAAACTTCAGCCAAAGCAGCAGTGACCAAAAAGCCAGCACAGCCTTCCACAAAAGGTCAGCATTCAACCAAAAACTTACAAACAAACAAAAGCTTGGCCCCAGCAGCCAAGAAGCTGCTCCCAAAGGAGCAGGCATATAACAAAGGAACACCTGGTGCGTCAGAAGTTCCTCTTCTGAAGAGCAGGCAAGATGATCACTATTTTGTTATGACAGGGACTAAAAAGCCCAGAAAGTAAACTAATTTGTTACTTTCTGTGGAAGTCTCTGTTTTGTTCAAAAGTGCCTCTTGTAACTGCTACACTGAGGACAAGGATAAAAGTTAAATAACACTACATTTAATATGAGATATTAGGTATAACCTGCCTTTTGCTGCGTAACTTACTGTAAGAACTGTTTATTTTGCGGTTTAGAAACTTCTATTTGGATATGTTTAGAAGTGAGCTTACTTGCTGTGTGGCACTGTGAAATGGCAAATATCCTTGATCTGCTGCAAAAAAGTGTGGGAGAGGAAAGGGGAATTAAGGCCGATGCTTTTGCAGCAGAACTCTGGTGATTCTGGCACATCTGCATTGAGGTGTGTGGCAAGCAACAGAGCTGTGCACAAGCTGTAAAATTTCTAATACCTCAAACAAAACTGTGGGTTTTGTTCACTGGTATCCCAGAACCCAAATCTAGGTCCCATGATTTGGAAAGAGAAGAATTTTCTAGTCTTGTTTAGATTTGACAGATGCTGTTATCAGTGTTTATTGTGCCCCCCCATATGCCTTAAAGTGGATTCAGCTCACTTGGAAGTGGAGCTTAGTTTGTTTTAAATTGGACACCAATAATCATGGCCTGGATTGCTCACTTTCATTGTGCCTTAGCCTCTCAAATTCAGAACAAAACTCTCCAGTGAGCAATATTACATTTAAAACTCAGGGCAGATAACTTTGCTTGGTCCATGTTCAAATCTGACTAGCTTTCCTAGAAAGCTCTTGCTGCATGGAGAGATGCTCCTGAGTTCTAGGGAAGATACTTTCCCCTGAACTGGAGCCCCACACCAGCTCCTACTCCTGGGTTGGAGCCCCAAAACAGCTCCTGCTGCAGCAACACTGATCTGCAAGCACTGACCTGTTCTGTCAGAGCTTTGCTGCTCTGCAGGAGTGGCCTTTGAATTGCTAAATACTTTTTTCAGTGCTACGGGTTAATTGGTGTTGGCACTCTAGTCTGCAGTGGCCTTGTTTTATTTATGGAGACCTCTTTCCTGGCTCTCCTCTATTACTCTCTGGAGGTGAGAAGTAGTTTCCCAAATAGGAATATAGTCTGCATTTGCCTTTAAAAATCTTGAAGTGCCAGAAAGCTATGCACTGTTTACGCCCAGCTCCTGAAATCTTTCAGTGAGTTAAACATCTGTGGTGCTCAACACCTTTACCCTTGAGAAGTGAGCTTCATGGTAGATTGAAAACTGCTGTCTTTGGGAGAAGCGCTATTTGGGTTATTTTGGGGTTAATGAATAGTTGTCCCTCCAGATACTGAGGAGCTCTGAAGGTCTTTGAAGACACACTGATTTGTTTCTACAGACCTTCACTTCTGGCCTCCATTCCCAGTCTATTTATAGGAGTGGATGTCTCTGCCATAGAGGCTCCTGGATGGTGGAACATGTAGCTTCTGTTGTTAAGGGGTTTTATTTTGGTGGTTTTTTTCCCCCCCTGGAACTAGAGTAAGCAAACATCGTAAACTGAGTTCTCATGTGATGTGGCAGAGTCATAGAGCTGCTTTTCTGAGCACTTTGTTAGCTTATTTTATTTATTTTATGATTCTATTTATGCGTATCTACTGTACAATACTGCTCACAACCTGCTGGGAGTAAGCAGTAGATGCCAGTATCCAAACTGTAGGAGGAAAACAGATCTGTTTTGATAACGTGGACGCAAGTGCCACAAGATCCCATACAAAGTTGGATGTTTGGGGAAGGCCTTGGGCTTGCTTGTTTTATATGTACGCTGGTCAAAGCCACTGCTACAATGTTAGGCAGAGTATTGACTATAGTGGTTTCTTGTCAGGTTTGATAAATCTGGCACATGGTTTCATATGCTGAAAGCATTTTACAGTAGATGACTTGCTTTTTATTTTTGGGTTTCCAAATGGTGAGTTACATGTGCTATATCTCATGCAGATTAATAGCTGACTTCTTGGGGTTTTCTTTCTGTAATGGCCTGGAAGAGACGGAGTTAACTTTCTTCACAGCATCCCATATGGGGCGGTGTTTTAGATTTAAAATCTAAACCCATGTTGATAACACGGTGTTGTTTGGGCTGTTGCTGAACAGCCCTTCCCAGGGTCAAGTCCTTCTTTTTCCTGCTCTGCCCCGACAGTGAGTAGGCAGGAGATTGGGAGTGACATGGCTGGGAATTGGCCAACCTGAACTGGCCAAAGGGCTATTCCATATCATAAACCATCACCTCAGCAACAAAAAGAAGGAAGAGGTAAAGAAAGAAGGGCGTGCAGGTTGTGTGGCTTCTAAGGTGGTTGTTTGCCAGCTGGCTGGGCATCAGTCTGTATGTGGGAGTAGTGAAGGATTGTCTTTGCATCACTTAGTGGTTTACTTTTCATATCTTTTCTTCATTCATTAAACTCTTTATCCCAGCCAGTGAGTTTTGCTTTTGCTGCTCCTCTCTCCTTATCTTGCTGGGGGTGGAGGAGAGATAAGAGGAGTGAGCAGCTGCACAGGCACTTGGTTGCTGAGTGGGGTCAACCCACAGCACCTTTTTAACCATTTACAAGGTTCCTAGCATCAATTTAAACACCGAGGCTCTTGGATCTCGGTGTGAGGCAACTTCAACATCTACTTTTCTGAACTACAGAGAAAATGAAGCCAGTGGCTTCATCTTTGTGATATATGATGTCATATAATAAACTGAATTTTAAAGTTCAAAATTGAAATAAAAATGCATAAACTGTTACAGTTGAAACCTTAATCAGCTAATCTAAAGTTACACATGGGTAGACTTGGTTTGGTTTTGTTATAAAAACAGAGTATTTGAGCGTGATCCAACTTCTGTGGAAATTGTAGTTGCCAACTGCATAGTCATGTAACATGAGGTGAGCCAAGAAGGTGTAACAAAGTACATCCTAATGGAAATACATACTATTTTTGCAATGTTTGTTGCCAAATAGCAAGTCTAATCTTCAGTTTATATTACCTTTTGTGAGGGAAAGATAATTTGGAGCAAGAATCTGACTGAATTCTCCATGTGATATCAATGTCATCTGTATGTGTACTTATTTAAAATAAACATACACTGCACCTTTTTATGTGCACATATGTTTCTTCTCCTGACATCTTTCTGCAGGGCGGGAAAGAGAATGCATTTCAGAAGGCTCATGTTTTCCCTCTGCCACCACATAAATAGTAGATTCCATCTCTGGCATAAATATCTGTGTCTAATCCATTGCTTTGTTTGGAGTTCAAGATATTTTTACTCTGACCCTGTTGTCAGTGTGACTAATTGTGTAGAAGGGGCATCTTACCCTTTCCTGGGCTCATCTAAGAATGAGCCTAAGTAGTTTCAGATATACCGGAAAGCTGTGTTTGCAGCTCTACTTGAAATATAGAGCACCTGTGTGCCATATTTTCCCTGCTTAAATCTTGTCAACAAAAGATCTATCTCTGTCTTTTGCCATTAATGACAGAAATTTAATTAGTTTTGTTGAGTGGAGAATTGGGTGTTCTCACTGGACCCACCTAATTAACTATTTTTTCCCCTTCACTATTTGATTTTTTTTTTAGAACTCTTTTAAAGTCAGCCTTTGTCTGCTGTTCCAAGGTGTCTTCAGTTCCTGGCAGTCTGGTGCTGGTGCCTAATCACACAGACTTACCCTTCCACTTCAGCTGTGTCTAGTAAGCACGTGCAAGTGGCATCTACCATCCTTGTTCCTACAGGACCAAGCTCTGCATAGGTGTTAGTTGCAGCTTTTTTTTTTTTTAAGAGATGCTGTTACAGCTGGCCAATAAAATGCAAAGGCAGTCCAAGATTTTCTCAGGTAAGTATCCTAACCCTATTTTATACATCCTAATCATATCTATCTATCTATCTATCTATCTATCTATCTATATCTGGTAAATTTCAGGGCAGTTTTCCTTCTAAAACTTGAAGCACCCATAACTTTAAACATCAAACTATGCAACTCCTTTTCTTTTCCCCTACAGGGAAACTGAAATCTGTTTGTTAGGTGAATGAATTCTATGGGTTCATCTGGTGTCTGTTAATTTTATAGAGACTACTCTGACAATGTAAACCCCTTAACTTCTCTAGAAATGCATGGGCAAAACTCTTCTCTTTGATTCAAATAAAACTTTTAGCTAGCAAAATCCAGACTTGGCATGAAATAACTAATGCAAGAGGCATTTAATGTTATAAGACCCTTTAATTTCATGCAAGTACATTCTTGAAAACCTCCTTTTCATTATTTTCTTTAAAAGCCAAGATTGAAGATCACTTCTGTAGTAAAAGTTTTGAAAAATAAATTGTCTGAAATGTAAATAAGTTCAACACTTATACCTTTCAGACATTTAATAAAAAATAAAACATTAAAATATTTGAGGGGTGAGATATGCTCACAGTTCAGATCTAGCTAGCCAGCAATCCCCATTAGCTGAGAAATGGACTTCTCAGGTGTGTCACCTGGTGGGAGTGCCAGCAGTGGACGGCTTTCTAATTGGGGAGGGGTACTGATGTCTAAAGCAATGCTATTATGGCATTTTGTATGAAGTATTTTGTTCCAGATGGAAGAAGAACCTTACAGAATGGGAGCAGCTGGCCATTTCTCCAAAGAATATAGCTAGGCAGAAAGTATTGACAGATTTGTTGTGCTAAGAGTTTTTAGAAGGTAAGATTGCAGCATAGAACTTTGAAGTAAAATTGGCCTTCAGTGCTGAGTCAGAATGTACTGCACAATGCTGAGGTCCTACTAAACAAAGCCAAACTTGCATGCTTCCTCAAACACCCTGTTAGGATATTCACTCAGGAGAAGTGGAATACATTAGTGTTTGTCAAAATACCCAGGGCACCTCATAAGAACCATGTTAAAGTCAGCTACATGCATCTTTACAGTGAAAGCATATACTTCACCTCTTGCATTTTAAAATAAAAGTAATTGTTGAAATTCAGGTTGAGAATCTTCTAATTTGCTGAACTTCTTATATAAGCATTATTATTATTTACTTTTCTGAAGCACTGCTGCTGTAACAAAAAGTGCCTTGTAGCAGAACCTATATTCCCAGAAGAATAGAAATAATTACCGTGATGTGTCATCCTGATGAACAATATGCTGCTTCACAGCTTTTTTTTCCTTTTTGCTGAATACACTGCTCTATAGACACCTGTGAAACAAAGCTATAATAAATTGCTTTTATTGTGTACACATTGCAGCATTGACCCTTGAAGTACCATGATGTTATTTATTGCTGCATCCAAAGAAAAGAGCAGCAGAATGAGTTTATTTAAAAATCAAATAAATATCTGTGTCTGTAGCTTTGGAACTAAGCTCCTGTATAAAACATTAGATTTGGGAGGTTTTTCTGACTACACAATTGTATAGTCTGGATTTTAAAAGACTCTTAGGTGTAGTAGGATATTTTGCTAGGTCAAATTATTTACAAATATATCAATGAAGAAGCATTTTTGGTGATGTACATGGCAATGGCTATAAGAATGTCTGCTAAATTATGGATGGGCTTAATTGTTTAATGAAAAATATTGAGAAGTTTCTTTGTGATTTCCTTCTTAAAACCCCATGAGTTTCCCCAAGACTCAGGTCCTTAAGTCACAGTTCATTTACACTGGTGGGTAAAAGTAACATATTAAGTCTGTGAAGTCAAACATTTACAGTTTAGAGAAAGCTGTAGTTCAGATGGGTAAGTGCAACTGTTTCACTGGCATACATGAAGTACTTGGAGTACTGTGCTCACCTGTGGGGCTTCAGCATAAGAAGGACATGGGCCTGCTGGAACAAGTTCAAAGGAGGGCCATGAAGATGATCAGAGGGCTTGAGCACCTCTCCTACGAAGACATGCTCAGAGAGGTGGGGTTGTTCAGCCTGGAGGAGAGAAGGCTCTGGGGAGAGCTCATTGCAGCCTTTCAGTACCTAAAGAGGGCCTTAGGAAAGCTGAAGAAGGGCTTTTTATGGGGGCATGTAGTGAGTGATAGGATAAGGGGTAATGACGTTAAACTGGAAGAAGGTAGGTTTAGATTGAATGTTAGGAAGGAATTCTTCACAATGAGAGTGGTAAGGCACAGGTTGCTCAGAGAAGTTGTGGTTGCCTCATCTGTGGAAGTGTTCAAGGCCAGGCTGGATGGAGCTTTGAGCTACCTGGTCTAATGGAAGGTGTCCCTGCCTGTGACAGGGGCATTGGAGCTAGGTGGTCTTTAAGGTGCCTTCTAACTCAGATCATTCTATGATTCTATCATTTTGACACACATGTCCATTATCAATCATGATTTCATCAGAATGCTGTTTCACTCAGCCTGTAGAAGAGACAGCTCTGCTTGCATAAGCAGTTGTTCAGCATTGGGGATTCTCTCTGTACATCAGTGTGTGGCCCCTGGCCTTATTTTCTAGCCTGTGCTGAAGACAATGAATCATTGTCATATGGGTATTTGCAGGATCTCATTCCAGCACCTGAATGTTTCTTGAGGCTTATCTCCTTAAAATTGAGGAAAGTCAGGGCTGAAAGTCACTGAGTCAGTTGAGTCAATTAACTTGCACTTCAAAGTAGTTAGTGTGGCAGTGTGATGATACCGGACTGAATAACTTTGAAATTTCAGATGACTTGGCTTTATATCTTGGGAGTACTTAGCAGCATTGCAAATTTGAGTAAAGGGCTTAAGTCAGACACTTATAACAAGAAAGTAAAGTAGCTCTTTGTGAAACAGTGAGCTTATCTCAGTTGTCTAATATCAAGCAGGGAGGTAGAAAGAAAAAAGAAGACATAAAAATCTTGTTCCTAGAGAGATAATTTTTTTACCTGAAGCCAGAGAAAACCATACAGCTTTCCTGTATTCTTTCAACATGTTCCCCATCTACCTCTCCCAAGGATGCAGAAGCAATCTTCAGGAATGTTTTCCTCATCTCATCTTAAATGCATGTAAGGGATCTGAGTTCAGGAGCTACAAGCAGCTCTGACCAATTTATTTGTGTCATTTCCTAAACTTGTAATATCTGCCTCCAAAATTATGTGACCATTTTGTATGTTGAAGAAGACATTCTATAGAATGAAACCAAAAGTCTCTCTGTTCCACAAGTTCTGGACCACACTGTGAGTATCATTAGACTAAATGAATGGCATAGGTCCATTCCAATTTAGCTATTCTACTCCATGTCACCACCACATGTGCTCCTGTTCAAATCAAGCAAAAATAGGTGCTTGTACTAGTGAAAGATACAGCTAGGTTCAAACAGTGTTTGAGTTGTTCAGCTGGGTTTGGGCTATAACCTAACAGTATAATGCCAAAGGTGAAGAAAGACTAACTGCATACAACATACAGCTGATGCTTCACTATTTACCATTTTTTATTATTTATCTTCTTAGCCAGTCACTACCAACTTGGTCAACAAACTTTTTGTGAACATTCTAATGGAAACGGGTGCCTGGAGAACTGTAATTTGTGAGAGAGTATCGCTCTTGCTGTGACTGCACAAAAAGGCATTGTGTGATTGATTTTCCAAGAATTGGGTTAGGAGGGTTTTATAAAGCTTAAAAAAAAAAAAGCACATAAGCTTAATTTAGGTCTTTTATTGCTTCCCCCTCCCTCAATAAGGAAATTATGTTTAGCAGTCATGAAGTCATACCTATGGTCTCAAAAACCTTTGCTGAAGTTCCTACAACAGCATTGTTCAGGCCTTGCCTTCTCCCTCTTCACCCCCAGATCTCCAGTCACAACCTACTACCACCTCAACCGCATAATGGGACAGGCAGCATTGTCACACTGGGAAGATTAAAAAGCTGTATCTATCTCCCAAAAATAAAGAAATTTTGACCAAGAACAGCCTGGTGACTAGGTGACTGCCAGTGGATTGGATGATAGGGACATTGCCTTTGGAGTGCTGGATGCTCCAGTAAGATCTCTCTGAAGCAAGGTTTGCAGGTGAGCTCACTCTTCTTCTCAGCTCAGCTTTTTGCTTCTCTGCGAATGCTCTTCTTGGGAAATTCTCATCACCAAATGTTCTAGTAGATAATGAATTATGGTAGTGTTTGGCTTAGTTTGCCTTTCACTTGACACACAGATAAAGTTTTAGTTTAGGAGTTTTCTAAAACCAAATTAGAAATGTGAGTTTTGGAAAATACTGCAGTGTCTGTAGAAAAAATGAAGTGGTATTGTGACAATAAAGCATTTAGTTTTAGCTGAACAAGTACTGCTCTCTATAAAATCTGATTCTGCATAGACTAATAAAAATTCAAGGGCATGTGCTGTTACATTGCCTGAGTCTTCACAGATTTCTGCAGTTCATAAAGTATAAGACAAACATGAGATGTAATGATGTCTCTCAAAGCAAAGTGAGTTCAGTGTTTTAAGAGGACCTGGATATGTAGTGGTGTTTTGAGAGGCTCTTTGGAAGGAAACAAGGTTCAGGCTCTCTGTCTGCATGCTTTATTCCTGTACAGCAGGAATTCTAAAGCTGATGGAGCCCCCTGCTTTCAGAGTATGTTCCTCTTGCAGAGGAGCAAGGTTACCCTGCATTCCAATGGCAGCATCTGCAAAGGTGGGGCAGACATACCTCAGCCTTCTGGGCCTTTAGAGGCAACAGAGACTCTGGAGCTTGTGGAGGTCTGTGTGGAGTCTGTGTAAGACAGGAAATTGGTAAAAGTTGCAGAGCTGAGGAGAGGATCTGTTCTACTCTGCTCAATGGGAAGGCTTTACTCAGTCTGCTTTGCTTGCAGAGCAGAGGTCTCTCTTTAAAGGCTTCACTTGTACTTCTGTCTCTTGTATCTTGTACGAGGAAACCCTGCTGTGGAATTCAAAGCCCCTCTGTGTCTCTGAGCATGCACACTTTCAGGCAAAGATGACACCTATGGTGCCAAGGCTCTTGGGACAGGACCCATTTGGTGAATGATGATGTTAGGTTACATATTTCAGGCAGCTGGCATTCTGCAACTCAGTTTTCACACCCGTTGACTGAATGTTTGAGTTAGGAAGAGACATTCGTAACTTGCATCTAATACACAGTGAGGTTTTCCAAATCGATTTTGATTGATGCTCTCAATTATTTTTTGTCAAGGTCTATAGCAAACCCTGTGTTATCCATTTGTCAGCACTTGCAACAAAGCTGTTTTCTGAACAGAATTCTCCTTATCAGATACGAGAACTTGGTTAAATGGAGAGGTCTGGGTGAACTTCATGCTGCTGTGAAGTCTGATCTTTCATTTTCCACTTCCATAGTAAAAATTAGAGCTTTTAGGATTTATTTAACTTTTATTCAGCTGGAATATCACAGTTATTGATGGGAAGAGAAGCTGTTAAGCTTAAAGACTTCTTCCTGTGTAGGCTGTAGAATGCAGCAAGCCAGTCTCTTCTTGAGCTACTTGTCTTTTCATTAAAATGCCAGTATATGCCACCAGTATATATTTTTTAAAAATTAAATTAATAATTACTTAAAATTTTATAGTGCACTACTGGGACAACTCATAACTCCTCATCTTGAGTCATCTAGGTTCCACACTGAATACTTTCTGCTAGAGTTTGGCCTTCAGTGCCTTGCATCAAGCGTTTTCAGGAAAGATGTTTATAGTCATTGTTCTCCTGGGCTTTTTCTGCAGTGGGGATTTTTCATGATGTTGCAGTCTCTAGTGTAAATATAAATTATTGCTGTGAATTAAATGTTTCCCATGCAGTATGCTCCAACTCTCCCCAGCCCCTCTACTATGGTATGTCTAAAGCAGTGATTTGCAGTGCTCCTACCTCATCTTGTGTAGCTAAACAGATAACCAAAAAAAATCCATCCTGTCAACCACACCACTGATGAAGTGGACATCCATAGCAGTGTATTTTATTGCACTAACATGAAAAGTCACAGCAAGGGCTCTCAATCAAATGGAAGTTATCTGACAGATAAGCAGCCTGAGGCGATTAGCTGAAGATCAAGGCTTTTGTTAGTGACATAGATCCTTCTGTGTGTAAGCAGAGCAAAAGTCTTTCTTGTTTTCTTTTACATATTTCCAAAACTGCTATTTACACTGTCTCCTTCTACAGGAAGCAGTCTCAAAATCCTTAGGTAAGAAGACAAGGAAACCCCTTGTGGCTTTTAGCACTTTGTGTGTTCTGGCTCTGCCAGGTGTTCTCCCCACTGCTATGCAGTGAGACAGGTGGAAGCAACACCTTGTCCTTAATAATTTATTATTTTTGCCTTGACCTGTAGAGACCCAGTGCGATTTCTATCATCTGCCTATGATTTGCAATCTGTCCTGATCTTGATGCATCCCCTGTGTAGGGGAAGACAATCTATGATAGTGGAGGCTGGTACTGCTCTTTTCCACAGAAGTAGACAACACACTTGCAGAATTGCCGCCCCAGAATAAACTCTTAAGTGCTTATTGAATCTTGAAAAAAATGGAAGGAGATTCCATGACAAAATGGATACAGTGGGTCATGGTTTACACTTCCTATTGCAGGAAACTAATTTAGCCAGCCGAATTAGGTATCTAGCTTCCTTGTGCTGTATCGTTACTTAATGGTAGATAAGAATAAAGCTCGTATCAAGAATTATTCCCAGACTAGACTTTTGCTCTTACTACAGATTACTTCAGTTTATCCTTCTCTCTTCATTTATGGGAGAAACTTTTGGAGGCTCACCTCCTAAAGCAGCTAAGTGAAGCTAAGCAGTGAGAATATGCCCTTCTACTGTACAACACGGTCTGCTGTGTTTTCTGCTCCACCATCTTTTCTGTGGTGGAGTGCAAATCTCTGTCCTTGGATGTGTATCTATAGTCTTGACATGAACCAAAGGAAATTACTCACATGTCAGCAGATGCAACATGAGAACACATTGCACATAATACTTTCATGTATGTGTTTTTATTTTCTACTAAAAGTTTATATGAATATCAGTTCTTGTCAAATCCAGATATAAATTAATATCAGCCATGGAAGACTTGGCTCACCCTTGGCAGCATAGCTTCTCCTCCAAGGAGAGGCAGCTAAAGGATAATTCCCTTTCTACAAAGGGGAAAGAATAGAGTGATTGCTAAGAGGTAAAATAATTAAGTCATGTCAAATCCCTGTTAATATAACATGTTCTTTGTATCTGGTTATGTGTTAGCCAGTCTACCAACTAACATCAGTATTTGAAACCTGGACAAGGAGAGGTTAAGCTGAAAAGTTTGAATTGGGACACATGTAGATAATAAAAAGCTAAAAGCTGTTTTTCTGCTTAACCTAAACTTTGAAAAAATCCCACGTATGCACTTTCAGGTTATGCTGTGTGTGAATGTCAAATATGCTTAGCTGGAACAGAATTTCTTGAAAGCAATTATTGTCGTCCCATTTGGCTAAATATACCTATAAACATACCAGAAGTATGCAAGACTAGGAAATGCTGATATAGATTTAATAGTTTGGGGGGGGGTGGGGTTATTAAAGAACTGGTACTCTTAGTCTGTTACTGTGAATTTTTTTGTCATGTTAGCTATATGTCATCTATTCCCAATATGTATATTTTAAGTGGAAAGAAATGAATAAAGTGGTTTATTCAGAACAGATTATTTCAAAAAAAGAAGCAAAATTTGGGAATGAGATGTCTCAATCCTTTAACCTCTTTGAAGGGTCAGAGAATTTGGAGAACCTTTTTCAGAGCAGGTAGCTCTATGCAGTGTTTCAGGCCAGCTAAGCAAGCAGAGCAGGTGGCAAGGCAAGCTCTGATGCCAGGATCGGGCCTGTCTCTCTTCTGCCCTCCTTCCCTGCACTGCAGAGCTTTTAATCAGACTCCTGGGCTAAAAAGAGTAGTTAATACAACTGGGAGAAAAGGGGTGTCCTCCTTTGCCTCCCTAGCATGTTGAGGCACTTCATCTTACTGTAACAAGAGTTAAGTGGGATAGTCTGGGACCTTCAGGAGTTTTCAGCAAGTTGCATTCTGGCCACCCACAGCTTAAGCTTTTAGAGGAAAGTGTCAGGGTGTGTGACTCAGGTGGCCACAGACTGCCTCCCATGGCATCGGTGAAGGAGAGGAGCTGGCTGGCTGCTGACCTGCAGTAAACCTCAGGCCCAGATAATCTGCTGGGCTTTCTGCTTCCTGCTCTGAACAGGAGCAGGTGAGGTGGGACAGGATCTCAGGTGGAAATGTAGCAGTAAAACTTGCCACTGAAGTCTCTTGGACTTGGATTTGTTTTGTTATAGTGTGTATATTTCTCCCCATATAAACACGTCCAATCTTTTGTGCAGATGTATTTGGCCCACCCTGCAGCAGCCTTATTTCTCTATGCAAGGGCTGTATCTGGTTTTACCACCACAGCTCAGGGAGGGTTTAGCAGCAAGAAGGAGTTAGGTGAATAAATATATGTGTGTTTTTGCAAATGTGTTTGTGCCTTTTTCTGTTCCAACCTCCCTGAGGGAGACTGTTTCCCTATGGAGCAGCCTGACTGGAGCAGCAGCCACGTGAAAGAACAGCAGCTCCTGCTCCACTTCAGCTGCAGGAGGGGAAAGGTGTGTCTGTGAAGATCGGGATTAGCTGGAGAAGTGGGAGAGGAGGGAGGGGAAACGAAAAGAAAAAAAAAACCCAAGCCTTTGAATGGCAAGCCTGCACTTCTAACATGTGGCCAGCATGTGCCATCCAGGCTTCAGGAGGCAGCAGGAGCACAGGTGAGAGGCGCTGGCTGGGCAGCAGCAGAAAGAAGCATCCTAGCAGGATGGGGGATTGCAGGACCCCAGGAAACAGAGGAGGTCTGGGAGCACACAGGCCACGACAGACAGTCTGCTGGCACTCTGCAGCAGGCTCAGCCTGGAGCCCGGGTAGGGCAAATGCGTGGACCGTGCAAGGTATGTTATTTTTTCATCTCTCTTAGTTTTACCTTGTTACGGTATAAGGCAGAAGCAGGAGTTTACTGAGTTACGTGCTTGCTGTATAGCATTACTGCATTTATGGGGTAAGAGGAGCATTAGGGGATTGTTTTTGAGTGTTACTTCTTCAAGAGGACATATAAAAGTTTAGGTTTTTGGGGAGAATTTTTGAGTGTAGTGTTGTCTGTAAGAGAGCAAGGCTGAGAGCAATCCAGCAGAGAGAAAACTCAAAGATGCAAATCCCCCACTTCAGAGAAAACTGCAGAGAGAAAGGGAAACCTGTCTAACAGTGGAACAAGCATATAAAAAGTGTATGCCTGACAGGAAAACCTGGGTGACTAGGGTAGCCAGGTTTGTATCCATGTTTAAGCTTTAAGGTTTACTCTTCAGGCCATTGCCTCTGCAATGCTCTGAGGGACTGTCAAGCCCCTTACAGTCCTCTTCACTTGGAACAATTATTCCAAGGTATACAACTTAATTTCTATATTGCTAATAGAGGGTGCATGTGTTTGTTTCTCTGCGAAGCATATCCAAACACCTGGGAATGGCATTAAGCTTGTGGCTGGAACATTGTCTGTGGATTCATAGTTGTCCTCTTGTTTCCAACCTCTATTCTATTAGGCTGCTAAAGAGTCTCCTGCAGCACATCTCAGGCAACCCTTTCCCTGCCTTGATGGTGTGAAGTTCTGTTGAGAACCATATACTGCTTTCCTTTGCTGTTATAAGATTGAAATTTTTGGTACAACTTAAAAGGTGTGGAACCACAGCAAAAGTCTCTTTTTTGGATTCTTCTGGTTCAGCTGCTGGTTTGCTGTCAGTTGAAAAAACAGGCAGAAACAGCCTGTGCATGGATCATGCAGTTAAACACATTGTTGTACTGCTGCAGGGTTAGCCAACATTCCTTGCATTTTGCAATGATCCCTGGTGTTGCACTTACCTTGAAAGACATGTCTTTGAACTCTGACAACTTTTTCAAGTGGCTTTTTTTGTTTTGAGTGGAAAATTTTCAGGGAGTTATTTCCCCCCTTCCAAAAAAGCCCCAGTTGAAACGAAAATTTTTTGCACACAAAACAGTTATGGCTTTGCAATTTAAAAATTTAAAACTACTGCATTCACTTCTCATACATAGACTCTCATGCCTTCATGGGTATGTGTGTGTTTATATACATTTTCATATCTAGGTACACATATATATCATTGATGTATACGCATACATGTGTTTTATATGTGTTGCTTTAATTAGACATTTATTTTAATGTGGCTACTAGAAGTGGTTACAGTGAAAGCTGTTCCTAACTGATGTGACTAATGAGATTAAACAAAATCAAAAACTTGGATAGCTTGTATTCACTCAAGAGTGCTGAGTTGTTCTATTTATGAACTTTTTATAGTCTAGCTTAGTTTTTCAGCATCAGATTCTGTGTGTATTGTGCTTACAGCTGCAGCATATGCTCTCTTACAGATAAAAATGAAAATTAGGCTGGTGGTTTTAGTATAGGCAACATGGCCTTGCAGTGGTGAATGGATAAATAAGACAACTAAAAGTCTCTTTGATGTGATGTATCTGTGTTGTTGTTTGTGTTTTGATTTTTTTTTTCTTCAGAAATGATCAATTTCATGTGTTTGCAAATGAGTTTGTGGAATGACTCTTTATTGGTAAAAGTGAAAATCAATGTTTACAGGATATTAAACTGGACAAAGGAATGACTGCAAGGGTATTTAAAAAATCCGAACATAAATCTTTATGGATATTTTCATTAATTTATCGACAGTTAAAAGCAGCCATAAATTTCATATCCTGTGTACACAGATATATTTTAATGCTCCCATTTTCCTGAACCTTCATGATAAAGCAGTCAAGCACTATGGGATAACCACAGTCTTTAGTCTGTGGGTGTCCGTATTAAAACAAACCCAAATCACAAGTAGGAAAGCTGAATAAAACCTATGTCCTTTTAAGTTAGCCAGGCAAAGCTCCATGTTCAATAAAATTGATGGTCTCAAATGTGCTGAATATTTGCAAGAGAAATATAACAATTTATTGGCAGCTAACTCCCTAGAAAATCCATCAATTTATGTTTAAAAAAGCCATGAGCCAAAATTTTATATAAAAGATGAAAGTAGGGAGGATGGAGCTTTTTTTTAAACGTGATGTCTACTGCAATACTCTCTAATATTTAGTATTATTTTACTACAGTTCACTGAACTTTTTGCAGTGACATTGAGCTCTTTCTCTGGAGTGGACACGCTTGAAAGTCCTTGATGTATGGGTCTATCTGTCTAGTGGGAAACTCTAACAGCTCTGAGGGCACACACACTTATTTAAAGGGGATTATTTCCTAACTCCTAGAGGCTCCTCTTCTGGGACAACTGATGCAAAATCTCTGTTCTTTTGTTCCCTTTTAAGGGATCTACCATTAGACAACTGCTGCTCTTCAGGTGCTTAATTTGATGCTTAGTTACAGTGAGTGACAGAAATGTGGTTAGAGCAACTGGAATGACTCTTGCATTAGATACTCTCATATTGCTCTTGCAGAACTTATGAGCCACTTTTGAGTCACCAGTTCCATTCAGACCTGCTCTGTTGTTACTTACTTGGTTTTCTGCAGGTGAATTCAGGAATTCATTGCGTGATCATGACTGAGGTCTGAGTTTCTGTGTTGTCTTTCAGTCCTGGCTTGATGCAGCAGCCAAGACTACATCAGACTTGTAGACCTGTTGTGAGTGTTGCCATAGTGGCCTGAGGGTGCTTGTGTGACCATCACAGATTTGATTTGTCTGCATTTGAGAGTCTAGTTTTGTGGATGGGACATTTTGTACTCAGATGCTCCTAGTCTTGCAAGTATCACAAACATGAGAGTTAAAAAGTAAGAAACTACTTGTAGGAGAGACATACAGAAGTCCCCTTATTTTGCAGTTATAGGTAATTTTTTTTCTTTTTCTGTATTTTGGGATGAGATGCTGGTGAAGCAGCAGATGTAATATCACGTGCAGCAGAGTAATCTCTTGGAGTATCTCTCCTCCACAGTCTTGTGGTACAGTGTCATAATAAGTCCTATGGTTTTGTGTCACAGTGTCATACGCAGTAGAGCTTTTAGTAAGATGGAATATGAATCTTCAAAAAGTGCAAAAAGGAAATCTGAAATAGAAAGAAGAAATCCTAAATCACTGATTGGTGGATAAGAGAATTGCTGAGGACCATAGCGTAAGAACAGAGAAGTGCATTGTGACAGTGGGATGACTGCTTCCCACTTCCTGATTTCCACTGAGGTCTGAACCTTACAGGAGTCCAAAAAAATCACAGCAAGTTGGTGATTAAAAAAAGGAAAAAATTAAAAATTCAACGTGATTTCCACTTTTACTTGAGAAACCTTCAGATTGTAATGTATGAATGAGTTCCTGCAGAAATCCAGGTGTGAGCAAGACCACCCCAATCTGTGAATTTACATAGACATTAGAAGGTTTGTTTCATGTTAAATATATCTTGTTCAGTACAAGGAAGCCACATACTGAAAGTATTCTTTCAGCATTACACCAGCATTTAACAATGTTACCGATAGTGGAATATCATATTACAGAATAAAATACAACATTCTTTTCCAGGGGACAGACAAACTTAATGACCAAAACAGGAATTAGTATTACCTTGCTATAGCTTCCTTGTCCAAAATTACAAGCTGTACAATACAAGGACACAGGTTTTAACTCTAGGTGTTTGTTGTCAGGTTCTGAAGCTGTTGGCCCTCTTGCAGTAGGACTGCTTCGCTGGAAAAATCTGTGTGTGTATGGGAACCCTCCCCTTGGTCTCACTGTCCCTGAAGATGCCTGTGTTCCTGTGTGTCAATGCTTTGCTACACAGAATGACTTCTCATGTCCATTGTCCTGTCCAGCATCACTTTCAATCACTCCAGTGCCTTCTTACAACAGTAGTAGTCAAGAAACTTTGAGTCAAGACTCCACGGGTAAGTGATTCTTTGTTTTTCACATGTCCAAGCTTAGTTTGATCAGCAGTTTTCATGGTCAATATAAACAGCTGTTTCTGCTGCCAGAGTGCTTTGATTGCTCCTAAACAAGGATCAGATCACGGAAACATCATGAAAGGGTTTATGCACAATAAGGGTTTATTAAGCAATAACACCATTAGTGTACGTTTTCTTTGAAACTGGTGGGCCAGCTGTTTGGTGAGGGTACATCCATATTAGCATATGGAGGCATTTGAGGACAGTCTCTTCTGTGCCTGTCATAAAACTTTGCGATGGAGGATGCTCTCATATGTCTGTTGTGTTCAAAATGCTGTTAGCACCCGGCTAATCACAAAATAGGGTGTACAAGGGGCATCCAATTACATCCATGGGAATGCACTTGTGCTCCCACCCTGTTAAAAGGGTGTCAGAAGCTATCTGAGGCAACAGCAGTATGCTGATCACTGGTGGTGTTCTTTCCTGCTGAGGTTTGGAGGTCTCAGGGTCTGATGGAAAGATGACAGCTGGTGAAGAGTTGTGATGTTAGGACAAGTCACTTGACCCACAGTCTGGTTGCATTTGTCTCTGAGTTCTTAATGACAGTGATGATAGGAAGTGGGTCATGAGCTCAGTGAAATTTTCTGGCTATCAATGAGTCTCTCATCTATATTCTTCCTAACTGACCCCCTGTAAAAAGATTTTAATTCCTGCTGCCTAAGTTGTGTTACTGAGTGAAGAATTAGAAGGTTCTTCCTAGGTACCAGGTAAAAGAATGGCATATATGGAGAGTGAGATATTAGTAGATCAGTATTGAAAAGCATATAATTATGCCATTGTAATACTAGAAAAATCTAAATATTCTGAAAAGTCTGAATATTCTATGCATACCTAGAGCTGGTATGAATTCCTAGTGCTGATCTAGTTCTTAAAATTTTAAGAATTGCTGGCAACAGTGGCTGAATATAATCTGTAGTAAAAATGATAGTCAAATATGTATATTACTGTGGTTTGTTTTACTACTCTTTTCATTTTAAGTATTGCAGTTGTAACTGATGAAGACATTACTGCACGTTGCCAAAAAATAATGGGCCTGAAACTTTGTGGTGGTGCTGAAATCAAATCAAAACCCATTTGTCCCTTCCCAGAACTTTCTGATCTAATGGCTCATCCTCTGAACCTGTATAGATGCTCATGGCAGCTGGAATCCCAAGTTCCAGTACTTCAAGTATCATTCCTAATATCTGCTTTGATGGTGACACTTGCCAAGCAGGAGCATTAGTGCAAATGCTGAACAGCTTCAGGAAGGTTAAATGTTGTGCCTTTCATTTACCTTTTTTTCTGCTTCCAGTTAAGAGCCATGTAAATATGCACCTCCTTCTTCAGTGCAAGGTTGATTGTATTAACTCTGTGACTATATTCTGTAGGCTTAATTTGCATCTTGGTTTACATTACCATCTGTTTTACTGATACAAATACTGTGAGACACTTAATATTTTTCCCACATGATGAGTGACAACTCTGGTTTTAGTTTGAAGTGGTTTTGGGACAGTGAGGTGGCAAGTGAGGAGGCACTTGACACCTACAGGTGATGTGGAGAAGGGAAGAAATGTTAATTTAAAATAAAAGAAAATAGTAGTAGTATAATAAAACAGTAATAAAACTTGATAAGAACCTGTTGGCTTTGCAGAACAATTTCCAAGTTCTAAAGTATGGATACATATAGCCAAAGATGCCATTAGGATATTATATTAGCAAGCCGAATACAAATGCCCTAATTTTCACCCTAATTTAAGAAGCTACAAAGTCTTTGAAGAGTTCACACTGAGACGTTTATGAAAATGTCATACTAAAAAGCAGCATGGCAGCATGGTGTCAGGTTAGCACTCAAGTAATGTCCATTTTCAGCAGGGCAGGGTGGTGCTGCTGCTTCAAAGTACAACTTCTAGCACAAGAAGGTACATTCTTCATCCTGATAATTAATATCTTAATTTCTTTATCCAATTAAACAATTTATAATCTGTGGAATTTTTTTAAATCTAATCCTGCAGCAGAGCAGAGGGTACTGCATGTAACCAGCGTGTTTTACCATTACTGCCCAGGGACAGAACAGTGTTGTGTCAGCAACTACTCCCTAAGCTGGATGTCACATCTGCAACTTCAGTGTCAAATCCTGTCCCTGGGCTTCATTATAACACTACTAATGCAAAGATTCCTCAAGTGTTTTAAACTACATCAGCTTTCAAGGATTGAAAATGATTGAAAAGCTTGTTTGCAGCATACAGCACTTCTGTGGAAGCTCAGGCAAGAGTACAGTGTCAGCTGAAATGGGGGAGTTCTTGAAAAGACAGAGGGTAGCTTAGAAACAGATTAATGAGGCAGGGTAAATCTTAAAGTTATATCCATGCTCATTTATTTCCAAGACTACTTGATCAGATAATTTACAAAAACTTGAAATGCAGAGGAATGTCACAGGCTTACTGTGCTGCTTCTCATCTATGCATTTACAATTAAACTCTCTACAACATTTTAGTAGCAAATTCTTTAAAAAACAAACTATGCTAAACCACTAGTACGTAATGCACTCAACACACACATTACAGTTCAAAAGAATTCTTTTTTTAACTACTGATGATGGAAAAATTCTGTCTGCTTGCATTTGAACAGGGCATATTTGGGATTTTGTAATAAACTGTGCATGGCGATGTCTGAGCTGGATTTCAGTGTTCAAAACAAGATAACGACGTAAAAAACCTCTGTGTATTCTGATACACAGTATGAAAGAGATAAATCTGCAGCTGGTTTTAGTGGGTGCTTTGCATCCTACTTGAAACATTAGTCTCAATTTACTGCTTTTGTTGCTTTGCAGCATTTTGCAATGCTAGATAATTTACAGAGTAGTGTCACATTTTGTCCTTGGATATAGGAGTATAATAGACACCAGAATTAATCAATTTCATGGACTCTGGAAGGGAATTTTAAAATTTCTAGTATTAGTTGTGATTCAAAATAATGGGGTTTTGAGAGGATTGCTCTGGTCAAGAGCCAGGCTTCTGTTTAGAATGAGACAAAACATGAGTTACTCTTTGCTCATTTTCTAACCTGAAAACTTAGTGAGGGAGTACCAGAGAGAAAGGTCATTGTGGTAAATATTTCATAACTGCATATTGGTTTTTAGCTGAGTCAAGAAGAGTTCCTGTTGATTAACTTTGTCTCTTCTTATGATCATTATTCAATGCCTAATTACATTGAACACTATATTCCAGAATATACAGAAGATTTGCTAGACAACACCAGCTGGACTGAGATTAATAGATTTGCACTAGTAGAAATGAGTCAGGAGCTGAACAATACCTGTCAAATTTGTGTCAGCTACCAACTTTAAAGAAATACAAAATGCCATAATTCATTAAAATACGGGATATAACAAGAAATCTGTGCCTTTTTGAAATGTATTCCCATTTTTCCAATAATAATCTGAATCATTTAGTTCAACTACTTTGACCTGAAATTAGTGCACTTTCATCTGGACTGTATTTCTCTTGTTTGCTCATTACAGGGACCTGTCCCCTTGTATGCTAGATCAGCTGTTTTGAAAGCAATTATATTGATTTGCCATGAATTGTTCCTGACAAGTATGTCAACTCTTCATTATCATCTTGTTTTCTTCAAGGTGGTTAAAGACAGCTTGATTTGTTGCTTACTTACTAATTTGTCGCTATCTCTTTTCAAATATTGATGTTTGGCTGATTGGGCTGTAATTACCTGAACTACTTTATTTGCCCTTTTTCACTGTTACGGGACCTTACTCCATCCTTACTTCAATGGAATAATCCCAAAAATGCATTTAGGCTGCTAAATCCCAGCAAAGCAACTGAAAGGTAAAGTAGGCAGCTACATTATGTTCCTTGGTCTGGGCTTGGTCCCTGGTGTGTGAATGTCCAGAACAGAGCTATTTCAGGAGAGCTTGTACTTCACAGCAGAGACAGGGAAAATGCAGAGGACTCAAGATGGACCCTCCTCAGGGATGCATTTGGGATGCATTTGGTATGCATTTGGGATGCATTTGGGCCTGTCTTACAGTTAGACAGAAACACACACTTCAGAAAAAAATAATATGATGATCATAATACACAACTTTTGCAACCATAAGTAAACCTGAAAGAGTGTTCCAGGTTTATTCCTCAAATATGTTGGAAGTCTGGCTGCAGCTCATGTCCCCTCTTTTATTTACATAAATTCCTGTGACCTCTTCATTTTATTTTGCATGTGCAATCATGGCATGAAACCTTTGCCTTTTGTTACTACCTGCCAGATGTTGCACCTGCTGTGAATGCTGTATTTGACATAGGCAGAAATAATATTATTTTTATATGTATTCCTTGATTTGTAGGTAAGTGCATACTTATATGTATTCTTTGATTCTGCAGATGTCTTGTCTTGTGCAGCTTTTAAGTTTTAAATTGTGTGATGACCGTGAAAACCTATATAAAGACATAATTTGTAATGTTGCCTGCTTTCTAGTGTGGTACAGGATTCCAGTTAAATTTATTTGATAAGGTAAATGCAAAGAAAGTAGATCCAATGATAACTGGATTCTGTAAAAGGAGTAATATTGGCCTGCCTAGGAATTTATTTGTTCCTCTGAAGAAAAATGATACTTAGAAGAATTATAATGTGAATAAGGCAAAGACTGAGGGGGACATGACAACACTCTTGGGAGAGGGAGTGCTAAACAGCAGGTAGATGAATAGTGGAGTTTTCCCAGTACTGGTTTGGAAACAAGGTTAATATTTTTATGGAGGATTTTTGCCTGGAAAGGAGGAGTGCATTGATGAGATGTGCTGATGAGTCTAAGGTAGGAGACATCATCACTGCAAAAGATATTCAGAATGTCAGGCAGGAAGAAATTGATGATTTTGGGAACAGAATAAGGGAAAAGTTATGGAGTGGTGCAGGTGCAGGTTTTGCTACTGTGCACAGCAGGATTTTTTTTTTTTCTCCAGTAAGCTGTGAATCCTCAGCAAGAAAGAGTAGAGGAAGATAAATTCAGCCACTAATTGGAGGTGGGCTGCAGCTATGAAAAAAACAAATGGAGGCCTGGGGTGTTTCAGGTGAAGTATTTGCTACAAAGGGAGAGATAGAGGATTTTTACCTAAACTGACTGCTTATTTTCAAAAAAAGTAGAAATTTACTGGAGATTAAGCAGAGGAAAAGCTACCAGAACAATATGGGAGAATAGAATAAAAAAATTTTACTGTGTTTAGGCTCTCAAAACAGAAGCCATTTAAAGAAAGAAAAACCTAGCAGTAGGTTTCTGTTTACTTAAGAATCTAATGTTTGTAAAGTTTGGGGAAATAGCTGAGTCTGAAGAACAGGCATCTGATCCATCCATTTATCCTGACCAGCAGCCTTCAGAGTCTGAGGAAACTGCAAAGTAACCCTAGAGATGCAACTCCTCATTTTAACTCTTACAGTTTGCATTCCAGTTGCAAGTCTTAATATGGAGAGGTCATAAACTGAGCAGCTCCTGGGGATTCTGTACAAAAGTGAAAGCCACAAGATGGTGCTGACACTCCTTACTGTGGTTGAAGACATTGTGATAGATTTAGCAGAATATGCAGTGGCCTGGGTGTAACCAGACAAAATTTCCATGGAGTTTGGTGTGTATTAACCTGCAAACAAGTTAAAGCAATAAAGTCAGTGGATCACTTCAGGCTGCAGTTAAGCAGTGGTTAAGCATTGATTTTTGGTAAAAAGTCCTAATGATTGGAGGGAAAGAGGGAACGAAAGGAATTAGAAGGGTGATGGTTATTTCTGAGGTTGTAACCAATTTTTGCTTGGCTTTCAGTTGCAGAGTGATTGATGAAATGATGAAATTGAGAAGTAGAAAGAAAATGCATCTTTGTTATCTCTGATTAGAATCCTCACTTGGATTTCAGTGCTTTTTAAATGCCAAGGAAAAAATCAGCTGTGGCCAGAGTGTTGCTGACTGCTTGTGCTTCTCTGCCTGTTTTCCTTTTGTGCTTGCATCAAGGGAGGGACTGTTTTGTGAGATTGGTTTGGTGTTCTCTGTACAGCATCTTGAAAGATGTGAGAGACAGGTTTCTGCAGTTTATGGCTGTCTAATAGAGAGCTCCTGGTAGGGTTTATAAAGAGGAAAAACACTGTTAGCAAAAATGCTCCTTGGGAACTCTGTAGTCAGCTGAACCTGAGAAACAATGAAGTCCAGTTGAAAACTCCATAAACTTGTCTCACTGCCCTGAGAGCAGCCTGCCTTCCCTACCCTTCTCTCCTGCCTGCCAGCAAAAGCATCATGCCTCTGTTCATGAATCATTGTGGCCATGGAGAGGGGAGGCTTAGCCTTCTCAATTCTTTCATTTAGCCACCAGCAGAATCTTTCACTGTTAAGAAAGGTAATGATTCACTTCTTTTCTCAAAAATGAGGGGAGTGCACTTTTGGAAGTGCTAAGCACTACGGAATGCCTTTCTTCCCGTGCTATGTCATCTTTTGCTCCTGAAATGCAGCATATGCATTTTTCCTTTTAATAAAATGAGACTAAATGTGTTTAAGTTTATACCTGAAATGGCTGAAATGCATGCTACATTCAATAAATATGATAAATTAGGATCTTACAAAGAATGCCCTTGCTGGCTTTTGGGACAGAGAGTGCCATTAAATCTATACTTCCAAATATCTAAGTGCGTGTACTTGATCAGTTTCAAAACTCTGGCTACCAGTAGAATTGCTTGTATGATTCAAAATGTAATATTGTTTACTCAAAATTCTGGCTGACATTAAGTGCACAGGCCATTCTAAAACACTCATGTTTAAAAAGAAGAAAAGAAAACCTGTGAAACTCCTATACTCTTCTGACCTTATTGTAGGATCAAATCTAGAAGCTACTGAACTTTCTGATTCTGATTCAGCAAGGCAATGAAGTGGATGCTTAATGAACTTGAGAGTTGTGCCATGGAGATCAATTTATCTGCTTCTCTAATTATTCTTACCACTTATGAATGAGAAACTAAAATCTGCCTAAATACAATGAGCTGGTAGTTCCTGTAAAAATGTATTTGGAAATGCCAGCCAGCACTGATCATGCTGTTGGTTCAAGGCATTTAAGACTGTCAGTGCTAGCACATGCCTCCTGAACTGTTGTACCAGTGTGCTTCAAACTTGTCTTCAGAGAGCATCTTTAGAGCTGGAAGTGCATTTACTCTCCTGCATTCTCTTTGTGCTAATTTTGAAACTAGCTGCAAGACCTGGCTTTCCTATTTATCTACAATGTGGATATTTGCCCTTTTTGCTGATCTGAGCTTGGCACATCACTGCACAAGTTCAAGTAGGAATCTGATGTTATCCCTGTTTGCTTACTGCTGGTGCTTTGTGCGAACCTAAACTCAGTCCCTCAACTGTAATACACAATCTCCTCCTCACATCACCACTTAGCTAACACAGACATAGATTTATAAGATTCAATTCTTTTTGATTGCCTTATTTTTTTTTCTTGAATATATTTCTGCACTGTCCATTGAGAACTGTTGGGGCAGTAAGAATTATTTTGAATATCAGATTTCATGGAGACTCTTTTTCTCTGGGCAATATTTTGGTTTCATAAGCTAGTCAATTAATGATGAAAAGGGTTAGGATGGAGTTTGAATCAGTAATTGAAGAACTGCTTTTTACCTAAGGATGTGTCTTCATACCAGTCTTCCAATTGCAGCCTTCTAGTGCTAGAGGATCTTCAAGGCTTAGTGCAAAAGGAAATGTTTAATTAGTTCTTTAAATCAAAGAAGGGTTTGTGAACAGCAATCTGTTTCATTCTCCTGTCAATGACACGCCTTTCCCTGTGAACAGTGTACTTACCTTGCATATTTTATAACCAAAACACTACTAAAAGATAAGCATAAAATTATTATTTAGTATCTGCTTGTTAACTTTACAGAATCAAAGTAGGACTTTCCAACTTTACTTCCAGCGAAATTAAGGGTCTAACAATAGAATGCTTTTTTATTTTATTTCTCATTAGAGACTATAACACAGTTAAACCTTGAAGTGTTCTGTATGTAAGTAACTGTATATATCCTTGAGCAGGAAAACTATGAAAAATTCCCAACTTTATAATAAATCCACTTTTGATAGTCACATCAAAGAGCATGAACCAAAAAAAAACCCCAAATATCTAATGTGTTTTCTTTATTTTTTTTCCAATTTTTTAAAATGAGCTGTTTCTTTTCTGTGGATAATGAAGCCTTGATCCTTTAAAAGAGAAAGGACATGTTGAGACTTTCAGATGTCGGATGGGAAGTGTTCATGTGTAGCACTGCAGTACAAGACTGAGCCAGGGAGCAGGAGCTGTATAACTGAAATTGAATGAACTATGTAAAATAGCTCCAGTAAAGCCCTTATTTCTTTTTCCCCTCTGTCTTTAAAGCTTGGTTTAAGGTAACCAAGCTTTGTATCCCATCACTCCCCTCATTGAAAGAAGAGTAATCAAGTTCGAGGAAAAAAAAATGGAGTTACCAATTTGAAAAATGCCATCCTGTCTACCCTTTCAACTACTGTATTTCCCTCTTTTTGCTTATTTTTGACATTTGTTTTTATATCTCTTCCTCTTCAGTCATTCCCCTAATTGTATACCTCTGAAAATCTCTTCCTATTTTCCTTCTCCTTCAAGCCCACCTACTTTCACTGTGTACATACTGTGAATTTGTTCCTCGTTTTCTGCCTATTTTGCATTCCTCATTTATAGCATTTCCAGGGAAAAGAAGCTTCCAGCTGTGCATCTCTGCTTGCCCTCAGCCTGCTTCTGCTCAGCTCTGAGGAGGTGATGGCTGGAGGAAGCTCCATGTGTAGCTTTTCCTCTCACACTGCCTGCGGTTTCCCATGCTTGGATCACAGGTGAGGTGCTTTGCTTCACTTGTGACTTTAGGAAACTGAAAGGTTCAAACTGAGACAATAAGCACAGAGAGCCAGTGTTGCCTGTACGTCTCATTCAGTCAGGATAGAAGATGCTCATGGAGGAGGCAGGCTGCTGCTGAGGGCCAAAAAGAGAGTGGATCGCCTCACTCCGGAGAGCTGGTTCGTGGGCAGTTTCTAGCTGGGAGCCTATTCCTATAACAGATAAGCAGAGGGGTTATTTGGCAGATGTTGATCTGGTGTCCAGTAGAATATTTGCTCCTTAGTGTTTATGTCTGATTGCTTTCAGTTCTGCCATGGCATTTATGTCTAAGCCCTGTCTTTTGGTTGAGAAGACCAAGTAGCATTCATTGCAAAGGGCAAAAAAACTCTTGGACAGAATTCCTAAATCTACTGACTTGCTTCTAGTTGAATCCTGATTACCAAGCTGCTGGAGCCCCCTTAATCCTGAGTTTTATCTTGCAAGTCAGGACTCTGTTTAAACTCTGCTGGAATCGATGGAAAGACTCACTTGCGCTGCAGTATAAGGTAATTGAACCTATGATAAACAAAATTGCTATTCAAATATACGACTGCTCTCTCTCTTCTCTGTCTGTGCTTCCTTTTGTCCATTGTTTCCTACATCATTTTTCCCTTCTATCCTGGAAATAAAGCTGCAGTAATCCAAAATGGGTACTTGACTATCTGTTGTCTGCATAGAAAAAAAATGAGGTGCATGTCAGACATCACTCTGGGGTTACAGAAGTAATTGCTGCTTTTCAAATGACAAGTTCTCAAAGCCCAGTAATCTTTTCCACATCAGGACTAAAACCTGCAAACACACCTCATGCAGAAATACCTACATACTTCTTTCATATTTTTCTAAGTGCTTCCCCTGGGTGCCTTTTTCTCCCTTGCCAAAAATACTGTCATTCATATCCTTGAAGCACTTCAGCTTTTAAGATGAAAATACTGAAGAGTGAAAATAAATTATTGGAGATTAATTTTGTGGGAGAAGGGAGAGCATTCCTGCAGGTCTATGCAGAAAGATAAGAACATGCTGTACCTCAGGCTTGCTGAAAACAGGCTTTTATTATTATTTTTTTTCCTTAGGCAGATACTACACTATTCCATTCTGTGTATAGTAGGCGAGGGAGAAAGAAACAGAAAAGGTGGAGCCATTATTCAACTATTCTGCATGATCACAAGGGTAGTGTTTATCAAGTCAAATCAGAAATCAGATGTCTCTAGGTGATCTTCAAGTTAGCAGGTTAAACAAAGTATTATCTCTTGTTATCAGTGCAGCTGGCTGTTGAGAACCTGTATTAGTAAACATCCAACGTTGCATTAAAATAAAAGGAATCTTTGGCAGAAATTATAAGCAATGAAGCTGTAACAGTAAAAAATTGTAGCTGTATATTTTACTGGTTTGAGTTATATAATAGTCTTGAACTGAGACTGCAAGAGGGTGAGGCTGAAATTAAATGAGTCATTGTTAAAAATAGGATGTGGGATTGAATTAAATGTTGAATGTGCTGGGCAGCTGAATAGAGGATGAAATTTGCAGTGAGAAATAGACAGTGTCTATACTATATTAATGTTGATTATTACGTAAATACATAGTGACTAGGGACAAGAAAGGGACAAGACCATCTGACTGGTCCAGTGATAGGCGTTTCCTCCCAGGCAGGGAGATGAGGCACAAGGCTTTTTAATCTTTCTTTATATTGAATACCATGAGTAGCAAGTGGGGAACTGACTGTATAAGCCAAGTGGAAATAGCAAAAGTAAAAATCAGTTATTTTGGTATATATAGAAAATCATGAACTCAACTTGGTTTTAAGTTATGTCTGGTTAGAATGGAGTTTCTCTCATGGCTAAGGGGATGCAATAGTTCAGTTCATAGGGGGAGGGAAGAAGTGCCACCTTTTAATTATAAAGGTGGCAGAAATTATGACCTCTGGCTATTACTGGGAACACAATGCTTCAGCCAGTAGACTAGAACGCTTCTAGCCGGATCCAGCACACCAAATTTTAGGTTATGTTCCTACACAGTTTAAAGGCATTGAGCTTGAGCAGTGGTTCACCTGCTTGTCACTGTCATCCATATGGCTTAAAAAAATTCCTTGATGAACATTTTTGTCAGAGTAGCTACTAGTACCTGTGTTGGATGAGTGAGCTTTAGATAAAAACAATGATGCATTATGCTGGTACTGTGTGGGCATCTAACTTCTCAGTTTGGTTTAGATACTGTAGGGGAAAAAAAATCACATTTCTCTAAGCTTATTTTCTATCCTAATTTTGGGGATGGGTGACATTAAAAAGCAAGTTTTTTTAAAAACTAAAACAAACCAGCAGATGATGTGCTGGTCACCGTGGAAACCAGGCTTTTGATGAAGAGGTTGTATATCTGGTAATACTTTGTACTGAGTTCTGATTACAACAAAAATCGACATTTTAAAAAATTCTTTCACATCCTCTTCTGCTCCACAGTTTACTTTTTAGAAGATAGAAAGGAAGAAGCTCCAAAATAAGATATTTGCTTTTAAAGTACAGAAAAAATAGTTATTTCAGCAAAATAGGAATCCATTTTGCTGAAACAAGGTTTTTATGTAAGGCTAGAACATGCAAATGGAAGTGATGGCAAAGGAATTCAAGACTTAACAACTCTTCGGACATGCATCAAGCTTAAAGGCCAATTGCTTCAAAGAATACGTCCAAAATTCTGTGAATAAGGCAGTGTCTAAAACTGGACATTTGCAGAAATAATGCCTCTGCGTTCGTAAACATCCAGACATCCAGCACAGTCTCATGATCTCAGTGAAGTTATTCATGCACACTGTGGGCTTATTCCAGAACCACCATCTTGTATAACTTAGCAACCCTGAATTTTGTGCTATGTTAAAAGTTTTATTAAAAATATTATTGAGATTTTTCAGTTGAGCTCAGGTATATGAATCAGGCAGTGAATATTTGAAAGCTGGACCAGAAGAACCTGTAATGACTGAATAAAAATGGTTTTACACAAAAATCTGGGGATTGACTGATGTAAGCTTCAGTAAAACAGCTTCTGAGACACTTCAGAATAACATCATGTAAGGTCATCTTCATAGGAGTGGGAAATTCTCATTTAATGGACTTAGGTATATAGGAGAACTGATCCAGGACTGAGGTAGTTTCAGTGCATCTTTTCAGATGCAGTCATTATATTGTCCTGAGACTTGCAAGCAAGCGATAATGTTCTTGCATCATGAACACACTGTTCATTCTTCTTTTGAGCAACTTAACTGAATACTAAAATAATAGTAAAACCAACTGTGAAAAAAATTAAGTCTAAATTTTCATACACATAAATGTGACTGATAATATATTTTTCTTTAAATACGGAATTTTTATTCTCAACTATTATTCCTTTACCAAAGTTTATTTAATTTATATCTTAACTATTTATACTGTAGTTTTAATACTATGCTTTACTACTTTTAATTTAATATAAGGTTTTTTTAGTGTAATATTTCCTGGTCAGGTAGTAATATTTCTGATCAGAACTGCATCTACATTCACTACATCTTGTGGACTTGCCAAGTCTCATCTTCCTTCTTTAGCTGTGGAAAGTGCTCCAAGATTTTGCCACTTTACTCTTTTGAAGTTGGCAGAGTCTGTTGAGGTTCTGTAGAATGACTTGCCCCTATGACCTCTATCTCAAGAGAAATCAGACACGTTTTTACCATTATTGGTAGAACCTTTTTTTAGTAGAAGACTACAGAACCTTGTTTCCTAATTCTTCAAAATATAGCATATACAGAGGAGAGTTTGGCTCAGAGAAAAAAAGCCTCATTTTTTCTTTCAGGCATACTGTTTAAAATTTTCTTTGGCAACTGAGGAGACTTGACATAGACTTGAAGGTCTTAGTAGAAGTATTTTTTCTTAATCTTGTTTTACATTGATTTAGATTTTGAAGCAACTTAGCAATGCATAACACTGCAAGCATGTCAGTGTCTAGAAATTGTTTGCATAGTTGCAGTTAGTTAACTGCAATAAGTTGCAGTTTTGCTATTTTGGTATTTAATTTAAAAATATGATTATTCTTGTTTCAACATTTATATGACAAATAAATATTTGACTCTGCAGATCCTATGCATGGCTGTCTTTAAAAAACAAAAAAGCCCCTCCAGCTCTATATGCAATAGTTTGCTTTTCAAAAGTATTTGTTTTGTTGCATGTAAAACACTGATTTTTGTTAAATTCATACATTTTTTCAATCTGTTCCTTGCTTTTACAAGGTAAAATAGCTCCTGTTTAATAAATATAGGATTTTCTATGATGGTGACAAATATATTAATTTAGTAAGCTGAGCTAATTTTCTATATTAATGTATCTTTATGCAGAGCACTTCTGGAAAAAGTAAATGGTTAATCAGTGTAAATGTGTTAGTAAATCAGTCTGAAAATACTGATATCTGATTATTCACATTTACATTACTTAAAGTTATTTAAATAGTTGTTTTACTTTTGTAACTGAATTAAAACACAGGCATATTTTTAAGGTCTAGACTTTCCAGTCAGTCCTCTGTAAAGGCCCTGCATTTTCCAAGTGGAATAAGCTAATTAATCATAAATACTGCTGGGACTGTGATGGATCACCTAGCAAAATATTTTAGCTAATGTGTATTTTTTAGCATACAAGCAATCTTTTTACTTTAGTGGTGCTTTCAGGAGCTTTAGGTTTGATATTCAAATGTTTTGATCAATTAAGTCTCGAACGCTCAGGGTGGTTGATGCCACTCCAGGGACAGGATTTGGTTGTCTGTGCAGATGACCTCGGAGTGCACCTTTGCTAGTTGTAAGGAAACTTGCCAGCTGGAGTCTTCTGGGAGGTTTTCTTTATAAAAACTGCTTTGGCAGCTGAAGTAATGAAAAAATTTAGTCTGCATTGAAATAGAAACAAAGTCCTTTTACTAATTCCACAACTTTTTGCCAAGAGGTTGGACCTAACAGTCTCATGCATTTATTCTTGAGAAACATTGACATTCTGCAGTGCTGCTGCAGAAACACATGTATTTAAAAATCCTCAAGTCTTCTGATGATTGACATCCTCTTTGAAGCTTCAGAAGGTTTTTCCCTCTTCTTTTTATTTTATAACAATTTTCAGCTGAGAAACTCTGTGGCTGACTCCACTGTGTGCGAAGGTAGGTGTGCTGAGAAAGTTAGTCGCTACTATGAGTACAAATTTCTCTGAATTGGGAGTCAAAGGGACACCTGGAAGGCTTCTTTTACAGGCCAGATCTGTCTCCTATGTTTTTTTTTTCTGCAATGTGGTTGATCCTAGTGGAGGGCTGAAAGCAGACTGAAAATGGAAAGATTTGTAAGGTAAGCATGCAACAAATATTCCAGATGGTTTGTTATTTATCAAAAAGTGAGATGGTCCTGAGGGGACTGAAAATACCTCAGAAGTTACCTAGGCTTGGAGAAATGTATGAGAGAGCATGATGGCACTCTGTGATCAGAGAGCCTGGAAGGCCAAGAGAGACCTCACTCCTGCACTTTGATATTCTAGAGTCTGGGGATAAAACTTGGGAAATGGCAGTTCTACTTGTTAAGGAAAAAGAAGCCAGAAGTGGCTTTGCTGCTTGTTAAAAAGCAGATGAGAACAACAGCAGAAGGTCAGGAAGCTGCCACTAAATGTGGATATGGGAGCTGGGAGGCTCTGCTGGGGCAGGAGGGAGGTGGTTTGATGCAGCAGCCTCTGGAATGCCCACAGGGTTCAGCTCTAGGGGAATGCAGCTGTCCCATTTCTTTCCCCCTACAGCAAAAAAGGTGTTTCAGGAGTTTCAAGTGATAGCTCCGGGAAGGTTCTGTCATCTTATAAAGTAGGTTTTGGTCCTTTTGTTCTCCTCTGCAACTTTGTCATCAGAAACAAGCTTTTGGCTCTGACAGAATAAAATTGTACTGCTTTCACCTTTTCAATCTCATTATTAAAAATGAATCCCAGTGAAGCTGGCAAACTTAATGTACGTTATTCCTCCAATTACAGTCAGTATGTATAGGCAGCCACTTGGGAGGTAAAAAGGACACCTTCTGCCAAGCTGCAAGGAGAGTTTAAGGACTGGTATCATGAGAGACCAAGTTACAGGGAGAAATCTTCCTGTCTGGAAGACATTAGTGTGTCCTCACAAGCAGAGGTTGTGGAAAACCAGCTCAATCCTTTCTTGGGTTCCTCATATCATGTTTGAAGAGGGTGGTGTGGAAGCTGTAATTGCTTTGCTTCCGTGCTGGTCTGTTGAGAGGATTTGATTTTTGCACTGAGGATTCACTTGTGCTGTTCTGGCAGAGCCATTGGGATCTCATCAGTGGGGCTTGTGGTTTGCAGCCTCTTTCCCTTTGGAAGCGTGCTGCTGCCTCAGCAGAGCAGCCATGGGGGCAGGCATGGCAGGAAGGACTGTGCAGGAGAAGGAGTAGCAGTGCTTTTTGAGGTGACCTGAGCCTGGCACTGCTGTGATGAGAGCTGCAGGCTGACCCATGGCAGTCTCCTTCAGCTCACTCCCCCACCTGCCCAGACAGAGATGACAAAAGCACACTGTTTGATGCAGGCACGTGCAAGGGGCAGAAAGCTCAGCTCAGCCAAAGAGCAGAACAGGGACACAGGGCTCTGCCCATGGTGCTCATGGTGGCAGTCTCCCTGTCACCTTCCTCACCGACCTGACTCGGTGATGGAGGGTTGTTCTGTCATTGCTTTGGTCAGATCCCTGCTGGGACAAGAAAACTGAGATGTTTCATCTAGTCAGGAATTTATCACCTGATCTAGCTCTCCAAAGGGAAGCCAAGGGTAAATTGGAAGATACAGGGGAGCAAAGCCCATCTCATTTTCTTGCAGTCCACTTCATAGTGGCAGCAATCAGGAGAGCCTGACCCCCACATTGTCCTGGGGACATAAGAAATCATAAATGTAAGTTGTTTTTCTAACATTAACTGTGCACTGAGTTTTACTCCCTGTAAATGTAACAATTTTTTTTTTCTGAATCTATGGCTATGAGACTAATGGTTCTGCTGCATTATGGAAATTTAACAAAATCTTCTTTTCTGAGCCCCAGGCAACAAAGTGACAGAAATGTGAAGAAGGAAGGTGAAAGGAAAGAAAAAAAGAGCTTTATATAGCAAAAGTTGATATTAATCATTTGTTTGCTTTATTTTCTACGTCATAGATTATTTCAGCCAATTGATCAGTCTCATTTGATGTTCCATATGCGTAAGTGAAAAATGATCTCTTTTCTGTCTTGTCATTACCTCTTGCTCTCCAGCTACTTGTGGTGATCATATTTTCTTAAGTCACTTTCTTCCTGATGGTCTTTGTTTAGTGTGGAAATGGTGATTAATCTGAATAACCAAACTATTACTTCTTTCAGGGCCACAATAGCACTCAAATAGCTCTTGTATATAAAAATGAGGGGGAAACAAAGCAACATTTGAAAATTGCTGTTCTGAATCTGTGTCTCTAGGAAGCGTGGAGCATGTCAAAAAGTCAATATGGAGAATTTTTTGATTTTAAAGAGCCTTTCTCAGGCGACAACAGGAAAAGGGAGCCAGAGCATGGCTGCACAGAAAACCTACTCCCGCTTTCAGGAATGTCTTCAAATAGTGTTTTACTTCAGATGATAGTAATATTTAATTTGAAAAAAACATAATAATAAATGGAAGTTGATGCTTCCATGTGTGCACTGGTCATTCATCATTCTTTGGTAGTACTGAGGAGGCTGAGAGTGTACCACAATAAGCAAGTAGTGTTTGTTTGGTTTGTATTTCTAGCCTCTCTTGCCTCATTACCTCTTGTACTTTGCACAGGACATTCCCCCCACAGCGTGCATGGGGAGCGGCAGATGGAGTGTTGTGATGTATTATTAGTGCCAGCTGGACACTGCTGCTTGCATGATGCTTTAACAGCAGAGTAATCAGCACCTAAGTCAGCAATCTTTCCATCCAGTTGTAGTTTCATGTCATAGCAGCAGTTATCAAATCTCTTAAGTAACACAACAGCTTTTTCCACCAGAGATATTCAAGTCCCTTGAATCTTCTTTCCTTGCATATAATTTATGGGGGGTCTCAGGCAACTCTTGCTTAAGACTTAAGCAATGTTAGCTCCAGATATCAATATCAATTCTTTGTAGGCCCTTACAGAAACAGCTTTGTTGGTTTACATGTGGATTTTCTTCATGAATCTTTCTGTTGAACTGTGTAGGACTTGGTGCTTTTCCTGTCTTCCAGGGCTGGCACATCAATGTGTAGGTGTCTTCCATTTTGCCAACAAGCACTTCTGCCTTTTCTTCACTACAAAGGAGAAAGCACTCCAGAGTGGGTGAAATATTTTAAAATTAAATATAACAGCAGTTAGAATGAAAATAATAAGAAAATAGTAAACTATAAGTTCTCCACTAGAAGGGATTTGGATGTGTGTGTGTATGCAGAGGAGAAACGAGAACTAAAACAGTGAATACAGATCAAACCTAGTGAATGGTAGTATTCAAGCAAAACTGTTGCAATGTCAGTGCCTTTTTGCTTCTCATGCTATCAGACTGGGGTGTTCAAGTTGGGAAATACTGATATTTCCCAAAATTTTGGTATTTTGGGTGCTTTTTTTCCTCTAGATTAAAATTTAGACATGTGACAGATCTCCCAAAACTTGCTAGACTAGTCCTATGTGTCTAAGCAGCAGATCTCTGGTTATCTATAGGAGATATTGTACTGCACCTTTGGCTTCCAGGTGTCCTGAGGTTACTAATTTCCCACTGAGCTTCCATTATAGGTGTTGAAGTTGGATGGCAGAGCACAGTGTTACACTACAGAGAGACTACTAATCTCTCATACAAAAATACACTTTGAAAATTTGAAAAACAGTTTTGAAATTCAATTTTTTTTCAATTTTTTTTTTCACTTAAAAAAAAAAAGGAAATGCGTCTATATTAACAGGGAAGGGAGGAAATCAATAAAAGGGTTTCATAAGGCAAGAACTAAATAAAGCATTTCTGTCTGCTTCAGTCAAAATAGCTTTCACTGTCCCATAAAGATTCTTCACTTAACTAAACCAGAAGAATCTGTAAAAATACTGCAGAAAACCTTTGTCTTCTTGTCCTCACTATAACTCACTCTATAATAAACTTTATTCAGTTTACTTGCCAAGCTGAAGAAACTGTCATGCTGACATTTTTAGGCTCTTTCTATGCTGGAGAATCAACAGTGGTCTAAAAATATTGTGTATTTTAGTTCACAGGTTTTATGTATCACCATAGGATAAACAGGCATAGTAATCAGTAAATACACACAAAATATTGAGTTTGTCACAAATAGATACTAATTTTATTGAGTTTTGTCCATTGCATTAGAATCACAGAATCACAAAGTTGGAAGAGACCTTCAAGACCATCAAGTCCAACCCATGACCTAAACACCTTAACTGAACCATGGCACCAAGTGCAGATCCAGTCTTTTTCTGAACACATCCAGGGGTGGTGACTCCACCACCTCCCCAGGCAGGCCATTCCAATATTTTATCATTCTTTCTGTGAAAACTTCTTCCTAATATCCAACCTTTATTTCCCCTGACACAGCTTGAGACTGTGTCCTCTCGTTCTGACATTTTTTGCNATTGGACTTACTAAACTCCATCCCATTAGGTCCTAAGTGCCATGTGGTAAGATTTATTTCTTGGTGGGAGCCCAGTTCTTTTGAGCTCCTTTTATAAGGCATTTTACAGGGGGATGCAAGCTCTTACTAAAAGGTTGTTCTGAATTGTCAGTGGCTGGCAGTATTTATGAATGTGTCCTGAAAAGATGCATTTACAAGTATAGTTTCAGTTATGTACACTACTTAAGGATTTCTATTTTCATTTCCTCTTGCTTTTGGTATTGTAGAGATCCAACAGAATTATTAATGGTGACATTTCTAGAATTTCTTTTTCTTACATTGAAAATCCATGAAAACCTGGAAAGCTCAAATAAACAATCAATTTTGTGGTTATTTTGTTTTTGTTTCATACCCAATATTTTAATGGTTGAATGCCTGAAAATGGTCTGTGCTTCTGAATGAGCTGAAATACTGAACCATCTAATTAGGTAGTAAGTTGATTTAGAAAATAACTTCACTTTCTGAAAGAACACTTAATAATCCCCTTATTATTTCTAAGATGCACCTAAAATATTTCTTTAGAAGAAGAACTCATATAGACTTCAATAAAGGAGACTAAGATTTGCGGAACTCACCCCAGCCTTGGTAGGTGTGGTGGTATTTAAAAGGTCAGCATCACTTTCAAATTCTGATCAGCCAACATTTGAAACTTGTCAGCGTGAGATCTCTTATGTAGGTCCTTGCTTGGAGAAAGAACCCAGTATAAAAATGTCTTCTTTTCTTGACTCTGCCTGAAACAGCTGTTAAAGGAATTCAGGCTCTTTGATTATGATGTACATAATGTGTGTGTATATTCACCAGTGGATATTATTATTTAGTGGTTATCACTAACAGTTTTGCTGCTGTTTGTTTCTATTTGAGAGATTTCCTTGGTTAATTGTTCTTGAAGTTTGGTGGGGTGTTTTAGATTTGTAGAGTAATTTAGGTTAGAAGGCATCTTGAAATCATCTTGTCCAGTTCCTATATCAGGAGCAGCTTAGATCGGTTTAGATTTTTATTGTTTCAAAAGAGATTCATTCTTACTCTTTAATAAGTGAATGGTAAACCTCAAATCAGAAGTTAATAAAACTCTCTATCTCTTCACAGAGATCATGCACTTTTAATTATTATGTTTTATTTTAAATTATTCTTTATTTAAACCTCTTAAAGGTCAGCAGTGAACATGTCAAGTGTTTAAATGCTCAGCAACGCTCTCTACTATGGTAAGCTCTCAAATGTTTGTCACACGTGTGCGTCATGTTGGGGTGTCTGACCCTAAAGGCCCTTCAAATCTCAGTGGCCTATTCATGACATCTAATGCTTTCCCCCATATCCCTGTGCTACATTCTTAATGTTTTGTTTGCAAATCCTCTCACCATCTAGTTTACAAATTGTGCTAGAAGTAGGTCTGGATGCAGCTATGAAACAGTGTCACTGAACCAGCAGTACACCTGGACACAGGGCACAAATTACCAGGGGATGCTCTATTGGGGCTGCTCTGATCATTTGCCTGTCCTGGGTCCTTCCTCTCTGCTTCAGCATTAACTTCAGGTCATGTTTTACTTCCAAGAAGTTGAAGGATTAGTATATGGTCACCTGCAATTTGACTAAAAGTCTGGCACAGCTCTAAGACACCTGCTTTAAGAGTGGGCTGGAAAGCCCTTATAGGTGTCTGGGGGCCTATCTGTTCCTGCAAGGTGGCCCCCTGCTTTCTAGATGTCATCTTTCCCCTTATTCCTCTCAGGACCTCAGTATCGCATGCAGCCTCTCCATCCTGTGTGACCTGGTGTAACCTGCCTGTCTCCTTGCAGGTTAGAAAAGTCCTGCCAACTCCTCTCTAGTCTACAGTCTGAAAGGGATCTGCGTGATCCATATGTGAAGAATATATATATATATATATAAACACTTTTTTTCCTTGCTTTGTTAAAGGCTTGTTGTTATTTCTGAATCTTTACCAACTTTTTTATCTCACCATCTTCTGCTGCTGGTAGTTCAGTGCTTAAAAACTTTCACAAAGGTAGTTTTCTTTGGGTTATCATAAAACTTGTTTTGCTGTTATGAGTTTAATTTACTTAGTTAAGGGAATAGCTAGAAATAAATGGAATATTCTATACCATTAAATTACAATCTGTTAAGAGTGCTTTAACTGCTTCATATGTTATGACACTTGTTTCTTGTTAGGGTGCATGGTACAAAATATAGTTAATATGGAGTTATGTAGAGGTAGCATAACCGATTTTTTAAAGTTTTGAAATATTTAATCATTGAATATTTAATATTTTTACCTTTTTTGAAGAACAACTTTAAATCAAAACTTCCGTTTGTTATACAGCTTATACCTACAAGCTTGGGCTTCAGACAGCAATTGATTTGTTAGAGCCCTCTTGAAGTTACTTTAACAAAACCTGTTCTTTATGCTTTAAGAAATATTACCTGTCTATAATTTTCTTACTTGATTTATGGAAAGTCTTATTGTGAGGTCCTGAGTTGAAGACAAATGATATTGTAGATATTGGAACTGGTAATGTTGTTCTTGGTATGAGTTGTGTCCCTGAGCTACCTCTGTATGGCATTGATTTTACTGTCCCTTTAGGAAGGAGGAGAAAAGGTGGGGAGAACATTCTCATTGTCTCTTTGTTCCTAAATTGTAGAATTTTGAAGTGTTTTGATGTGGATCTTTTTGTTTTTTGTTTTTGTTTGACAAATGTGGGTACATAAGTCACGTGTGGGTACATGGATAACCACAATGAAGCTATTTCTGTCATATAAAACATCCAGGAAAATTCTCCACAAGTGAAACAATCTCTAAATAGCATCTTGCTACTATTTCCTAGATAAATTCATTTTAGATAAAGTCTCTGGAATACAGATAGGGCCATTACTGATTTTTCAGCCAGAAGATGGCTAAGAGACATTGGTTTGGGGAGTTTTTTTGAGGTTTTGGGGGTTTCTTATGAACAGCTTTTCCGCCAGGGGGTTTGGCTTTATTATTGAAAAGCTTGTTGGTTGTTTGCTTTTCTTTCCTTTTTTAATTGTTACAGCAAAGGTCTTAGAATCTCTCTTACCAAAATGAAAGATGCCTCAGTGAGCAGCAGCCGTTTCTCTCCATGCAGTCAGTTCTGTACTGCTTCCCACCTGCATTAGATTTAAACTTACACTGCAGAAATGGAAGTCTCCCTAGATGATTACTTATTCTCTTTTCCTCTATCTCAATATTTTTAGTACTTCAGAAATGGCTGTATGGATTTTTTTCTTTTTGATGGTCATTTTGATTTTGCTTAACTAGCATCTTTTTCTTGAAATCCATCATACTTTTTAGCTTCCTTTCCATATGCATGTGTTGTTCAGAACCTCCCTTATGCAATTTCAAATGATGCAGCAGCAATGTGAGCAAAAGCTTGTGGACCACCCACTTTTCTTGATAAAGACATTGATAAAAGTTCTACTTGAACTGACATTGGTATTCCTGTTTCATGGCTAAGAGATTCGAAAAATGAAGTTACTTTTTTATAATTATGACTTTTTTATTTATCTGGAAGTCATTTAAGAACATTTTATGTTTTCCAAGGAAATGACATTTTGAAGAATGAAGTTTTAACAATAAAATTATATTAATTTCATAGCTGTAAGAGAAAAAGGAGAAAATAGAAAAAAAATTTGCTGTATTGACAGCCATGAATATTAATGCATGTTTAATTCAGTAGAAAACAAATTAGGTTTCTCTTATAACTGGAAATAACGGTATGTTAGGAATTGATTTTTTACTCAAAACATGTTACTGTTAGAGCTCTGATGTAGGAAAGCAGAATTTTCCATGACAATGTTAAAAGCAGAAATATTCAGTAAATATTTCTCTTCTGTATTTAAAGGGAAAACTGATATCATAACCTGAAATACTTCATTCCAATACTCACTCAATAGTTTTTAATTAAAAACCACTACCAATTATTTTAGAATAAGTAGAAAGATAACTTCTTTTATAGCACTTTAAAAGAATTGTTTAAATTCCTAACTGAGCTAAAAAAAAGGTCCTGAAAAATTGCAAAGGAGCCATGTGACAGAGGAAAAGATCAGAAAATATCTACATTTACAAATATGACAGCTAAGCAGGGATTTTTGCCAGTTCTCAATAGATCAATATAGAGGTTAAAAAGCTGATAACTGAAAGCATTTTACATTTAATGAATAATAAAAATAGAAAATTCAGAAAGTTGAAGGATGTTCAAGTTGAGCAGTACCAAGAGCTGATTTTCCTAAGTCACTTTCAGGCAAGATAAAGTTAGCAGAAAGTTGTTGCTCACATCACTTTCCTCAATACCAGGCACAGGATCTGGTCTTGGGCACATTCACAGGTGTAGTAGTAATCTTTCTGTTAGCATTGCAGTCTGTTTTGAAAGCTTACTGCAGAGTTTAAATGTATTTTCTTCTGCTGCTTCCTTCTTTTCTCATATTCGCTCCTATATTGCCTATATCTTTAATTTTGGTTACCTATATATGTGTTACTATCTGTATATATCTTAGTGCATTAGTTGGAAATGGTAATTGCCCTCCTTTGTCATTTGCTCTTTTGATCTGCCTTCACCTGTGCCTACTCCCTCTTGAGCAGATCTCATGGTTTTTGGGCTAATTATGTTTATGAAAAGGGAGGAATAAATATCACACATGTCCTGTTGACAGTATGAAATCAGCTAATTAAAACCTAAATAAAATATAAGAAAGTAATGGGCCTTCCAATGTCCTGTCATTGGAGGGGAAAAGATTTTTATTAAAAAAAGCTAAAACCAAACCAAACCAAAACAAAAGAGAAAAAAAAGAAAACCTACAGAAAGGTAATATCTTCTGACCAATATGGGATGACAGCCTAGTGTTCTGCTGGTATTGCTACTGGAATTTGTATGCTCTTGCACTAAATTTACACTTTCAAACATTTTTGAACAGATTAGTTGTATTAAATTGGTCTTTAGATTTTTAGTTTGTGCTTCAAGAGGTAGAAGCTGTGATTTACTATTTTTTTAAGATGTTGTTGTTGTTGTTGTTGTTAGGCCTCCTCTTTCCCTGATAGGCTTATGTTGTTACCTGGTGTGATCTACAAATACCTGATACTGATCAAGTAATATGGGTACCACTGCTGCGAATGCTTTGATGTCTGCTTTCCCCATGCTCCCCCCTTACACTACATGGCCTTTTCATCTTTTGAAATGTGAATATCAGATGTATGATATTCATGATTACTTTGTGATACAGCAAAAATTCAGGACTGACTGTTCTAAAAATGTTTTGAACAGGTAAGCATCTAACTTTTTCTACTGGCAGAGTGTCAACTTTAAGTAAACACAAATTTCCATGCTGTATTTAGGTTTCCTCCACTATGGACTGCATTGTAAGCAGGACCAGAATAATTTCTCCCCCACAGTCAAATGCAGTCACTTGTATCTTAGAATCAGGAACATCCCTTGAAAATTACAGTGCTTGGCAGCTTTAAATCTGACTGCATCACTTTACTGTTGACTTGGTTCAATGGTTTAAATACCATAGGAATATTTCTCCCCAGATCCTGGATATCATTATTGAAAATTAAGTAGACGTCCGCTTTTTTTTTTTTAATCTTTTTTGTCATCAAATAGTACCATCAAATAATGGTAGAAAACAGCAAAACATTTAATCCAGTTGTCATCTTGACAGGTGCAGGGAGAGGAACTTTGCTCGTGTATTTTCTGTGGATTTGATGCTGTCTGGGGTCTGTGATGTCATGTCAAAACCAGCACTGGCTTGAACAAGGCCATTCACAGCAATGAGACAACGCTGTAAAATCTCTTACAGACTTCTTTTTTCTTCAAAAAGATACCTTTGAAGAGGAAGCAACGATCAATGTATGTTTTATATAGGGAAGGTACCGGCTAATAAAATTAAAGGTAAATGACGCTGATATTCAAAGGTCCAAACTTTTCTTGCCTCTGTAGGACTGCAGAGACGTGCAAACAGCCTGGCAGAGCAGCAGCCAGAGAAGCCTGTGCCTCTCTGAGCGCTGCTGCTGGCAGGAGCAGGCACAGTGCTCGAAGGCACTTTGTTTGCCTGTGGGTGCAGAAATCCTCGCCGGGGCTGCGAGGCACAGAAGCCCCTCGGTGATCCCGGGCAAGGCAGGACCGTGCTGGCAGCTGTCGCGTCGGGCTGCCCTGCCTTGGACAATTGTCACGCTGCCACCCCTCAGATCCTCTGATTGGGTGCTCCCAGCAACTGATTACAAATGCTGATGCCGCTTCTGTGATCCTTTCCACTCGGAGGAGAAATCTCTTATCCCCACCCCCAAGCCCACCTCTAGGATGTAAGTAATGGTGAGAGATGAGGATGAAAACAGTGCGGTGTGAGTGACTGGAAATCCAGCAGCCTGGTTTAGCTGCAGTGTTATGTAGGAGTCGTCTTCAGACTTCTTACCTTTGGTTTTTCGGCACAAACTGCTTGCAGGTTTTCGAAGGCTGTGAAAGGACTTACCGTTTGTGTGTTAGTGTTTTCTGTGTATCATCGTATTACCTTGCTTTTCCCCTGGACAGCTGTGTTCAGAGCTTCATGTGGGAATCTTTCTACTGAAGAGAGATAAAAAGGATCCTTAATCTGATTCTCTTTGGATCTTTCTATTTTTATGGTAAGTGCCGGCATGTATTGGCTGAGCGTAGCTTCTTTGCTGCAGTGCTCGTGCTCTCTCCCTCTCTCCCTCTCCCTCCCCCTTCCCCATCTGTTTTTCTCCCCCTATAGTCTTAGATAAGCCTCGTGACCTTCACTTAGTATCTCGTCATAATTTTCAGCATCTTCATAGCAGATACTGGCTAAGTAAAATACAAGTTTTCTCTTTGTTTTGCTCTTTCCCTCCTCTGACCCGGAGCTCTGAAGTATTGACTGCAAGCTGAGTACTGCCTCTTTGTCCTTGAAACGGGAGGCTTGAGCATTGCTCCCGATTGCCTGTGGCAGCAACGGGATACACTTCTGGGGAGCTGGGATAGAGATTGGGTAAAGGTGACTGGCTCGTTTCTCTAGGTCTGTACCCTTGCACTGAGGGCACAGATATCCCCTGCTTGACCAGCCACCTAGAAAACTCTGAAGCCCCTCAGTGTTCAAGTGTGAGCATACATGTGGTTTGAACTGGTGTTTGCTGTCGTTGGCATGGGACAGATGGGCTCTTTCAGCATTTTCTATATAAGCCTATGTCATCAGGTGTTTTTAAGTTGGACCTTTTGCATCTTAGAAGTGCACACTAGCTGGGACAAGAAGTTACAGAATAGGCACCCTAATAACCCTCATCCCTATCTAGTTGCAAATTCTTAGCTTTTTGAAGTGCTTTTACATCTCTGCAGTAGAAAAAAAGTGCTTTTAAATGTCTGAAAATCTGTTCTGCCTTAATTTGTGCTCTAAGCTATTTTAACAGCTCTGATTTTATAAATAGGAAATGTTGTTATTTAGACCATAGTAAACTGTGCCCTTAGTTTTAGTTGATTTTTTGGTTTTTTTTTTCTTTTCGAGTTTGTTGCATGAGATTTAAAATAAAGCAAATATACAGTTTCTGGTAGATAGATGTTTTCCTTTGCTTTTGGTATGAGAGAACTACAAGAGTATTTCTTTTAGCTTAAATGTTTTTCATACTGTGGATTCATTATGTGGATTGACTATGCATAGCCCTTCCAGACTGCAGGAATAATAAAAATTCTGCTACATCTTCAAAGGTCCGCTGAAGGCATAGATATAACACTGGCTCAAACTTGCCACAGGGTGGTCTGACTTCAGGCAGAGCAAAGAGGAGATGTGTTCTTATACCTTTGTTTTACTGAGGTAGGATAAGAATAAAGCTTTTATTCTGTCTCTGCGTTGCCTTTTCTGGGTTTAACAAGAGATATGCTGGTGTCTGGGATTTCTTTTCTTGGTTTAATGTAGCTTACATTGTGACTTAATAAAACAATTTTGTTCCTGATTTATCCTGTATTTCAGAGAGTTTTGCTTCGCATGAGCTGATTAGTTGAACAGAGTTTGTGTACCTCTTTTTCCCTGCCTAATGAGTAAAAACTTTAGAACATTGCTGTTGTTTTCAATACCCTTAATTTCTTTTCCGTACTTGGGTGCAATGTCCCGCTGTATTGATAAGCACGTATGTGTGTGGTGGGGGAGGGGGAAGCCCAGGTTAGGCAAGAGGCACTGGGAGAAGGAGGAGGCTTACCCAGATCTGCAGGTGGAGGACCTCATGGTGCAGTGAGGTACCTGCTGCATTGCCCTCAGAACAAGCAGCAATGGCCAGCCCATAACCCAGATCTCAGTGCTCTGAGTCATCTCCCCCATCAGATCTTGTGTTTTGGCATCATGTAGAACCCACTGGTGCAGTTGATCCTGAGCCTGGTTTCCCTTCTCACTGATGCAGTGAGGACGTGCTGCAAACCTCCTACTCTGGTAGGGAACAGGCCAGTTTTGGCAATTGTGCAGCTCAAGGAACTGCCTAAAAACATTTACCTCTAGAGCAGCCTACCCACCGTCTCCTACAGAAAGGCTTTGGCACTATGACTGGTCTATGTGTTACTTAACTCTTTTATATCACTAATGAAGATGCCTGAGCTTGTTCTCTTCCAGTTTCAGAGAGTGCTGACACTATGACAGCAGCAAAGAAACTTTTTGCTGTGGGAAATATGCAGGTCTCCTGGTAACACACACGGAGAAGCAGTCCTGAGACCCTGCACAACCTGCAGGTTGTGATATTGCCTTGGAGGAATTAGGCTTCAGCTTTTCTTGATTAAATGTAAAAAGTAATTTTGTGCATGCATTTGAACTTGGAGTTTTTTACCATTTTCTCCATATAAAATTATTGTAAACCTAAAAAAACAAGAGGTTTTGCAAAATACATGCACCACTTAAAATATCCTGAAGACCTCACAGTTAATTACAGAACTGCATGCTATTATGTTTTAAAATATTATTGTAAATTCAGATATTCCTATGCCCTAAAATAATCTACTTTCCTACCCAACCATTTATCAAAAGTGTGGTTGCCACTCAAAAATTACTAATGTTTAAGTAAAATAATCTTGTAAAAGCTAATTTTGAACAAAAGTGCATAATCATATCTGTCTTTTCCAATAAAAGTTTAAAAGCCAAAGTGCATAATGTAATGTGCTTTTTCAATAACCTTGAGGCAAAAGGAAGAGAGGAAAATGGTCCTGAAGTATTTTCTCCAGTTTAAACTAAATGAGCTTGCAATGGGATGTTTGCATTTGGAACCTAACATCTGTGCAGTGCAACAGAGAAGTCTGTGCATCTAAAATCCTTGCCAGCACATCTTGTTGCAGGCTAAAGGCTTGAAATATAAAGATGCAATCCTCTGTAATAGTCTTGAGAGATATAGAGAAGAGTGAAATTCCCCAAATTACGTGAAATTCAAGTAGGTAGATGTGCTGTTCATTTCTTGGGAATTCTATGAATGCTCTAATAGGGAATGCATGCATAGTACTTCCTTGTTTCACAGCATGGTGTCATGTTAATTCCTTTGCAGGATGGCTGAAGACTGCATAGAAAACAACTGCAGGGAAAGAAAAAAAAAAAAAAAAGCTCTGTTCCTTAGCCAGCCAAAATCACCCAATGGTCTGATGAAGTCATTGCATTTTTTTTTTCTTGTATATGATCAATATGCATTCTTCATCCACTTGTCTATAGAAGCAAGTTTTTTAAAGCTTTTTACTCCACAAATACTCAAAAATATACATTTATGTTGGGAATATAAATTGATATGTTTTTACAGAAAGCTCACTCATTTATCCATACTGCTTCAGTAATTTTATGCTTTCCATCGGCTCATATCCTTTCTGACAAAACTTATGCAGACAGCTATTGATTATCACTGGCTGAAGAACTCAGGCAGTGAATTAGCCATGCTCCAACTTCCCTCTCTGCCCCAGACTGGAAAGTAATACTGAGATATGCATGTTGCAGAGCTGAGGTCATCAGTACCAGGCAGCACTCTGGCTGGTGATTTTTTTCATGCTGTATCAGTTATGCTTTTACCTGGCTGTTTCTTCATCCATCCTGACCTACTAATGAGCCCACATGAATAATCAAAAGCCGGCTGCACCTTCTAGGCTTTCTCCCTTTTTCATAGAGCTAACTTTAAAGGTGTTCCTGGACATATTATCCCGCTTAGTCTGCAGATTTTGTCCAGGATGATTTCAAGGACTTTGTAACTAATGTTGCAGGTATTACAAACCTGTCTCTATATGTTTTGCAGCTTTAACAGGTGAGCTCTCTTCAGTGCAGTTGCTACTTTTGCAGTTTATGAATGTCTGGAAATTCTGTGTGCGAACACTGTGCTGCATAATCTGTCAGAAGTTTAGTGCTTTGGGGAAGTACTAGGCAGGGTGTGTGTGTGTGTGCTACGTACTTTCTCTATGTCAGTGGGGAAGGATTAGCTTTCAGACATTGTTATGTGTGTTCTGTGTCTCCTGTGCATATCCTGCCCTCTTAATAAGTGCTTGCATCCTGTGCCTGTCATATCTCAGGAGGGGATTGCATTTTCTGCTTTTGTACAAGTGCATAGTGCTTTGTGTAGATCTGTCTCATGCTTCATGGAAACACCATGGTCTTTCACTTCATGTGGCACAGGTTTGTTCTTATGTAACTTCTGCATAGGAAACACTGGACAATAAAGTGAGAGGTGTTCTGTGTGTTACAGAACTTTCTCCTGCATAGCAAAAGTCACAATAATATTATTGCAGTCTCAGTGTGGTAACAATGGAGCAGCACTAGGCCTGTTTGTCTTGACCAACATTAGGTGTTCGCATTCTGGTAATGTGAGATCGGTTTAGAAACGAGAACCTCTCATTGTACAATATAAGGACAAATAACAGTTTCATTAGGAGTTATGGGTTAGTTCTTCAGTATTCTAGTAGAAGGGATCTTGGCAGTGGAGCAGGCAATGCAAGTGTTTTAATCTTTATGAAAAACACCCTGAACAGGATGAATATCACTAAAGCTGCAATTAGATCCCCAAATAAGGGAGCTAATGATGTGCAGCTCTCTGCATATGCATGGATTTTACTCTAGGAAAGCACAGATCTGAGAGAATGTTTTCAGAAAAGCCTCATATTTCTAAGAGCTGTATGTAGATACTAATAATGCTACAAGACCAATCCTTCAAAACAGTTTCCCTTTATGACCTCAGGAGGAGTCACAGCAGTCTGGCCTCCAAATTCAGCTCGGAGAGAAGACTAGTTCCCACCAAATGGTGAACTTTGAACATAAATCCAGAGATTTCCAGACTCAGCATTTGCAATCTGATTGTCCAAATGGAGGCTTGCTGTCCATGAATTTTGGACAACTTGGTCCCTCAAAAGCCCATACTACGATAGATAAGTATTTTTTAAAAGATAAACAAATTAAATCTTCTGAATGCATTCTCTGGACATAAGTGAGTTCTAAGATTCCAAGATTATGTAGGTATTGATTATGATCATAGGAGATGAGTTTCTCATGCTCTCTACAGAGGTAGAATACCAAAAGTTTGCTCTTCCAGAGGGTGGTTGGAAATGGGTCTAAAAGAGATGTCCTAATCTTCTTTAGAAAATTATTGCTGTTTAATATGAAGCTAGGAAGAGTAGGCTTCTGTATGATTTATCTATAGGGTTTATGTCACTAGTGCTGGGATATTATTAAAATAGAGCCCACATCAAAACAGCTTTTCTACCTTCGTCCATTTGTTCTTGTTGTAACCCCCTGCAGTATTGACATTAATTTCTATTTTATATAGTGCTTACAGTCTTCAAATATAGAAAAATTTTTCTGCATCCCTCCATTTTTGGATGAGGAAGTTAATTAACAAGATCACTTGAGAAGAGAAAGACAGAATCTCCTCTGAGCCAGTTTGCTGTATGGAAAAGCTGGTGATTAGCTGGCTTGGTGATTAGCTGTTTTGGATCAGCAGGAGATATATTCCCATTTCAGATAATTTTCTTTGAAGAAACTGGTTTTCATTAAAATTAAGCATAATACTTTATACATGATGTATTAGACCACTGGAGACTTTTTCTAAATGGGCTTGATACTTCTTGAGAGACCACTCCCTGTAAAATACTAGTTAAAATGCAGACCTTTGAGAAGTCCATTGGTATTTGTCTATGTATCCTGGTAGACATACAACCTCTGTACATGTTGTTCATCTATCCCCCAGCCTCAATTCAATTATTTTCTTGTTCTCTGTGTCACTCTCTCTCCATTATTTTCCCCTGGTATCTACTTTTTTGCCTTTTTACATATTGATTTGCCATCACATTTTCCTTAGTTTTGGTTTTATTTTGTATTGAGGGGGTGGGGAGGGTTATAACCATGCTAGTTGCCATCCTGTGCTGAGTTTCATCTAGGCAGAACACTGCTCTGATTCAGTGCCTAGGGAAATGCAAATACTGTTCTTTCTAAAGACAGTGTTTTCTAAGAGCTTGGTCTGCAGTCCCAATATATTGTGAAGCATGCATAGAAAAATGGAGAACAAAAGGCAATGACAAACAGGTTTGGCAGGACAAAAGGGCTGGAACTTAAGAGTCAAGTAAAATGTCAGCCTTGTTAACATGAATACTCTTTTCCTTAATCTAGCAGGAAAATAATATATTTTGTAGCTGTGGAATCTGAGCTCAAAGAACCATAGCAAAGAAGAATTAAGCAGGTGGTACTGGTTTGAGTTATTTCAACCTCTCTGCAGTTTCATGCAGACATTGCTGCTTTGGTTTATGTTTAGCGTTTTTGAGTCTATTGCCATAAAAATTCTTTATTTTAGATGAGGAGGAGAAAATGAATTAAGCTGAATGCTCCTCTGCCCTCAGGGGAAGGAAAAGTATTACCTCTTCTAATTTGTTGTTGGCCTTTGTTCCCAGAGAAACATCTACAGCATTTGATTTTCTAGCCTATGCCATTTAAATGAACTCTTTCAGACTTGTGAAAATTCCTGATCTCATTTAAATTAAACACAGGGTAGTCAAGTTTCTACCCACAGACTTATTTTTATTTTGAATGATGCTGATAGTTGTTCTGTTCTCTGCCTCTTTATGATAACCACCAGATGAGCCTAGGCATAAGAAGTTCTTTCTAACTGATCACACTGAAATTGCTGTTGAGCCATAGACAGAATTTCCTTATTTTCCTTTATAATGTGGAATTTGTGATTTGGATTTCAGAAATGCCTTGGCAAATGATTGGATAGCCTTCTACTTCAGCATGCTTCATGAGGTTTATATTTCATTTAGTTTATATTTCTAATAGTAACAGACTCTGAACTATTCTGATTAATATATTATGGTACAATTCTGATGATACAAACAAGTTTCCATCAGTATTCAGTGTCCCATGATGAAGTTGTTGCTGCAACTTCTCATTGCACTATTGTCACCTGGAACAGTTCTGCAAAAAATATATGCATTCTTATGTAAGAAAAAGACTACTTTATTTTCCTTTTTTACCTAAAAACTAACATGACTCAATTGTTTTGTGATTAGTACATTCTGTTAATATACCACAACTTTTTTGACAAAATTTAGGTCTAAATTATCCAGTTGCTTCTTGTAAAGCTCAGTGAGATCAGCATTCAGGTAACTCTTTTTCTGTGGTTTTAATTCTGCCTCTTATATTTCAGCTTCTGTGTCTGATCTTATTTCTTACAATTCTGCACTTTGTGCTTCTGCTTCTTGCTGGACCTCCTGTCCCCAGACCTCTTCCAAGCTCTGCTCCATTCCGCCTCCAGCATTTCTCTGTCCGCTCCTTCCGTTCTTTACCTGCTCCTCCAGACTGTGTCCAGGTGTCCTACTCACATACTGGTGTTTGTTTTTTGCTTAAAGTTTTGAGCCTTAATGAAAATATGAACTCAGACCACTGAATTGTGGTACTTCAACAGCACTTGTTGTGCAGATCACCATTCTTTGCAACAGCAACCAAAACTTTCCATGAATTGTTTGTGAAACAATGCAATGGGTGACATTACAACGTAGAAGTGGGAGCTCAGATTTTAATGTTATTAAGCCATTTCCTTACCTTAAGGTGCACTGCTTGAACTGAAATTTAATATATGTTGCAGTGAGGAGGCATAATAGGTCTGTGCTTGTCCTGATTCTCCTTGTGTGAGGTTGATTGCTAAAGGGTATCACCTCTGCTTCTAAGTTGAGAAGGGAGATAGGTTCAGGCCATGTACTCAATTCAGTTCCAGGAGGGACAAGGGAAGAAAAAAGAGAGATGGATGTGGCACATATCCACTGGGGTTTGATGGTTTTTTTTGGTTTTTGGTTTTGTTTGTTTGTTTGTTGGTGTTTGTTTTCTTTATGACATTTTGCTTCAGGATCAGGTTGCGATGAAAGAAATTGTGCATTTGGGAATTTCTATATGCTTTCAGCTATCATGTGATAGCATGGCAATTACTGCACAGGAGCTTGCTCATTGTCAAAAATTTAAGTGCCTCACTCAAGATCACACAGAAATATGTCTTGGTTCAATCCAGGACTCCTGAAACCTGTGCCAGCACCCTGCCCATCCCAGGCTAGCCTGTTTTCCCAGAGTGACAATATAGGAGAAGTGAAAATTTTAATATTAACGGTTAATTCTAAATAAGCTACATTCAAATATACAAGGTAAAGAAAAAAACTGTCAGTCTTCTAGTTTCTAAAACAAGTAAGGGACCTCAAAGAATTTTTTAAAAACTGAAACTTTTTTTTTAAAATAAAAGTTATTTTAAAGACAAAAGCATATTGTTACAGAGTGTGGAGAAATATTTAGGATATTTGCTAAATAACGTTGATAACATTGCAGCTTGTCACTGCCTGTTTAAAAATTCCAGTTGTTTGCTTCCAGGGCATACCATGATGCCTGGTTAGTTTTTGATGTGCTCTGATTGCAGTGCACTCCAGGCTAAGTAACTTGCAATTGGTGTGTTTCTCTTTCACTGTTGTCAAGCATATGTCGTGTTTGCTGAATGGAGTCCAGGGGAAAATGTGTTCTGAGGCCACGCTGTCAGCACTTACATCTTTTGAACTGCACTTTTAGAAACATCTGTAAGCCTGTCAATCAGTTTTAAACCTTGGGTATGGCTTTGTGAGTACTTCATTGCACTCTTGGACACTAGCACTGCTAGTTTTATTTTACTGAATACCGTGGGAGGAGGCAGCTTTGAGCATTTAAGAATTATTAAATGCTGGAATGTTGGTTGGCTGTATTTATGCGATATCCTGGAGACTTTGGTCATATGTTCACATGCAGTGTTTTCCCTGAGTTTTCTTGGTTTCTTTTTATTTTCCATGAAATATTTCATTCTGTCTATGATCCAAACCAGCCTCCAAACAAAAAACGAATATTTCCTGATATTTGTATTTTTATTGCAATCACCAAAACTTCTGCTAATATCTAGATGGCAAATAATTATCCTTCATGGAAACTATGATATAAGAAGATATTATTTCCATTTTTGGTATCATCTGTTCTTATTACTTCATAAATAAGGAGCTGAGGTTTTTGATGTGAAAGGGAGAAATGCTCATTAGCTTAGGGTATTAAATGTGAAACATCAAGGGCATGATTTTTTTCATTTCTTTATCACATTATAGCATTTATATAATCAAAATAAGGCTTCAGTGGTCACTGACTGTAGCTATGAGTACCATAACTTTGGTGTTGTCTGCTGGGTGCTTGGACAGTGACATACCACCTCTGAAATCCCCTCCTTTAGCAGCATAGAAGGCAGAGGAGGGTATGCAGTTGAGTACCTCAAATTAAAACCCAAATTCTTTGATCCTGAGACCAACCTTTGTCTTAATGCAGTTTCAATGTGTGTTTCTGTATGGCTTTTCCACAGAGACTGGGCAGAGGCCAGGTGGAGCTGATGCTTACCACAGAAGTGTCCATCCTAATTGCACACTGAGGATAAAATTTTCTGTGTGGTCTGAAATTAAAACTCATATCAGGTTGCATAAGCACAGAAGTGCTGAATGTATTTCACAGATGCAGCCTTAATCTGGCACTTTCTAGGCACTTGACACTGCAAAGTCAACAGCTTTCTGATATAGTTGTATTATATGTCAACACCTAAATATTTTAAAAGACTTCATAAAATCCAGTATTTTCATCCTCTGATATTGAGAAAAATGTTGGCTGTACATGTAAGGTATTTGAGAGCTTCAATTTTCCTCTTCCTTGTCTTGAGCATCCTGAGGGGTCAGCTTGGTAGCTGTGGTTGACATTCCAGAGCTGGTAGAACTGTCAGGAGAGGGAAGTACATATTTTGCTACAAAACTCCCTGTTGATGGCATTTTAATGGAACTAAGTGTCCTTTACTGCCACATACCTTTTTATCTTGACATTCCTACTCCTTCATGATGTGTTGTCTGCTAGCCGTGAGATCCTGGGAGAGAAGGTCTCTACTCTTCTACCATTACAGTGATGCCCTTGAGCTGTAAGAGGGGAAAAAATACACCACATCTATTCCTGAGAGAAAAAAAATAATAATTAGGCAGCCTATAACTTTAGGTAATCTTATTTTTTTTTACATTAATAACCATCTCTCAGAGGTAGATAGATAGATAGATAGATAGATAGATAGATAGATAGATAGATAGATAGATAGATAGATAGATAGATAGATAGATAGATAGATAGATAGATAGATAGATAGATAGATAGATAGATAGATAGATAGATAGATAGATAGATAGATAGATAGATATTCACAGAATCAATTAGGTTGGAAAAGACCTTGGAGATCATCAAGTCCAACCTGTGACCTACCACCACCTTGTCAGACCACAGGACTGAGTGCCACATCCAGTCTTTTCTTAAACATCTCCCACCAGCAATGGTGACTCCACTGCCTCTGTGGGCAGCCCATTCCAATGCCCAATTACTCTTTCTGTGAAGAACTTCTTCATAATATCCATCCTAAACCTAATCTTCTCCCTCTGAATTTCCAACAAAGTTGCTTTTAAATTTGCCTGAGCAGATTTCCCAAGTCAGAAGTGGCATTTTAAATCTTGAGGCATCTGTGTTTGTATATGCATGGTTAGTGATTTTATAGCATATTCATTGATGTGGTTAATACTTTAAAGCTGCTTTTTAAAATGAAAAATTGATGTTGATTAACTATTATGTGAGCACAAATTCTATCTTTACAGTTTCAGTGTTATAAGTAAATCTGGCTAAATTGTGGAAGTGTTTTCATTCCTTCTCATTAACATAGTTTTAGCAAAGGACTTTACACAAGTAGTAAAATTGCAATTGATCAAGTCCAAAAAAAAAAAAAATCTTCTGTCCTAAGTGCTGTGAGTAAAGCAACTAATACTTTGCTCACGTGCCCTTGAAAATAGCCTGGCCACTGTCCTGTTTCAGAAGCTTTGCCAGCATCTGGCCAGTCAGCCAAGGTTACGGGAATGCAAATTTTGAATCAGCAATTGCCTGCTAAATGCTGCTGGCGTGTTGTTGGCAGGAAGATGTCACAGCATGGCATCCTACAATGTCTGTGGCTTTGAGGTGGTTTGTCACCTGCGTTCTGCTGTCCCAGGGCAAGAACAGGAATTCTATTTAATGCATAATCCCAGGAAAGGGCCTGAACCGGTCTCTCTGTTGGGGTCCAGTATATGTACCTTACTCTGGCTGCAGCTGAAGGAAGATCATGACCTAATTTTTCATGCTTTACAATAATTTCTTTTAATTACTTTAGGGATTGAGATATATCAGGGGGAATATCATGGGCTGAATATACTCTGAAGCCAAAACCAGAGAATTGCAGAACTCGGGAATCAGTACTAAGGATGTTTCTCCAATCATTGTTTATCACTTAGAAGTGTAACTTGAACGCATCATTTAAACATTTTTACGTGTAATCACACTAACAATTGTAAGCTAAAAATACTAATGCTCAGGAGGTGGAGGGAGCTATTTGCGTAAATAGAAGTATGCAGAGCAAGATGGTAAATTTATTTACTCTATATAGCAGTTTTAAGGCACTAAGGCACAGCTAATTCTGTGTCAAGGAAATTAGAGACTTATTGATTTCCTCTAAAGAATATACATAAAATGTTCATTTTCCCACACAGACCATTTCCTTTCAGAATAAGCAGGCATTAGCTGATTTAGGACAAGCCAGGCTTGCAACCTTCAATAACTAAGCCGAGGGTCACCTCTGCGTTGAATTTCATGCTTTGTGAAAGTCTGGAGGAAATTTTTCCTTACTCTTCATATGAAAAGCCTGACACACCACTAATATTATACCCTGTTAACTGCCAGATGCTGAGCACTGTGGTGCAATGTTAATCCTCCTGGGTCTAGTGCTGCCATTTTGCTGAGCAAGCTCAGACTGCAAGTGCGATAAAATAATTCAGAGACAGGAGACAGGTGCTTTCAAAAAATGGAGTCATGCAAGACACATTGCAGATCTTCTATGTGTCAGTAGGAATTGATGTAATTGAAAATCTTTGAAAAAGTGAGAGAGAATCCAGTACTGCAGTTTGTTGGGAAATCAATTACAAAAAATGCACGCTTGCCATTTTCATTCTTGCAAAAGTGTTGCCTGGCTGAGGCAGAAGCTGCTGCTAATCTGTAGTCAACAGCGCCCCAGTAGCTGAAATTTACAGCATACAGTGATACCTGTCTGGTTGATTTCAGAATAAATTAACAACCAAAAAAAAAAGTTTAAAATTCAAACCTAGCTTGGTGCAATATTTTTGATTGTAGTCACATCTTCCTTAATGGATGGATATCAGTTTTTATAAAGCACAGCATATCATTTTGAAAGTTTTAGTAAATGATCCATACAATTAACAGTAACGGGGAGTGAGTGAGAGCAAATGAGCTTTGTCTCATTCCTGCTTGGCACATTAAGTACTCCCTAGTTTCATTCTTTTGCTCAATTTTTCTCTTTCATACAAAGACAGTAAGCATTTGAGAGAAGACATTTTTTGGTTTTTTTAAAAGCATGTGATGTCTAGCACCTGAGATTGTGGGACCTTGGACCCTGTTGGAAACCGAATAATTTTTATGCCTTGCACAGATTTCTAAGCTTTATCATTCTTTAGTCTGTTTTGGTTAATGTCAAAGTCCTGACAGAGAAATCTCCATTCCTTACAGAAAGTCCCATAAAATACTGAGGTCAACACAGCAGCTGGTACAGGGGGGACAAGGATTGTGCAACTCTGTGTCTGGTTTGGACAATGAATGGTTGTCTTGAGTAGAAATCCTTTGTGGAGCTGAGACATGAAATATCGCCTCATTTCTATGCAATTTTTTGACTAATTCTAACTTCTGGTGTTTGAAGAAGAATGATGCTGCTAATGCAGCAGAAGTGAATGGCAGTAACAAGTGGAAGTGTGAATGATGAGGAGTAGCAGGGTCAAGAGTTTTCTTAGCACAGTTTGCAGTTTGTGAGCAGCACAGATGCAGAGAACTTGAATCTGGATCTTTCTGCAGGCATTCAAGTCAGGTACCTGGGAAAAAAGCAGAGTTGGTTTTTTTGACATTTCTCTTGCCTGCAGCAGAAAGGTCACTTAGTGATGTTAATTAGCAGTTATTCATGGTGATGATTTAGTCTCATTCCATGGATCATCCAGCCTCCTGGACACTCTGGAGTCCAGAGGCAGGACACCTGGTCCATACAAGGGTAGTCTGAACGAGCAGTTACCTGATGTAGGAACAATGTATAAGGCTATAAAAATCAGTGCTGTGTCATTTTGTGTTTAAAAAGACTTTTGTACTCCCCAGGGTTGAAAAATAAATAACAAGGTGAGAGGGGACATTTTTTCCCTTTCCCTTCCCTTAGGAAAAAATGTGTTTTATTTTAAAAGGGAATTGAAGGTAAAGAATAATGAAATAGGGTAGGAAGTATATTTTAGATATAAAATTTGCACAGAAAAATTGGGGAATGTGTGAATGAGGATAGGATATAATGTAATGAAAATTGCATTGTTCACTGCTTTAAAGCTCTAACTTTTTCTTGATGTACATTTTTCTCTTTCAGAACCATACTCAAGTCAGCCCCCAAAAAAATAGGTAATTAGTCAAATAAATGGTCTAAATCTTCATGTTATAATCACAGAAGACCCATGGATTTTATGAGCTCTAAATTCTACATTGAGTTTGAAGGCTAAATTGCTAGAAATTAACAATTCCTTGCTTTAAGTCTATTGAACCATCAACTAAGAAAAGAAAAAAAATACTTTTCAGCTTTAATAGTATTATTTCAGGATCATTGGATAGAAATAGCCCTGAATTAATCAACAGCTTAATTTGACAATTCATTTTTATTGCGAGGCATTCACTTGCAGACAGAAAGAGTGTCTTTGTTCTAGCTAGGAGAATTGCTGGGTGTGTGTTCTGCTCATTGGAGATAAAGACCCTGACAATTTTGTTCGCACACTGCTAACTTTATTGATGCTGTCCTCTGTGCTGTGGTATACACCCTATGCAATAATTTTTGATGGAGAAGAGCAATTATTCTGTTTTCTCTGGACTAAGACCTACATGCTTCTGGGTTGCTAAAGAAAACTAACCTTAAAAGTTTTCATGCAATCCTAGCCTTGGGCACTTTCCCGAAGAGAAGGGACACAATTTTAGTGGGCTTAAGTCAATGTGCTTCTACTGCAGAAACCTCACATGTGACAATTTATGTTCAGAGATGATCTGATTTAGCCCATAGTCATTCATTTTGCAGTTTCCAGAGATGAACCATGGGACAATGCTTAATTCAGGATAGAAGTGGAGAGTGTTTCTTGCCATGGTTGTATCTGTGAGCTTGTAACAGTGGGGTGTCTGAGGAACTTTTTTGAGGAAATTGGAAGGGAAAAAAAGAGATTATTCTACCACAGCATGAAACTGAGAAGAAAGATTTCCATCTCTAGATCTATTGATGCTGACCCTGCTTAGCTGGGACAGTCCTAACATTTGCTGACAGCCCACAGGGGAAGCTACCTTAGGATGGGCAAAAGCACCATTCAAACTAGGCAGGCTCAGTGCAGATGCTCTGTAAACCTGCACAAAACTTGCGGGTTCAATTTGCACAGAATTAGTCTGAACATAATTTAAGTACTATCATAAGGAATCTAAGCTCTTTTTAAAGTTTTTTGCCACAAAGTCATTTTTTCAACTCTGTCCTAAACAAGGTTTGGATTGCCTCTCTTAGTTTATTTTATACTGGTGTGAAAATAAATACATAGGGGCAAATCTGACACTAAAAAAGTGTAATAAAGCTAGTAAATAAAAACCGTTTTCTTCCCATAAACATCTTAAAGTATCTGGACAGAACTTATACATTTTTATATCTCACACAGTGAATGAACTAAAATAAGGAGAAAAGTAGAAGACAATTATAGAGTTTTTAAAAATACTACAATTCCCAAACTGTGACCTTTTCACGGTCATAACAAGACAGCATAAGAAACATAAAATATGAATGCTAGCTTCATGATGAAGGATCTTCCAAATTTCTAACGGAGTGTTCTTGAAAATCTAGATTGAATTGTAGTTCTCTACCTTTTCACAGAGCACTTCTGGTAGAAACTGCTTTTTTCAGACTTATTTTTGACTTAAAGAAATAATTTGGAATTATAATTTTAAAACAAAATTGCCACGTATATGATCCTGGTTTGCAACTTTTCAAAGAAAGAGAAAACAAAATGAGATTTAAGCAAGGAGTATAAGTAGCGGTAAAATAATTTTTGTACTGCATAATGCAGTTTCATGTGGGACATAATGGATGTATAGGATTTTAGAGGGAAATCCTATACCCACTAGGATGTGATATATGGAACAATCAAGGAGTCTTGCCAGGGAGATCCAACTATAGGTACAGTAAATTGTCTCTTGTTCAGAAATCCACCCCTAAGTGTAGCAAGAAATTTCTACTATTTGAATCAGTTTCAATGGATTTTGCAGTGCATGTTTGCTTCTGAAAAGCTGCAGTGCAAAGCAGCCAGACTCCTTACCCTGCTCTTGAAACCCAGATCCAGAGGAGCTACAGGGACACTTCACAGGCTGCAGATTAGGGAAGAAAAGCACTGGCTTGTGGACGTCTGCCCACTTCGGCTAACTTGTGTTGTGTTGAAATAATTTATTTGAGTGCTGTTTCACAGAGACAATGAACACAGAGACAGTCTACATTGCTGTTGGTTTCATCATCAGCTTGAACACAACTTCTTCACTAATACCACAGTCATACTAAACAGCACAAAACTGTGTCAGTAGTAGGATGATGACAAAACCATCCTAATATATCGGTAGATGCAGGAAGATAAGTAAATTGTAAGTATGTGCTTCTTTGGGCTACCTTTTCACCAAAATGCATTGTTGGTAGATTTCTTTAGATCAATTTCCCATTACAATGAGATCAGTATTTGAAACTTTAGTGAATCACTGAGGTTCTCCTTAATTATTTAATGGCTTATTTATTTTATTTTTTTTCCTGGAGAGATACAGAAAACGAGGTAGGGGGCTGATCTCAGCATAGCATATCTGGAAGATGGGAACCTTCTGTCTGATTCTGCCAATATTTTGCTATTTGAGTTTTGGTCAAATCACTTGGGCCTTACTACAGATTTGCTGAGTAACAGACACTGCTATAGCTGCAGCAGTAGGAATGAGCAGCACAGGTGGGAGAGATGCAGCTTTTCTTGTTCTTCCTGTGTGGAATCACAAGAAGAACACATTCACCACTAATGATGCTACACTGATGACTGGAGCATAGACAGTCCTTCATGTCTTATCTTCTTGTGTGGAAAATAAAGTTTGTCTTGTGGGAGAGGTTTGAAGGATGGATCAGCCAAAGTTTGAAAATAGAGGATAAATGTCTAAGTTGGAAGTTGTAAATTTCCATTGAAAAGAACTTGGTTCTAAATTGCACAGGAAATAGCACAAGTTTGCTTAATTTAATTACCTGCCCACAGGCATGTTTATCTGTAATAGCTGTACCTGATCAGAATTTAGCATCTGCAGTGGGCTATGGGAATGAGAGTCAGAAGAAGGTCAGTGGTGATGCAGCAATATGTAGTGTGCAGATTCAGCACTGGATGCTGTGCCGAGCACAATCCTTGAGTTAAACTGGAGTTTATCACCTCACTTTTAGTGCATTTTTACTTACGTTTGCAAGAGAGTTAGAGAAATGCTCTGCCATGCTGTCAAACCAATGACATCCAAGACTTCCTGAGCTTCTGATAAAAAGAAATTGAAGGTCGCTTCTTAAGATCAGCAGGTTTATCTCTAATCCAGTGCAGTAAACTAAATCGACTGTGCATTTTGCAAGAACAGCAGAAGTTTCAGAAGAGCTGCGCGTGTAGTGTCTCATCCATTGCTACAATAATTCACATTTGAGAGACTCATAAGGAAAGGCCACAAGATTTTAATGATATCTTAAAATTAATGAACCTCCAGAAAATGTGATTTTGTTTTGACTTTCAACTTAATGTCTTAGTTGTTCTTACAAGTTCACTCAGTCAGGTGGTGTTCATGTCCATGTTGTTGCTAAGACCTCCATTACTACACTATTCTTGCTGAAGAAGATATTTAAAGCTCTGTCTTCATCATACTGTTGTATTCTGGAGAATATATCCAGGGTCATGTGCAAAACAAGTCTTTTACAGCTGAAGCCTATTGGTAAATTGTAAATGGATTCCTGTCTTTATAAGGAGAAATATTCAGAGTATTAGTCTGGATTTTCTCAAATGCTGTTCTTTGCTTGGAAGAAGGGTAAAAATAATCAGAGAAACAGTTCCCGGTTCTTGTACTACTATCTTGATACCTGACTTAGCAGATGCCTCTACTTGGTCAGCACCAGCAAAGAGCAAGCAAGGATTTCTGCCTTCTGCTTTAACCCACTGCCTCTGCCCGCTCTGCAGGGCACAGCACCAACTACTTTCCTGCCTGCTCAGTGTTCCCCTCCATGGCTGCTGATCTCCATTTGGCAGCCAGTGCCAAGTTATGTCCTATTTGTACTTTTCAGATGATGTAGAGGTAAAAGAACTGATTTATGATTAGTTTGGTCAAGACCACTGCAAAACCTGGCATTTCTGTTAGTTGACATTCGGCATTTCTGGTCGACAGCACAGATGACAGGGCTTTATTCCACAGGGGAGTGCTGCTACCCTAGGGGATAATTCAAAACATTTCTTGTTCATTCCCAAAATCAATTATAAAATTAAATTCAGGACTCTTATCAGTGCACGCACACACACAAAAATAAAATCGCTTAGAATGTGGCACAGTTAGCTGCTAGCTGATTTCTCTTTATATACTTACAAGGGTGAGCAAACAAAGGAGCACATCTTCAGCTTCTAGTTGAGTATAGCACATGTGATAAACATATGTTTCAGTTTTGGATAACAGTTGGTGAGCTTTGTATTCGTCTTTCTGAAGCCTTGCTTGCTGATCAGCAAAGAAACACTGGCAAAATTTCCAAACAAAGCATCTTCCCTGGGAAGTGATTCGTCTTGTGTCAAACATTGACAAGGCATCAAGGAAAGGGAGTTGTGGGCAGTAAAGTAAGGAGGCATTTACTCCGTTACGCTTTAAATCTTTTTCCCCCCACATTTAGTTGTGGCAAAAAAAAAAACTGTGTTGAAGCTCCAGGAAAAATGGTACAAGATTTTTATCCTCTTGCTTTTTCTGATTTGGAGGTTTTAATGTGCTATCCTAGAGGCAAAGATAGTTGGAGACATTATGGCAGTACCTATGAAAGCATCCGCAGTGCAAAGACCAGTTTTCTAAGCCAGCCCACAAGAGTGAGTAGGTCTAACAGAGTAGGTAATTTATCAGCACATGTCCACTGGGTTCTGAATTTTTTTTTTTTTTTTNAGCCTGCCCAAGGCTGGAGGTCACCTTCCTAGTGGCAGAAGAGAGATAGGCTGATGGTTTTTACTCTGCTGCAGCCATGTCTAAACCAAGAACTGACAAGCTGCGTGGATATTAGCATGTCTCAAGAACTTGAACATTGTTCAAGTCAAGTTTTGGTGCTTATGTTGCAGTGCTTAGTCTGTGACAAATTTGATATCACTGGAAATTCTGACAGCAGGAGGAAGCAGAAAAGTGTGAGGAAATCCCATCTATTTCCATCTGGATTGTATGGCTCTTCAGAAATGCAAGTCAACTGGTTTGGATGGTGTAAGATAACAACAATCCCTTTTGCTTCACAGGACATTTGAGCCTGCTTGTAAACTCTGGGAGTAAATTCTGCAAGCACTTGATAAGGCTTCAATTAAGTGTTCATCTTGCAGCCAAGCACTAAATTACCTGACTTTCCAGGTCACTAGCTATTTGCTGATTAAGCTCTAATCTCCATTTTGAAAGGATTGCTGTCATTGAAACAACTGCTGTATCACCTCGCAGCTGACGTAGCACCTTCTCCTGTCCCTGTGCTCTGCTCAGCTCCCAGCAGGCAAACCACAGGAGCAGGTGAAGAGAGAGCAGGAAACATTGCTGGGAAATGAGAATGCATCCTCCCAGCTATTTAAATTCCTGACTCCTCGGTGTTTGGTGAGGTGCAAGGAATTACTTCCATGTAATACAGCTTGTGCTTGCTCCGTAATTATTGCCACATGCGTAAAAATTTTACACAGGCATAAATTTGAAAAAATCATCTTGCTAAATGAGAAGGCTGCATCCAGTTCTGTCATAGACAGGACAGCCACAGCTGTGCCAGGAAGGCAGATCTTGTAAGATAGTCATGCAGGAGAACACTTAATGAAAAAAAGGAGTCAGCACCACTGGGAAACAAACCATACTGGTGGGCTGTCCAGTGCAAATATAATAAAGCTACTAATTAGACAGAAAATACCATTTCCTTCCTCTAATTCTGCACATTTTCAGTAATCCTAGGCATTGCTTAGGGTAATGGTAATTTAATACACAGCAGTGTAGTTACAGAACTACACTTCTTTACCTTCAAAAACCATGGTCCTGATGGCAAATTTGAGATTATCAAGTCAATACTGTAGATTAAGCAAATCTGTGAATGCTACAAAGTGGAGCAGAAACTGCTAAATCAGACTATTTATTCATCTACATCATTGTGGTTGGCAATGGACTGCTCTTAATGCTATAAAGAAGAGTGAAGCTTCTTCAGAATAAATTATGGTTATATAATAGGTTGTATGATTAGCATCATACTATGGTGATACTATGGTGATACTTAAGAAAATTAAGCCTTTTTTACTCTTTGAGATGAATAGTTTATTTCTCTGAAAGACAAGGTCTATTATCCCATGTGGCACTCATTGTCAGAACTTGCAAAATTGCTAACACATTGATCCAGGACATGTAGGAATCATTTTGTGCTGTTGGCGTTGTTAGTACTTGTTTCTCAGAATATTGTCCATGTAATGGATCTAAAATGAGCCAAAACCCTGTTATTGATCCAGTGGCTTCAGGCCAGCAGTTCTTAATGTCAGAAGGGCAGGAATCAAGGCAGAGGAAGTAGGAAAAGATAACAGAGCTCATATGAACTGTCCTGTATTTGCATAAGCTTGAAGGACTCTCTTTTACCCGGAGTCTTAGCCCTAGGATATTTCCTTCCTGCTACCTTGCACTGAACTGCAAATGGAAACCTACAAGCTCCTGAGTGAGAGACAAAGGGGGTATTCCTTTCCCTCTGAAAATCGGCCACGAGGTGGGATGTGACCCCTCTCTCCCCATCAGTCTTGAAGAGAGCCAGGAAAATGGGGAGACAGTAATCAATTTGTAAGAACTCAGAATAAGTACTTCTATGTGGGAGGTTATTTTAGAAAGAGTTGCTGTCCCTTGGCAGAAGAGCTCCTACAATGTGTGTTTGTGGAAAGAAATGATCATCCAGAGTCTGTGGGAGTACTTTTAGAAGTCTTCTGCTGTGAACCTTCAGGCTGTGCTGTCTATTAATTTTTGTCTAGTAGCTCTTGGACCTATAGTCAGTTTTGCATTAGGCATATTTTAGTTGATTTTGCTTGCCATCATGTTCCTTATGTTAACTTTATTATTTGAGCACCAAAATTGAATGTAGTGCTGTGAACAGAATAAGGTATTCTGTCGCAAGGAACTTGTAGTCTAATTCAGGCACGGTGACGCACAGGCATACATAATATACATGATAAGGATGCAAATTCAAAGCAATAGAGGTGCCTTGGGAAAAATCAGTGCTGCAGGCTAATTTACTACTTCTGAAGAGCTACTAGACTGCAGAACATAATGAAAACATCGAGCAATTCAAAAGATGTCTTTTCCTTCTCTTTTCTCCTTTTTTTTGAAAATGCTAATTGCTGATGCATCATCAAATGGAGGGACAATGCCGAAAGAAAATAGAGAGATAACAAAATTGGGATCCTCTCTATGTTTCTGTTTTCTGAACTGGAGCCCAGAAAAGAAAATTGAGGATTTCTTTACTTTCTCAACAGTAGTATGCCTTGTGAAATTAGAATTTCATTAAAATAATAAAAAAAGAAGACAGGCTGAACCTGGGTTACATCCACTATTGATGTAACAAGAGTCCTGTTGGCAATGTACTGTGAGCTTCTCAGAAAATATTGGGTTTCTACTTGGCTTTATGTGCACCTGTAAGACTGAGGCATTGGACATTGCTTTTCTTGCTGAGTATATATGCACACTGATAAGGAAATGATCCTAAAAGGTAGAAACCAGGGGTACCCAAAGCAAACAAATGCAGATTTTAATCTGTTTCCCAATCTAAATGTCTAGTGGGGATCCACACAGTTACATGCACAAGCAAAACTCAGGAAGCAGTGACCCTATTGAATTTGCTGGCAGTCTTTTACTTTGCATTTGACTCTTGTCTAAGCCTTGATTTTGTGCCATTTATGGTGGTTCTTTTTCAGGAGTGTCACCCAACATTTCTTATTGTTTGCGGGTCTAATCACATTTTATTTATATGTTCAGTGATGACAGGGAAGCTTTGTATACCAAACTCATTAATATCCTGTAGCAATTTTGTCACTGATATTCATCCTTCAAACCACACCTGGATCCAGAAGTAACTATAAGGTCAGAAGAAGCAGAAGGAACACAGCCAAAATGTGTATGGACAGAGAATTTCTCTGCAGACTTTCAAGTGATGGCTGCAAGTCCTGACACCATCCCTGACATGCAGTGTGTTCTCAAGGGAACCACTTGGCTTCTCAGGAAATATACTGGTTCCAGCTGAAGAAAAATGTGAAATACAGGACAGTTTTTGAAAGACAATGATCAAAAATTCAAGTGGAGTTTTACACACACAGACATGTACCCGTGGATTATTTGAACACAGAAGCACCAATAAATTTAGTTAATTCCAGAGAATTAACTAAATATTTCTAGTAAGGTCAAGTGTACTTGTTTATTAGCATTCTGATAACAGTAAAACTGAGAGTCAAAACTGCTTTAATTTCGCCGGTGGCTGTGACTGACTCTTGTGGTAGATGAGCTATTAGCATGGCAATGTTGAATTTTTCAACTTTTCTGAATATATTTATTTTCACTTTGCTACATCTATAGGTTGAAAATTATACATTCAACAAAGTTGCATGGACAGGTCTTCACAGTAGATGTTTCTGGACCGCCCATATTCTTCTAGGGTGACCAAAGGGGGATCACTGAGGTTGTGTGCATTTAGCAGTGTTAGTAAGCAAGGAACTTTTCTGCCTCATGTTCCCTTTATAAGGGTAAACCCATTCAAGACTCTAAGATATTCAGTTCCTGTGGGGGCTGAGTCAAATACCTCTCTAAGACTGATTAATGCTAGGAACAAAAGCAGTGTATCTTTCTATGGCATCATTTCATGAGGTTGAAGTAATTCTTTGATATCTTTTTAAAAATGTGACTACCATAAGTTATTAAAAAGCCCACAAGGTATCTCACCTATTCGTATATTCTTATGTTCACATTACACATGTATTATGTTGTCAGTGAAGTACTCCCATCTTTTCTCAGGAATAAGATGTTTTTATGACTCTTTGGTCAAAAAATGCCAGATGCCAAATACTGATTTGAAAGTATTCATTTTCATTTGTACTTCCAGCAAAAGGATCACCATCACACTGCAGGGTTTTTCATGCACTGGTGTGTTAGCACTGTAAAAACTATAGGTCGAAGAACAAGTGGATAAATGTTTATTTTGGTAAATGCCTTTGAAAACAGCAGAGGTGTCTTTTTTTTGTCTGATTAAGACAGCATTTTAGAAAAACAATGCTCTCAGGTCTGTATCTTTAGAAATTAAGTAAATTATCTGATTTCCAAGAGAGACAAGCACTAAGAGTTATCCACAGATTCCTGCAAGAGAGAGGTTAACTCTGTAATGAGGGTATCAAAAACCTAGTTTATAGTCTGAAAAGAAGTACTCGTGAAAATTTAGGCTGAAAAAATTATGCCCTAATATTAACAGTTTCTTAAGCAAAAGCAAGACAAAAAACAACTACTGACTTTAGCAACCAAACAAATACCCATCTGGTTCTTCACATTGTGTGAGAGCAACATGCTGCAATTTTGCAAACAGAACATTTTTATTATTTAATTAGTCTCAAAAGCTAAGTGATTCAAAGAAATAAACTGAGTCCATGAAAATTAAAAAAAAAAATTAATATCAGCAGGCCTGGTGCTTAAGGGCCTTCCTCATGAATGTAAAAATGACTGATTTTATTACCAGCTGTGTACTCTGGTAAATAATGGGCTTGAGCTTGCAATTTCCTCTACATGTGACTATTTTCTCTGTTTTTTTGTTAGCTAAGATTACTGATGTGTCTATGAGTCTGCAAGACCAAGCCTATTTAAAAGATGAACGTGATGGGAGATAATATACAGAACCCTTGCTGCCTGCCACTGTGAATGGAAATTCTGAGTTTCTGCTTTTTGTTATGGTTCCTCTTTTGCTGTAGGTATTGGTCTGTCCTTCTCTATGTATGAATGCAACACTCCTGTGGGGAGTTAATATGCTGGAACAGGTTACCCAGGGCCTTATCAGACTTGTAGGTTTTAAGCTGAGAGTCAGTTTCTAAGAAAGAAAAATTTGACTTATGAATGTATATGGAAAGTCCACAAGGCTAGAGGGTGGGCATGGGGTCTTAGGGGAAATGGACCATTGTCTTCAATGCAAATAGCAAGGTGAGGCTAACACCTACCTGTCTAGTTTGCAGCATGTATTGGGAGAGCAGCATCAATTCCTCTCACAGACAAGGAATCCTTCTGGAAATATTTTTTCATTTGCTTTGCAACTTTGGTGTCAATTTCAGGGATTGGTGTAGCAAATCCAAGTTCACAGAATCACAGAATATGCTGAGTTGGAAGGGACCCAAAAGGATCATTGAGGTCAACCTCTGGCCCTGCACAGGACCATCCCTAGGTCAGGATGTCATACTGTGTGCCTGAAAATATTGTCCAAACCCTTCTTGAGCTCTGTCAGGCTGGTGCTGTGACCACTTCCCTGGGGAGACTGCTCCAGTGCCCAGCCGCCCTCTGGGTGAAGAACCTTTTTCTAATACCCGACCTAAACCTCCCCCGACACAACTTCAGGTCATTCCCTTGAGTCCTGTCACTGGTCACTATGGAGAAGAGTGCCTGCCCTTGCTCTTACCCTCTTGAGGAAGCTGCAGATTCTGCTCTCAGTCTCCTCCTTTCCATGCTGAACAGAGCAAGTGACCTCAGCTGCTCCTCATACATCTTCCCCTCACGGCCCATCACCATCTTTGTTCCCCTCGTTTGGATGTTCTCTTAGTATCTTTTTTATTGTGGCACCCAAAACTGCACACAGCACTAGAGGTGAGGCCAACCAGAGCACAGCAGAGGGGACAATCCCCTCCTTTGCCCTGCTGGTGATGCTGTTCCTGATGCCCCCCAGGACATGGTTGGCCCTCCGGGCTCCCAGGGCACTGCTGGCTCATGTTCAACTTGCCATCAACCAGGACCCCCAGGTCCATTTCCTTGGCACTGCTTTCCAGTGTCTCATTCCCCAGTCTGTCTGTACATCCAGTCTGTCTGTCCCATCCCAGTTGCAGAATCCAGCACTTCCCCTTGTTGGACTTCATATAGTTGGTGATGCCCAGCCCTCTAAATTGTTGAGGTCTCTCTGCAGGGCCCCCCTGCCCTCAAGCGAGTCAACTGCTTCTCCCAGTTTTGTATCTGTTTGCTTATAGAAGCGAGCTTTGAATGTGCTGGGTTTACTCACCAAACCAGGCAAATTAAGAAGCAGAAAAACCAAAATTACAAATGTGTTTTCTGTTTGGCTGTTCCTTCTGCAAGATGCTGCAGGCCTAGGCTAGTTGGAAAATGCCTGCTGTTTTTTGTACCAAATATTCATTATGTCCTTTGTTCTTGCTCACCTGTATTTGAGTGAGCTGACCTGATGCCCAAAGCAGACCTCCAGGAACTGGAGACAAAGTCAGCAGTAGTTGGGACAGCACAGCAGATGGAATTTCCTTAGTCCGCTGTAGCAAATGCTATTAGGACTACTTTCTGAAAGTCCTATCTCTTATATGTTAACAACAAATTACTTTCAGGTCGTGGCTTTGGGGGTCCAAGTGTGGCAGCTGCTGCCAGCAAGTGGACTGTGACTCAGGTAGTTGACAGTCCCACCAGTGAAGGCAGAAACAGGGCTGTTCCAGGTGCCACAGGACTGTTCCCAGGTGTCCCCCGAGACAAGGAGCTGCTGCTCCTATTGACAGAACAGTGGGTTGTAGATTGGGTTTCGACCGTCCCCGATGTTTTGGTTATCCTGTACTGCTCCAAAATGCCTTCTCAAATCTATGGTCTTATAGCAATTTACTTTATCTGGATGTTGGACTCAGAAGAAAACCCCAAAATAATAGGAAATTTGGATAAAAAGAGAAAGGGTTGCAGTAAAAATTGCAGGCAAGCTACAAATAAACACTAAGAATACTTGTGCTATTGTTAATATTGAATATAATACTCTGTGCAGAAGTTCCCCCAGCTGGAAAGACATCTAGATAGCAATCATGGAGGTGCTTAAAATGATGTTATTATGGGTAACTTAGCAGCAACTGCTGGAAAAGAGAAGTTTTTCTTAATGCATACGAGATTATTAGATTTTGATGCTGCTTATATTCTTTTCAGTACAGTATTTTTGAATGCCAGGTGACCCTACTGCATACTCTGAGCAGATCATGTATTTGTGGCGGGATTGAGGAAAACCAGTAGCAACCTGAATCAGCTGGAAACTGAAATAAATTTTATTTATTTAGAGCATTAATATATTTATCTCTTTGGAACTTTAAGCAGTGGCACCATAATTCAGCAGAGCTCCCTCTGACCTCTACTCAATAGCAAAACAAACTCTGATCCATGAAGCATGCTGAAACAGAGTGGAAAGAGAGGTTTTTCACCACTATGTTGTTCCTCTGCTCCCCTAACTACAGCAGTAGGGACTTACCTTGCTTTTTTTTTGCAGTAAGGGCTTCCTGACTTTGCCTTTTTAGTTTTTTCCTTCTAAAATTTACAACTTGCTTTGGTGAGTAACACCATTTGGCAAGGGAGAACAGTGCTTGCAGAGAAAGGCCACAGGTTATAGGGGAGAGAAGCCAAGGAAAGCTTGGCACTTTGTTCGATGTTGGCACTTGGCTGATGTTTCTCTTACACCCTCTACCAGCTGGTCCTTCCATTTTTTTCTCTGATCACTAAAACTTGTATTGAAAATTCAGGCACTTTTGCAAATATTTTATTTCTCTGCTTTAAAAAAAAACCCCAGATCTCTTTGTGCAAGTGTAACTGTTGAAAAATAGCATCATCCCTCAGAAACTGCAAGTTCCATTACAGCATATATCCTCTTAATTGACATCTTTATCTTTTTTTTTTTCTTTAAAGAAATGTGAATAATTAAATGCTATATTCTTAGCCTACCACAAAGGTAAACATACTGCTGTTAGACTGTCTGTTATTTCTTTCTTGTCTGGCAAATGATTCATCTACTCATTCATTCTTTTTTTCCCATTCACCTTCAGTTTGGCTCCCCCAGACTCCCACGCCGAGGAGTTATCCTTGATCAATATAAGGCATACAAGGTTCATAATAGACTGGCTATACTGCAATCCATTCATGAAGATTTTTGACAACAGGGCTGAGTATCAGCCAATTCTACATCTCCTGAAAGAACATTTTCTGTATTATTTTTTATGAATTGACACAAAAGAATTTGTTCTTCTATAAGCTGTTCCAAGGAAATAATTGGAAATACTTAGAAATTATTAAATTATTCATTGTGAATGGCCAAAGACAACATTTATAGGGTTTTGACAAAGTCCTGAAACCTTGTAATTATAGTAGTAGTTTTTTATTATTAAATGGGCATGTACTGCAGGGAGCACATATATCTTCCTGGGAGGAACAAGAATTTATTCCCTCAGGCAGCTTGGCTGTAGATAAATAGAAGGTTACATATAACATTTCAGAAGGCAAGCCGAATCCAATTTAGTTAGTGAGAAGTAAAATAGATACATAGAGAAGACCATTATCTCTTTGGCAAGAGATATGTATAATTTTAAGTTCATATAAGTAATGAGCACAGAAGCTGTGCAAAACCAGGCACTCTCAGATCACAGAATGAAAATGTCTGGTGGAAAAGATTAATGCAAAATATCTAAGCTAATCCAACATTAGGAAAATTCAGGTCAAACCTGGGATTAGTGCTTTTTGTTCTCTACTGATAACCTTAATGTTTTCATACTTACCTTCCTCAGTCTCATACAGTTACTTAAGCCCCATATTCTTTATATAAAAAACCCCAAACCGTGCCTCTTACAGCTCCTACCTCTTCTGTTAGGAGCAATAGAACAGTGTTGGTGCCTTGAAAAGCTGCAGATGAGTAAGTATCAGAGATGGCACTGAACAGCTGTTTCTCTGGGCAAAACTCATCTGTGCATCTGTGAGCAGTTGGGCTTTTTGTTATTTGATATGTGAGTGGCAGCAGCAAAGTGAGGGTGAAGGAAGAGGGCAGATTACATTAAAAACATCCCTCTAATTTTTTTCTGCCAGATATTTTTGCCTCTCTGAAGCATCTGCTAAAGTGTTTAGTTATTTTTTTTTACCATTATAGAAATGTGGTTTTGCTAATGTTAACAAGATCTTAATATAAATTCTGTTGAATTGTTTTTGAGAATCTTTTCTTTGTAGCAAATTTTTGGTTTGTAACAAGTGCTTTTTGACAGATTGGTATGTCTTTGCTGCTTTGATGAAAAACTATCCATGTTTTGTTAAAACACAAAACCTTAAAAATCAGAATTAATTCATAGGCAAAGTTATAAAATTGTGCTTTGAGAGAGGAAAAAGAGGCAAAAAACAAACATTTTAGAATTTATTTGCCCAAAACTAAATGAAAGCATATGTAGTTTTATGTTGATTTAAATTATTTGCGAATTTAAGTCCAATTCAGCAGTTAGAGCCTCATCAAACAAATAGAAAATAATTGAGGAGATTACAGTTTCTTGCGATCTTGTTTCAACAGAAGTGAGGCCCTTCAGCCTGTCCCCATTCACTTCAGCAGCAAAATGTTGCTGTGTTCTCTAACAGAACAAAGATAATTTTTAAACTCTTCCCTCCCCCACATCCCAAATTCTGGCGCACGCAAAGTAAGGTTACATTAGAGGGCAAGTCAATATTCAAAGGAAACGTCTCTGTAAAATTCCAGAGTCTCAATATTCTGGCACTTCCAAGGTAAGGGCTATGGGCCAGACTTGTATGTAAATTATGTAAAGACCCTTCTGAGCAAAGGGCTTCTAAGCCAGGCTAAAATGCCTTTTAGATGTTTCAAACCAAGTGGTTTCCAAGTGTGGAGTCCTAGTAGAAAGTGAGTACATTTTAGCAACTAAGAGAAAGACACTTTCAAAGGCAGAAAGAAAAGAAAGAGGAGAGACTGGCTTAAAAAGAGCTATTTAGTGTAATAAGAGGAGAGCACAATACTGCCAAGGCAGCTTGCGTGTTCTACTGTTCAGGCAGAGGAGCTAATTTGATCTTAATATGTTAAAGAATTATTGATCCATTGATACAGTACAGGCCTGTTATACTGGTAAAATAAAAAAAAAAGGGGGGGAAAATAAATAGCACCTTTGTGAAGGAAGAAAAAGAGAAGCCTGTTAACTAGTTAATTTGGGATTAATCCCTGAAAAGAAAAAACAGGAAAAGTTACTGAGCAAGTAAGCTGTTGATTCCTATTTAGAAGGTAACAAGGAGATGAGCAGCAGTCTTTAGATTATGCCAAGAAGAAATTTCATGGAAGCCATCTGATTTTCTCACGTGAGAGAACATCATGTTTACTGGATATGGGAGAAATAATAGTTAACATATTTCTTGGCTCAGTAGCGGTTTTCACAGAGTCTTTCATGACACTCATTTGCAAACTTCAGAAGCCTGATGCTCATGAAACCCTTACAAAGTGTAATATTGTACTAGAATGTTCTGAAAAAGAACAGGCACAGAATAGATGCCAAGCCAGTTGCCCTGAAATGCTGTGCAGCACAGAACTTTTCACCGAGTTTCACCTGGAGTTTGGTGCTGTACAATTACTGATAGAACATCACAATCTGTGGCATATGTAATATGATATTTCATTATATGTTTTATATCTATTCAATTCGAAGTACATTTACACATTACACAAACCTGGAATGTTGAAGGGCAGGAGTCAAACCCAAATAGCCAGGATAAACTAAAAAAATGATCTGGCAAAATGTTGGATGCTACTCAGTTGGGATGATCACATTTAGGCACAAAAAAATCAACTGCAAGTGTGGAGGATGGGGAACAAGAAGTGGCTGCTTTCTGGAAAAAGATCTGGGAGTGGGGGAGTTACAGTGATACAAAAACTGAGTGTGAGCCAATAGTGTTGTACTGCTGCAAACAGGCAACATACTGGGGTGTAGGAGGAGGATAGCTGTGTGGAAGATACCTGGAGAAATCCTCCTTCTGTTGCTGGCACACAGAAGATCTCAGCTGTAGTATTTTGCCTAGTTTAAGGCAGTCCCCTTCTAGGAGGAGGTGGAAAAGCTGATGGAAGAAATTTTGGGAGAGAGCGGCGAGAGCAGCTGAAAAACAAGGTGTGCAGGAGTTCAGCCAAGGAGCTGCTGGTGCTCCGTCTGGCAGAGTCGAGACTGAGAGAGAGCGGGTTTGTCCCCTCTGTAATGTTACACCAACGGGGGGGGCAGACAGGAAAGGAGTAGTCTGATCTCTCTGTCCACAGCAAATAGATTGAGGGGAAGAGACCTCAACCTGCAGTAAAGGAGCTTCAGACATGAAGGAAAACTTTCTAACCATGAGGAGAGGGAGATGCTAGAAGAGACTGCCTGGGAACAGGCAGGGGCCTGTGCTATCTCTCCTGGAAGATTTCTAGGGTGGGTTAAAGTAGCTTCATGAGTTTGGTCTCTCAATAGAGAAGGTAGAGGAGAGGCTGGGTGATCTTGCAAGCTCCTTTCCTCCCTGTTTCCTGTGTTGCTCTGGCCCTAGCCCTGGCAAAGCAGGGTTTGTATTTCCCTGAAAAGCTGTCACCTGCTTAACTCCACAGCAAGACAGCTCAACATAAGCATCACCCAGCCGGTGCTGTTGGGGCACCATTACAGCACCAGATTTTGGGCACCATTTTAATATCATTTTAGGCATTACCTGCTCCTGTTAAATAAACAAGGTCTCAGAGTATCTTTTATGGTGCTGCAGAGCAGCTTTACGTCAGACTAGACTGAACTTTTGGATCCAGGCAAGCTGTCAGGCTCTGAGCTAGATGTCCTTTCATGTCTGTGGTCCTTGTGATGCTTTGTGTCTGCTAGGATTAGTACTCTAACTCCTGCTAATGTTTCAAGTTTGCAAGGTCTGAGGCTTCTTTAAGGTGCATGTGTCCCGGTAGTACTTTAAAAGAGCCCCAGTCACTATGTGACCTCATTTCATATAATGAGTTTGATCTTTCTTATGTCTTACTTTTTAAATATCCTTTGCTACATCTAAGAACAGCTGTGGGCTCAGAAATCGTGTCTTCCTGAAAGGTTACAGTGGAACATCTCTCTGAGAGTTTGGCTGCACCTGCAGTCACTCACTCACTGTTGCCACAGCACTGTAGAACAATCTGCCATCTTTTGAGCAAATATCACTCAATGTTTAAAGGTGCTTGCGTGGTATGGAGCGGTCACATTTTCACTGGTAATTTCAAAAAGATCCAATAAAAGCTGGTGACAACTCAGTAAAACCAAACAGGTTTAAGTACAATTATTAGCAATGCTTGCATGCTTTAAACAAGAAAAGGGATGGATTCTAAGGGTATAAGGTGGTAAATGACATAAAACTCCTTGCAAGGAACCTCTGATGACATTTTAATTCAGATCTGTGTTGACAACAAAGGGATTAGTTCACTTGGCATCTTTTATCTGTCTTCAGCTTTTGTATAGGCTCAGTATCTTCTATTACCTCTGCCTTGCTATTGTGAATCTGAAGAAAAGTTTTATAACATATGTAGAATTGGATAAGCAATGCACTGACATTTTTAAGAACTGTATAGCAAAATCATTCTAGAGGCATCCCAGGTGGTAATTATGTAGTCAAAAATCGCTCCACTCAAATTGAAATGAATCTTCCTCTGTGAGGCAACTTTTGAGTGAAGAAGGCTCCACTAGTTCATTGTGTTTCGTAGCCTGCAGGTAACAGAATTTTTCACAAGGATATTTGAACTGTGTTGCAAAGGATTTGGGAATAGTAATTTTTACTTTATTAGCAGGAAATACAATAGTGCTAGAGAAAAATATGTGTTCGAGAAAGGATGTAATGTAAAAATGGCCTTTTTTTGTCAGATTTCTTAGTACAAAATGAGTGGCTTTTTATGTCATATCAAGTCCTACATTTGTAGGAAGGCTCCTAGTTTTGGCAAGAGACCCAACCTGCACTCTCTTAATCCCGCTTCCCTCCCTGATTTCTCTTGGTCTTTATATTTTTATTAGCTTATGCGAGCTTATTTACACACTGCATATTTTTCAGCCTTGAAATTACTTCTGTTGCAGTCAGTTGCTCAAAAGCTCTATGTTGAACAAACCCATGTCACTAGAAATAGTCTGCTTTGCCAAGGGCGATGAAAGTTAACAACCTTATGGGTAACCTTCAGCTCTGGGATACTCTGTAGTTTTGTTTGGAAGCGTTGCTCTACCTTCCTTGTCATTATTTTTGCAACTTTTTTTGAAACGGATTACCCTGAGGTAATTGTGCAGTGTTCTACATTTTGCTGTAGCCTGGCAGATCTTCCTTCCTGCCATAGTGTTCCCTAAGGAAATCAGGAATGTTAATGATGTTAATGTTAGGTGTAGAATATCATTGTGACTATATTTTGTAGAGATGACAAGTATGACTGCTACTGTAGTAATACTTATGATGACTGATGACTTGTTACATATATATATATATATAGGTATATGTGTGTATATATATATACACATATGTATATATATGTGTGTTTTTTCAAAGGTGTGTAAGAGTGTATACGCAGAAGGAGAGAGGCAGAAAAATCCTTGTTCTGCATATTCACTTTGGTTTCGTTCTCTGATTAATTTCCCATGGGTAGGACAGAGACTTTTAATAGATGGTTTTTATTCTCTAGGTTTGTTTTTTGTTGTTGGTTTGGTTTGGGGGTGAGTTATTTGTTTGTTGGCTGGGTTGCAGGGGAGGGGGTATTTAGCATGCTTCTTTATTTTTTTCGTTTAAAGAAAGATGAGTTTTCTCTGGAAGCCAGGCAGCTTGAGATAGAAATATGTTGTGTATGGATTTGGTACCTAGGGATTTCCCTGCATATCAGGAGACGAGTGGTTCACAAAGGCTTCAGAACAGATTTGTCCTGTGTTATACTTGTCCCAGAAGTGCTATTTCCCAGCTGTTAAATGAGAAGCAGGCATCTGCTTTCATTAAATATTATACCTAAATAATACTCAGCATACTGAAATATTTGTGAATAACACAAAGTTTACCACCTGCTAGAAATGTTTTTTTTCCAAATTCTGATTTTAAAATGCAATTAATAGATGCTTTTACTGAGGGCAATTATATGAGGATGTTTTTGTTCTTTTTGGGAGTAAATTGTTTTTACTATGACATTTATATTCATGATTTGACATTTAGGTGTTGTTTGTATCTGGATGTAAGATTTGAAACAGTGGGTTAAATCCACAGCATATTTCAGAGCTACTTTCCCAATGACAGCTTAATTTCCAGCACAATCTAAAAACCTTCCTATAATTATATGATGTCCTGTAAATAAGCTGTCTCCAGAAGGCTTTAGAGAATTAAATAACCAAGGCAATATACAGCACAAAATATAGTGCTGCAAAGACATTGTACTGCACTTGAACAAAGGCAACCAGATTAATTAAGAGATCAAAGATAGAGGAAATGGAGGAATGTACGTTTTAAGGGATCTGAAATGAGACGGAGAACAAGTGAAATGGAAGACTTTTTTTGAAAGAAGGAAAATCTTTGAGTGATAGATAAGACTGGGTGGCAAAAGGGTATCAGGCTCCCAAGAGGCAGAGCTGCCCCAGAGATGATGCAGCATGAGCTAGAATTGAGCAAAGCCAGGGGCAGAGTGCCAGGAGGACAGGGCTGGCTCCTGACAGAGGTACCTTGGGCAGTCACTGAGGACTGCAGGAGGGAACAGCCAGTTTTATTTTCTGTGCTTCTGCCCAAGCCCTGGACAGGCAGCCTGTGGCCAAGACAAGGGGACATAAAGCAGCACCATTTCAGGTTGAGATGTCTTCTCAGAAATAAGGTTGTCCTCCACCCCTCCATCCCCTGGGCAGAGCAGCAGACTCCACCTTTCCCCATTTTGGGACTGATTTGGCCCTCTGTTTCCTTGGCCCAAGGTCACAACACTGGTGGCATCAGCCTGAATCAGGGCTGCCCCTCCCTGTCAGCAGCTCCTTGCAAGGTCTTTGCTGCATGTTTCTTCTGGGTAGTGAGACCTCCAGGATGACACTGCCAACTTCACATTTTAAACATGTCGTTTGGAACTGAGCTGGCTAACAGGACGTGTCATTAACAAGAGCAGAGCCTCTCTGGCAAATAGGGATACTTGCAATTGTGGTCACTTGTCAGTGATTTCCTACTTTCTTTTTTCCTTGTAAAAACTGCAGGTCAAGATTATTACAACATCAGCATGAGGTATGTTAGTATGAAACCATAAATGTCTGCATTCAGAGAAAATTACAGCATGTCAGCAGTGCTGCATCGTCTGTTACAATGTGACATTGCTTATGATGTGACTCTGCTGAGGAAAAATGATTCTTTGGGAGTGAAAAACTAATAATAGGCTCCCAAACAAGTCTCTTACTAAAACATACATAATAATTGGCAGAGACCTTTCCTTCTTTTTATTTGCATTTTCCCTCTGTTTCTGGGGAGGAGGTCTGCCCCTCTCATCTTCGAAGGCGGGAGACTTTCATAGGGAGATGTGTAAGACAGACGAATCATCACCTTCACTGTTGTTTCTTCATGTGCTGTTTCCTAAGTTGCCTGGCAGTGATTTCTCATGATTCCAGGTAAACCTGGTGAAGAGAATCTGTGGTGATTGGATTCTACATCTGTTCTTACCTTTACTTCAATGTGTGTAGTAATATTAATAATAATTTTAACATTTAATATGAGGATGTTTAGTTTTACTCTCTCTGACACTATGTATTGCAGGCTCCAGAACTGGTAGATACATGACTGAATTTTAGAGGTTACACACTTTCTATTGTCTTTGATAATTCATTAGTAAGTAGAAAAGCAGGAAAGGAGAATTTTTCTTTTACTAAAAACCTGGGGAGGAAAAATGAGAACTAGAGAGAACTAAGAATGGCTAATTACAGAAGTGGAACACGGCAGGGGAAAATTTAAGCTCACTTTTCTTTTAATAACTTCAAAATTCCCTGTATTGTATATGTAGAAGTAATGTTCTCATCTTTCCCAGCAAGGAAAAGAAAACCACCACTGTTTGTGAGTCACATAACAGTTTGCCCCTGAATTAGGTGTTTGCAGAGGTGTTGGATGCATAGCTGCAATGCCATCCACTGAGATATACGTAGACTGATCAGTCTTCAATCTACTTTTTCTATAAGATCTATTTCTCCCTTCAAGTGGTATGCAGGTTGCTACAGGTTTCTATTTTCATTTTTGTCTTTGCTGGATGGGTGGGGTTTTTTTTGAAAATGTTTACTCTTTTGTTGAGGCCAGAGGTGGCTAATGCTTCACAGATAAACCCAAACAAAATGCTAGGCTTCAAATTCCTCTAAGTTCTCAACAATCTACCACTTCTAGTTCATGTTTCTGAGAGACAGTAAAATTCCATCTATCATCTTAAAGATTCTCTGCTGTGTTGCATGGAATTGGGGAGCTTCCCATTGGCCCTCCATGGGGCTGAATTAGAGAATATCCAAAGGAGGGCAACAAAAATGGTGAAGGGCATTGAGGGGANCTGTTTGCACATGATATTTCTAGCCAAAGGATCAAAATGCATTTGCGTAGGCCAGGTCTTAGAATGTGAAGGAGTCACCTGCTGTGTTACATGCCTCCTGCCACTGAAAGTGAACAGAGCCTCTCTGTTTTTTCCCAGACTGATGAAGCCCCCCTCTGCTCTGTTCCTCAATTTGCACTGTATGATACCAGCATATCTCATGCCCTAGGGCAGGTAAGCTGCTATACTACTTTGCTTTTCCTTGTCCTTTCTCATGAGATGCTGTTCATCTCAGGATGTCATTCCATAAATCTGCTGGGACAGTGCTCAAGTCCCCTCAGACAAAATCCAGTCTTGAGGGGAGGCCTCATCTCTCAGCAGATGGAAGGAGATACAGAATGTAGATTTTGCCCCTTGCAATCTGCATGGTCATGCAGTGAAAATTTTTGAGTACCCGTAAGAGCACTTAATTTTTGCCATTTCCCTAGATTACCTTTAGCCTTCAGCAAGGCATGATAAGTTATTGACAGAGGCTCAGTGTTTTTCTTCTGTTCCAAGGATTAATGATGTGGCAGTGTAGAAAGTTCATGCTGTTTGGTATTTCTACTACCCGCAATGAGCAAGAAGTTTCAGTTTCTTGTATAAGGTCTTCTGTTTCATCAGGACTGCTACCATGTGTGCTGACCTAGTGGCTCTGGGCTAAGGCTGCCATGGTTGGCCTCTCTGGCACAGTGGTTCAGTACTGGTTGGTTCATGGGTGAGCTCTTCACTGGTATAAATCATAAAGTAATATGATAGGATTACTGGTTTGCTTAGTTCTTCATTGACCCAGACAAATATCTGGTGCCAGGTCTTGCTTGGACCATCCCCAGTGTTCACTGGCATGTGCTAGCTGCCTTGAGCACCCTCAGAGTCTGCTAAGCTATGTGAAGGATACAGAGGTGTAACTGATTGTTATTTGAGCCCTTTTGCCTTATTGGTCTGAGCATTTTCTGGATTACTTGGCTGGAGTCTTTCACATGTCCTCAGATACCTGATGTTTGATGGATAGACAGACCCACCCCCTCTTGAGGTTCTCCAAATACCTGTAAAGAATTGAATGTAACTTTATGTCACGCTCCTGGATTGTCTCTACCTCAGCTCTATTCCTCCTGCAAGTGTCCTTGCTGAAGCTTTGACACTTGGTTCAGTTTACACTTCACCTCTAGACCCTGGCTGGTGTTTAAAACAGATTTAAGTCAGCAGTACTTATGAAATCTCTGTCAAATGTACTGATGAGCCTCATTGCCTTTCTCAATATGATGGGACTTCTCAATGCCATAGAAAGTGATAATTTTGTCCTAGGGTAAGCAGGGTGTTGTGGTTTTGATAGGTTCTAGACAGGAATTTTTCCTACTAAATAGGAATTTATATTCAGAATTTTGGTCCCTGATTTCAGGACTGTGAAGCCTTCCAGCCAGAGGGTCTCCTCCCTGAAAGTAGGCTGTTGACTCTCTGAGTAGGTGTGATTGCATTACTGTCAGACCAGTCTTAATGACTCCTTGTGGTTAATACAATCAAGTGTTTCAGGAAGCTTGGGCTGCATGGAGAGAAAGCAGAAGACTTATTGCTTGAGCTCTAATCACCCAGCACCTTGAGGGCACCATCTTGCTGTCATCTGCCAGAACTGCTCTCAGACTTTGGCTTACCCTGCATTTCTGCCATGTGGAGGATGTCCCTCAAGTCTTCTGCAGACACTGTGAAAGGCAGTCTGCTCTTTCCTGGCTATCCTAAGGGCCATATTTTTGTGTGGCAGTCACAGATTGCCTCTGTGACGTATTAATAATGGTTGGCCACCATTCTTCAGGCTAATTGTGCCACTTAGCAGTGCTGCAGGAGATTACATTTCAGTGATTCCCCCATCCAGCTAGAAAACTAATTGGTCGTACTGGTCTAATAGCAAATTTGCAAATTTAACAGCTACATTGCTGGCAGCTTGTTCTGGTATTATTCTGGTATTCAGCAATATCTGGTATTCATTGCTGAATACCTTGTTCTTTGCTACATTCACAGTGCAGCTCACTCCAATCTGGAAATGATGAGGTAGGTACAACTATGGTCTGGATTGGAAAGGAAGATCTTGACCAGTCACACTGTTCCGTGCTAATGAGGAAACACTGGCAGAAGGGAATAAGCTATATCTTTCTCCCTTGACAGGCAAATTCATTCCTCTTTTCTTATTTCTGGATTCTCTCAGCTTAAGCCTAGTCTCCTCATCCTGTGCCATTAACACAGCTCATTTTTAGTTAGTCCCAGAGTGGCCTTCCTATCTGGAAGTATTTATGTATGTTTAGATTGTGTCTCTGCAGTGCTGCCTCATAAGCTGGAAACATCCACAAGAGTTTTGTCTCTGATTAAATGATTCCTTTGTTTTTCCAAGGTTATCTATAGCATGGAACTTCCAAGTTTATAATGTAAGTATTTATTTATTGTGCTGAGTCTTTCCCTCTTTTTTGAGAGTAGGGTAAAACAATCCAGCAGCTGTTTTTAGTCCCATTCTGTGCAACAAAAACTGTCCAGAACTTTTACTGTGTGTTCAAATGCTTTCACTGTATTCAGCCACTGTGTCCTCACTTGCTTTGTACCTTCATGTCTGAGTGGGCAAGCTCCTGGGAAGACATCAGGTACATCTTAAGGAGGGGAGGGCAATCACAATATGATGCTGAGCCAGCATATGTGTCTGCCTGTGTTGACCCAGGAATTTCCCAAGCTGGTTCTCCAGTCACCTGCCCCCAGTGCCATTCTCTCTTCCTCTGTGTGCTGGGTTTCCTTGAATTGCTTTTTGTTTTAGTGCAAGGAGCTGGTGCTAACATATTGGTGATGTCATGAGGGAAACATATCAGCTTGAGCAAGGGTGATGAAAGAGAAGGTTCAGCTAAACCCACTACATTTTCTTTTGGTTTATTTGGTTTATTTAGCCTTTTATTAGATGAAAAACACACTTCCAACTTCAGGCTCCAAAGAAATTATCAAACACCCTATTTAAGATCCCTTTACTGTTCTGCAACTTGCTCATGTTGAGTAAATGAGAAGCAAATCATGGCCTAAAGAAAATTCCAGTCACAAGAAAAGGGCAGAGACACAGGAAAAGTAAAGAAAAATACAGGTGGCAAAAAAAAGGTACAAAGCACATGAATGATGCTTCACTACTCTTTGTAGCTTAACTTACTCCTGCACGTAGAGTTAGCCTCAGCCTTCAAAGACACATCATGGAGTGATTTAAGTGTGGCCAATCTCAGCTTTCTGAGATTTCTGAGCTGTAAGGTACTTCATGAAGACCTTGAGCAACTTCCGTCCCCTGAGTACATAGGGAGGTTGAAACTCCTAAGGATGAATGTATTTAATACATAATTCTTACGAAGACCCTTACTCAAGAGAGAGTATGGAGAATATTTGTAGTTTCACCTAACTACATTCTCTGTAAAGATTAGTGGGTAAAAGGATGAACATCTCTGTTAATGACAGAAATGACAGCCTTGAAATGTTTATACCAGTCTAGCTGTTTGCACATTGAACTACTGTTTTCCCCTTGCTCAGAAAATTGATTTTTCATTGCTTAAACTCTGTGTGGTGAAAAACACAGGTCTCTGGGACAATAAAAACAAACTGGATTTTCTTTAGGGAGCATGCAGTTGCCAATAGGTGTGATCTGTCCCTGCAAGAGAAGACAAAAAGGCTTGGGGATCACTAATTTAGGAGTAGCATTGCTGCTCTGGGGAATGAGATGGTGACTGTTTCTTGCTCTATTTGCATTGTGTTTGTACCTGTAACTCTGATGCCATGCAGATAATGTGTTTTTTTCCCCTAGAAGTCCTAACAGGTAATTACAAAGCACATGGATTTATTAAACTTTATAATATTGGCAAAGAAACAAAAGTAATTATTTGCGTGTTCTGCCATTTTTAAAAAGGTGTTTTCTTTTGTTATCATCGTGACCATGTGTGTTGAGTGTAAAATAATTCTATGTAACTTAAACTGCCTTACATTTACCATGACTAATGTGATAAGATCAAGTCAAGAGGCTTTCTTGGGTAGTCATTCAAGGTAAAATGAGTAATGCCCAGGTACTGCACCACATAAGTCTCAGCTTGGTTTTCCTTCTATTGATTTAAACCATAGAGCTTTAAGGTCAAGCAGGTGTCTGAAACAAATTTGATTCTTTGTATTAAAATAAACTCTGTCTACGTCAGACATTTTAATTGTGCATGTACAGATACTTTTGCCTAGAGAGATAAAATATTAAACACATAATGAATAATGCAGCTGTCTCACAGTACTGTGATCTTTTTGTGAATAAAGAAGCCATAAATTGCCTGGGTATTGAACTGGCACAACATTTCCCAGTTTAATTTGCTGGTGATTTCTGCAGTGACAGCTTATGCAGGGGCAAGTTGGATGACGTAATGTTGAAAATTGTATGTTTTTTAGAGAAGAAGTGGTGCTTTTCCATCTCCCAATGCAGGAACAGGGCTGTGCGTTGTCTGTTCCCTGACAGCTAACACAGCTGTGTAGACAGCCAAGGTTTAATGTAGCTTTGCACATCACTGGGGAGAGGAGAGGTTGATAGATGGAAACACCCATGTGAAATTACATCTTGAGCCATGGAAATAAAATGGACAATGGCTTAGGTAAAGAGTTTTTCAGTAGTGACCTTTGGTTTCTAGGCTTTTTCTTTGGGGATGCATTTCACTTCTTTCTCTTGCCACACAATGTCACTATCCCAAGATGACTGCCAGTTTTTCTATTGAGCTTCAGCTACCCCAACCATTCTTTCCTTGCCTTTCCTCCATCCTATCAGTAGTATAACCTAGCCTGCAGGCTGCAGTCTGACCACTGGAAAATGTTGCTTTTCCCCTTCAATTCTTTTGCCTATGGATGTACTTTTTCTTTCATTTTTAGGTAAAAATAGATATTTCCAAAATTTTCCTGAAAACATCTCTGCTGCTGAACTTGCAGTTACACAGAGGTTATGTCCTTTAATCTTCAGGATTAAGGTGGAATTTTCATTCCCAATTGTATTGCTGAGAGCTGAGCCCTAGCACATTTCTTCTTTAAAGAAAAAACTTTAAAAAGGGAGAATTTCACTTTTAAAATTAATCACCATGGCAACCTTTACAGCGAGTTTCCAAACATAGGAAGTTGCCTTTAAGAAGCATCCTCAGCTAAGAGAAAGGTGAGTTTTTGCAGCTTCTAGCGATGTTACCATAGAATATAAGGTTTTACAAGAATCAATTAGAGGGACTTTTATATGCAAAAGGAAGTTAAATGATCCTGGTGGTTTTAATTTCATTTTTTATAAGGATACTGCATGCTAACTAATCTCATCATAATGCTGGCTTAAAATAGACTTGGAGAACTAGATAGAGCCTGGTGGTAATACCTGTGATATCACTAGATTTCATCTAAGTAGATATTTAGTTAACAATTTGCCAACATTTCTCTCACACTTAAAATACAATTTTTCTTTTTTCTACTTCTGAGCTGCCTTTTCATGCATATTCAGAATCTTTGTGAGAAATATTTTTAAAATTGGAAAGGAAAGGGAGGTAACAGAATAGAGCAGGAGAAAGCAAGTTGTTTATGCATTAAAAGAAGAAAATCCTTCACACATTAGAGTTCAGTGAAATGTAACTTTAACAGTCATATCTGATTTTTCTCAGTACTCAGCTTGATTATCTTATATCCTATTTTTAGAATGTATTAAATCCAAGGAATATGTAATTTCTTTTCCCACTAGAATTTCCCCAGTGAACATATTGTACATCAGATGGAATTTTTACATTTTCCCTGAAATGGTAACTCTGGTGTGTCGTTCTGAAATAATCAAAATAAGAGCATTTTAGAATTAAACTTTCTATGTCCAAAGTAGTTGTAAGACTGGGAGAAGGAGCTTACATCCAGAGAACTTCAGTCTATGGGCAGATTTCAGATTTTCAGGTAGGAGGCTGATGGACTGGCAAGAGAAAGCCACTTTTCATCAAATTGCAAAAATACCATGGAAAACTAAAAAACCCCCACCATCCAGTTGGTTCTACCAAGGTTGAATATAATGATCCAAAAGTGTACCAGGGTGTGTGGGAGTGTTCCCACACTGCATGTATGAAGCCGGAGGGCAGGTCAGAAGAGGACTTTCTTTTCTCCTTTCATGCAATCTGTAATTGTGAGGTCTTGAGCTGCCCATGGGAGGCTGTCTGAGCCACACGGCCGGAGTCTGGGGTGGGCACGGTGGGCTTCATCCATGAGCTCACCACCCAGGTTTATTTGTTTAGCTATATGGCCACAGTTGTATTTGACTGGTCTTGTTCCCTGCTGGAAAAAAGCAAGCTGGTTCTGCTGGGATTAGGGCTAGCTGATGCTGTAAACGCTCCAGTACTTCTCCATGCACTACGTATCTGGAAGAAACAGATTACAAAGCACCTCTTAGCAGATGAAAGTTTTAGAAAGACTTTTAAAAATTTATTACATTAATGTAGCGAGTCATTTAAAGGTGACAGCCTTAAGTTCAATACCTGAGTAGCTCAATTAAAAATAAGCGCAGTTAAAAATAAGCTCAATTACTGCATTACTCATGTTATGTAATATCTTCAGAAAAGTTTAACTTTTAGAGCTAACTTAGCAATAAAGTTATTAACACTTATCTGAAATGCATGCTCTTTTGAGATATTCTGCCATCATGCAGTAGTGTTTTTATTTCATGTGAAATATGGGTAAGCAGAAGATTGCCTTTTGTGCTTTTGTAATGGAGGATAGGATCAGTGTGATCTGAAGGGCTGTTTTTTCTTATGTGTACAGGGTCCTGTGAAGAGCTTTATATTCAATTTCAAAGTCAGCTGAAGCTTGACAAGGTGTTAGGTCAGCAAGCAGTTCAGTAAGCAGTACATTTGCAAAATACCATTGAGGCATGGGATGGCGTCTGCAAGAAAGCTGATAGTGGGTCATGCCAAGTGACTGCAAGCTGAACAAGAATCTTTCAAAAAATAAGTGACTGTTGTGAATTACTGTGGCCAAGTTTCTGAAAAATTGGCTGACGGCTTGACCATATGCAGGTTGGCAGATGTTCTCCTTCCCCAGCCCTTCTGATGGATGGGATTATAGCTGGGTCACAATCTTTCTCATAATATCCATCAGCACATAGTAAAACCTAGTGCATAATCATCTTTACTGAGAAAGTCATGTTGTCCTGCATTTGCAGACAATACGTGTTCATTTCTGTTGAAAGGAACAGTAGACTTTGTGCATCATAAATAACAATTACAGTTTTAGAATAAAGCAGATGAGAAGAAATGAGCTGTGCCCTAGCACAATAAGAGAGGAAAAAAAGAATTTTCATACATTTATAGCATCTTGCACTTGTGAAAATGAGAAAGAAAGCAGAGAGGGATTTATCACTTTGCATGAATTAAGAACATATATGGTCTTTGAATTCATTGAATGCGAATTTAGAGTCAGTGAAAATTATCGCTGAATTCTAAATTGTAGATATTCAGAGATTGGATTGAAGTAACTGCTTTGAGATATTTTCTTTTGATTGAAGCTAATATAGAAAACATTTTGACATATACCATTAAATTCCAAGAAGGAAAAAACAGTTATGGAACTGATAGGGGCACCAAATACAGCATATTTGGATAGCAATTTTTAGGACTTATGAATGTTTATGCATCCTCTTTGAATTTGGCCTCATGTTTTGGTTCTGATGTATTTATCTACAAAATGGATTGTTAACTGGAAGACTTGAAAGATAAATAAAGAAAAGATCAGTATTATCAATGATGAAGCTGTTTTTATCTTGATTGTCTTAGATTCACTTTTAAAAAAAGTCCCATAATGGAAAAATGCATTTTGAGAGGAATAAGTTTTCAGAGTTGCAAAGGCAGAAAGAAGCCCAAAACCCAGCAGTTGTTGAAAAAGAGAATGTGTCACAATCAGTTCCTTGCTATGGCTTGATCACTGAAGGTGTTATTGCCAAGAGTCACTAAATGAAGACCATGCCCAGTTTTCAACAAGGAGAGGTACCACGTAAGAGATGGAAAACATCATGAACATTATCTGGAATTAGAGAAAATGCTAACAGATTATATTCCTATCTAATATCAATTTTCTCACACTTTCATCTTCTTCAGTTCTAACTCATCTACATATTTGACTTCTAGACACACAGTATGCTTTATTGGTTGAAGCATTAAAATCATATATGGAAATTTATTCCCAGATTTCTGTTCCTGTAATTGTAATTATGACTGCCGTGATTCATCAAAAGCCTCTTGTTAGCTGGCTCATATTGCTTTGTAAATGAAGAAAAATATTTCTGATTGGTGGTTAACTATTCATAGAAATTTAACAAGAATATTGTTTCTAAGCCCAGACTTTTCAGGATTTAGAATTGTGTTCGTAAAGGAAGACATGAGTCCAGTGGCACCCATGATTTTCAGTGCCATTTTGATTCTGTAGATCAGATATAATGTGAAGAGGTACTCCTGGCTCTTTCTTTCAGGGAATATATAAAACAGCTTTATGGAGTTATGTCTAACCAGGCATCTCCTCTGGGAAGGAATGCGACAGGTAGATTGTTTGGGGTTTTTTTTTATGTTGTTGGGACTTGAGTGTGGTTTTTTATTTTAACAAAAATGCATTTTGCATGTAGAAGGCTTGATGTTACATTTGTTTGGGGTTTTTTTCCCACTGACCGGCTATCCATTAGTTTCTTTAAATTTAGTTGCCCTACTAGTAGGCTATTTTCTTGGTTTCTCAATAGATTGCTGCCCATGTATTTGAGTTTTCTTTTTGTGGATGTTGTAGCATCATAGGAGAAGAGTGCACAGCCACTTTTAATTGTTCAGATACTGTGTATTGCTCAAAGACAGACCCAGTTACGACATGCTAAGATCTTCTCAGAATCGCTTCAGGATTTTGCAGGCAGTTTTGGTGATGAAATTTCAGTTTAAGATTTGTTCATAAAGATTGTATTCTACACATCTTTTGGTGAAGCTACTCAGCTGTGGACAAAATGGTACCTGTGAAGAGAAACTGACTCTCTGCCCGAACTGTCTGTTGGTTTGAACCCTCGAAACCACTGTGACATTCAGAACAAATTCAGCATCATTGTCAGACTGGAATGTTCTTAAAAATATAATTTTCAGTATACTTGCAATACTTGCAAGTGTAACTTAGAGATATTTGTAATATTTTTTACATATTCAGTGAGATTTTTAAAAATATTATTTTTTACTTTCACTTAGTGATTTTTAAAATGAATGACATTGAGTGTCAGGGTTACGAGGGAAGAAAGGAAAAGTTTTATGAAAGAATATTCATGAATGCCCTTTCACTGAGAAGACATCAATCGCAGGAGCTAAATTTAGGCACGGGTTTCTTTTATTATAGGTTCATTCTACAATCAATCTGGTTTAGGTGGATTCAGAAAGTCTATGTCTCTTCTGTGCCTCCTTTTAAAAAGTAGGGACATCAAATTAATATCCAGTGTTTTATGTAGTGCATAAAACATACCTGAAAGTCTATCTTGCATGATTTGCATATTTTTTCTGAATTGCTAACATATCAGAAAATTATTTATGAAAAAACAGTAGGCCTTGCCCTTGCACAAGGCTGTTATCCAGTGAAGGAGTTAGAACATGGACTGTCTTTTAAAAAACCAAATCTGTTAGATACCTTACACCCTACGGACTTCAACAGACTTAACACTAGTGTTCTACCATTTCTTCTCATTCTGCTATAAGGAGCTCAAGGAATTCAGATGAAATTTATGAATAGAGAGCTTTTTTCCATGTCTATGGAATCTGCCAAATCCAGACAATCATTATGTAGCTACTGTTGTCTTTCAGGGTTTATTAGTCTTCCATCAGAAATACAGTCTAGCTCAGAAGAATAAGCAAGACCTGTGTTTTGTTCTATCCAGATGAGCATAAGCTGAGAACAATCAACTGGATGCCTGTGAGGAACGTATGTGTAAACACGGCAGGTTTACGTATTCTTTTCAATGGTATTTTGTTACTGTTAATGGTCTGAAATGTTGCCAGAAAGTGGAGGTGGCAGATGAACACAGACATTCATTGGCATCTGCTGCACACTATATCTACCACCTCTTCTGGGGATCATCTTCACTTTATGGCCATTTAGAAAGCTTGCACCATAGGCTTTATTACAACCAAAATCATTACTTGCCAAGAGGGAGTGTGCTGAAAACTGGTGATGCACAAAAGAAAGACAAGTAGTACACATGCCTCAACATTTCTGGTAAAACTGGCCCTTGTTAATATGTCTGCCGTGGAAGAGTCTGATCCAGACACAGGTGCAGCAAGCAGGGCTGTGGACCCTGGTGCTTCCTCCTTGCAGAGCAATGCCCATCCCGGCTCTGATGGAACCTACCGCAGCGCGTTCTTCCAGCCCATAGGAGAGCCTTCCCCAGAAGGGCTGGGGGACTTCCGGGCCTTCTCCCGGTGGGAATCCAGCACCAAATCCTGCACACATGAGATGCTAAAGCCTGGGACATGCCCACAATGGACAGTTGTTTCAGAGGCCAAAAACCCTCTCAGGCATTGGACTTGACCCAACGCATGTGACCTGTTTACTCAGATACATATCTGTCCAGATGCATATTTACTTTAAAAACATTTTAGTTAAGTTTATACTTTACGGCAACATTATAACTTTTCCTATTTGGTGGAGGGAGAAGTAGAAGTAAATTTTGTTGTCTTAAGGTCTGCCCCTGAAGACATTGGCTGTGTAATTTTGATGATAATATATCATTGAAAGTAAAAGTCAACTGATGGTTGATAAAGCTAACTGTGAGCATGGAGGATTTAGACACCATTCCTGTAAAAGGCCCCATATCCAGGGCTATAGCACAGGCTGGGTGAAGGCAGGGAAGTGCACTTGATCTGCTGCTTGAGGGTGTCCCAGAGGGCATGACCGGGGCCTGACACTGGAACAGCAAGAGGGCACTGATGACAGACCAGTCTCCTGGCTGGTCTGTCCCTGGCACTGGATGCAAAAAGAGAAAGTTAAATTAAGCCTAGTTGCTGTGCTGAAAATCGTTACTATCTGTGCCATGGAGCAGACACGTTCACACGTATCCTGAGATACCTTCTTTTCCCATCTGTGAAGTCTCCTGAGGTGTTTATCCTGTTTCACAGATGATGTCTCAGATTGATTGCACTGTTCTGCATTATGGAGAATATCTGATTAAATCAGGTAAAATGAGACTTGTGGTATTTGCAGTGTAGCAGCTGACATTCAGGCAGCAAATTAAAATGGAGGAAAAAAAGAGAATTCTCTGCTTTTAAATCTACCTACACTTAGAATACATCTGCATGGTTAGCGCTGCTTTTCATTACTCAGACAGTAAAAAGCATCTGGGACTTGACTTGGTGCTTTGTTTCACAGAGCACTGTGATTTGCCCCAGTGTCTGTACCATGTATTTCTGCTGTGTGTGCATTTACCTTTTATTCTATGGGTAAAAATCTCAAAATCAGCACAAACAGGTTTAATGAGAATGCTCTTGATTTTGAAGATCAGAATAATAGCTATTTGCTAAGAAAGAAAATTATCTTAAATGCAGTGCTTACCACTGGTGAAAGTAAGTTTTAAATCATCTCATCAGTGTTGAGGTTTTTTTCAGCTAGTAACTGCTGTGCATATATAATAAAATTAATAAGACAAGATTAACTGCCTCTTAGAGTTTCCAAATCAATAAGAGGCACTTAAGGAGACAGATTCAATCTTCAATTATTTTTTTTTAGCAAAAATTGCCTCAAAGAAAGTGTTGATGTGATGTTATTTGTTGTGACAGAAACTGAAATATTAATCTATTGTTTTTTGTATGGTCCTACATTCATTCTAATGCAATTCTATTCCCCTTGATAATAGAAATAGTAAATAAAAATCTGGAATATCCAATCCACAGAAATTCTAATATTCTTGCTTACCCTCCCCCCCCTTAAAATTTATTTTGAGCACATTTCTACATAATGCTTAAAATATTTCCATCAGAATTTGCTTCTGAGCAGTTGAAATATTTCATCTTGGTTGGACTTCTTGTATTTGTTGTATTTTGTTATATTATTTTGATTTGTTTTGCTCTCTGGTTTGGGTGTTTATGGTTTTAATTACTTCTTACTATTTGTATATTAAAATAAAATTAATTGATGATTGGCAATACAGATGGTATTTCAGTAATTGAAATGATAATTTTTTTTTTGCTTGATCAGAGTTAACTGATATTCTACATTGTGATTTGTATTCTACTCGATTTGTTAGATTACATTTTACAAAGCATCAAGTAGTTTCAAAAAAAAAGGCAATATATTCCAGTCCAGATAAGTTCAGAATAATTTGACAGCAATTCTTGACCTTGGGGTTTTCTTTTCCTGAAAAAAATGGCAACTTTTTGATAGAAAAACACTTTACTAAAACTGTTTTATCAGCCTCAGTTTTCGATTTCTATTGTGTTTATCAGATTTCAAAGCACGGTGTTTTTCCTCACTGCAATTTTCATACTGGGCCAAGAAAAGGAACTTTTTTAAATGCTTTTTTTTTTTTAAATTACTCTTCAGCATGCATGTGGTTCTAACACTAGTGAAAGTCTAAGAGGAACAATAAAGTAAATCAAAATAGATACTAAACAAACAGAAAGAGAACAGTAAAAACTATAACAATAAAAATGCAGGCAATCTCCAGAAGAGTTCAGGCAGCTGGGATGGTGATAAATGACACTGTTTTCAGGCTGCTGGGTGAAATTAAGTGAGGTGCATTTTGCACACAATTGTTAGGCATTTATTCTAGTAGCCTGGTAAATATAACATATATGCAGTGTGTTTGTTTTTTATACAGAGGAACTAAAGAATGAATTGTCAGACAGAAATAAAAGTACAAGACTTAATCAAATTAGGCACCTTGGGGATGGCAAAAAGTTCCATTTATTTACCTGGGTTCATACGACTTGCATAGGCATCACCTTGTGTTCAGCACCATGGCTCTGCAACACGCTTGCAACAATGACCATTAGTTCAACAGCAACCCTGAAGAGCTTTATATTCACTTAGCTAAGCTTTTCACACCAAAGAAAGACAAATGGTTTTTCAGAGGGTCATGTAGACCATTAAAGCAGGACTATTATGACTCTCTCCAAGACATTTTCATGGCTTCGGGTTGTAATCTTGCCTTTCCTTGAGCAGTATGGGAGTTTTTCAGTTATGCTAAATAGTCACTGTTGAATGTTAGCTTGTTGTAATTCAATAAATCACGTTCAGGGCTATAAAAACAACCCTTTTATGGCAGGCCTGAGGTGGACATGATCTTTTTATTCATTAGGACTTCAACAGACTTAACACTGGCTCTGGATGCAGTTTTACCACAGGTTATGTAGCCGCTTTTGTAAGGAAGAATAACATGGGAACCTCAAGCAAATGGTTAGAAGAAAGAGTCCTGAGTCACTGAAAAATTGCCCAAAGAGCTGGCAAATATGACAGAGAGGCAGAATCCATCTATAAGTATCTTGGGGCAAGTGAAATTATAAGAGAAAGAATAAAACGAGAAACTTCATTGTGTCACTGTGTAAATCCTTGGTGAAAGCACAGCTTGAACACCATGGGCATTTCTGATGTTGCTTCTTGAACCTTTCTTAGTGCACACTGCAGGTCTTCATCCTTTCAAAAAGGCAAGGAACAGAAGAGTGAGCAGGGATGATTGGAGATATACACCAGTTTATTAGTAAGGAGCAACAGTTTAAACAAGGTCTCCTAGGCTCAGGAAGGGAGACAACAGAACAGGGGGCATGATGGAGCTCTTTCAATACAATACTTCCATGGATAAAATGTTTCAGACAAAAAAAAAAGAGTTATTCCTCCACCAACTGTTTCTCTCAGCTCTGTAGTTTCTTTCTATGGAAAATTGTATATGCTAAAAACGGATGTAAATTCAGAAGCCAACTGGAAAAAAAATTTGCTAAAAAATAAGAAAAAAGTAACATTTAGGGAATATAATCTGAAACTGTGGCTTTTTTGGTTTTATGTTGGGGGATTTTTTTTGAGAGTTTTTTAAATTAGAGAAGTTTTTTTAGAGTAGCTTTGTGTTAGGAATAAGAAACATATTAGACTTTTTTAGTTTTTAGGGGTTATTTTATTAAAATTTTAGTATGTTGTTTGTATTAGACTTTATATGTAAGAAAATAGTATAAAAATAGCTAATAATTTTGTGTTATAAGGTTTTTAAAGTTTATTTAAGAACTAAGTTACTTAATTAAAAAGTAACACAGATTATTTTTTTAACTTAATAACTGACTTCTAAAGACTTACAATGTAGACTTATCTATTTAATTGCAAAATACTACTTAAATTTATAAAGAAGAAAGAAAAAAAAGAACTGAAGACAACACTTTGTGCCTTTTATTTTACTTCTCATTTAGAACATATTAAAAATTTTAAAACTTAAATTTTTCACTAAGTAATACACTTACACTACTCTTTATAATTTATTTTACATTTTTGTAAATCCTAGTTTATTTTAAAGTCTAAAAAAATTTTTTTATAAATAAGAGTTAATGCTCTTTTAGGGGTTAAGACCCCCTAAAGCAAACAAAAAACCATTCCTCTAGCCTTAAGTTCCAACATGAAACTACTACAGATTTTGGAAATCCTGTGATGTCTCAAACACTTGTGAGGAAGCAGTCTGGGAGGAGCAATCATACAAAATCTCAGAAACCTGAACACATGTAGCTTGTCAGATGTACAGTATTAGTCCTTCTCTCCAGCCAGTGCAGTTCCTGGGAAATTCTGTAAGTAGTAGCTTTTCTGTTTGCTTACCTGAAGGCTTGCAGTTGTGAGGTGTTTTTTACATCTGATGTAGTCACGAGTATTTCAACATTTCCAAAGCTATATTTGAAGCATAACTTGATCTTAGATATGATTTCGTAATCACATGTTATCAGTGGCAAGGGGCTTGATGCTGCATTAAAGAGATAATATTTAAACTTTTAAGAACTGATTTAATCTAATATGGGAATCCTAATGATGTTGTAACATTTTCAAGTTAAGGATGCTTTCTGAATGTATTTGTTACCTAAGTAATACATTGGGTGAGAAAAATGAAGAGAACTGCCTTTAGACTATGCTTTCAGGCATGTGTACAGAGGACAGCAGGAGAATTTTTCTCTCATGTTCCTTCATTTCCACCTAGAATTCAGAGCAAGCAAGAGTCCATCATGGCATCAAGTACAACTGTTTCTCTGCTGAATCTCAAATTAAACTGTGTTTGCATGAGAAACCTTTTACAATGCTTCCCTTTCTGAGATCTCCTTTATCAAAGCTATCTTTAAAATGTGAAAAAGCTGAAGCTGTCTGCAGAGCATCATTAACTTTAATGGGAAATGTGGCAATTTGCACAAGGAAAGGAAAGAGTACTTTGCTTATTAAGGTGGACAAATTAGCTCACTTTCTCCTTCCCTGTGTGTAAAAGTTGAAAGGAACTAAATATCTAATTTCCCCATTTATATACTGCTCCTTAAAGCCTCATTTTCTGCTCTTTGCTCATGCTTACAAAGTGCTTCCTTATGATCTCACTTATCTCTGCCTTGATACTGCAGAGTTTTCAGAGTTGCTTTACTTTTTGCGGCCATGTGTGATAGAGCAGCTGAGATTTTCTTCCTCACTTCTTTGTGCTCCCCTGTACTTGGTCTGCTGTGAAAAGGGCCTTGGAAAAAGGGTCTACCTCAATCTGCTCCTAAGGCCCTCCACATAGGGCTGAAACAAAATAAGAGACACAAATAGAAAAGAGAAATAGATGGAGTAATTGGTCTCCAACAGGAGCACTGACACTAATGATACAAAACTGAAAGGACTTCTTGCACCTGCCAGAACTACTTTGTTATATCAGGGAAGATCTGCAAAGCAGGTCAGGACACTTGAGCCTAATCAAACACTGTTAGCTAATGGATTGTTTGTACAACTTTGTAACTCTGCACTGTATTATTATTGCCTATTCATGTTCATACAATCTTTGTCTAGAGACAAACACTTCAGAAAGGAACCTATAAATAAATGTGGCCCAAAGTGGTACAAGATGGAAGAAAACTGGGGCTGATACAAGCCTGACAGTCACTGTGGGGATGCCTTCCCAGGTGGAGAGGTGTCTCAGTCCCTGCACAGTATAATTTGGACACATGGCCTTTCTGACCCAAATTTAGGTGCAAGAGTTTTCTCCATCGGCACAGAGCCACGTCACTGTGATCAGTCACGTAGCAGAGGTGCATGGTGCACAGCCAAAGCAGATGTCTATCAGATGCATGGGCAGAGTGATTTCCAAGTAGTGCAGGATGTTGTTCATCTTTGTAGCATCTGATGAGCCAACAAAACAAATATCAGTCACACAAAACTTTGTATGCAGGCACACTGTAGTCTTTCGAACGTTAATAATTTCTCCCTCCTTTTTCTTCTTTATGTTTGATTTTATTGCTTCATGACTTGGAAGTACTTCATCACCCCCTTTTAATGTTCTCATATGCAGGTTTTATCTGCAGCATTATAAATCCCTAAGCGTCATAAGTATATTACCGCTTTATAAGAGACAAAATATGCTCAATGTGGAAGGATTGATGGTTTGAAAAATTCTATAATAAAAAGACTTATCTTGGAGCAATAAAATGTATCCAGAAGCAGGATAGAAGCTGCTCTTCTCTGCTGGCAAACTGCACAGCTGAGACGTATTGGCCAGAAGGTAGTGTGTTTGTCTTATATGAACCTGCAAGCTCAGAGTCATGGGAGAACAAAAGGTCAGTAAGAAGAGCGGCTCCTCATGGAGACAAAAAGCTTATATGAGGAAAAAAAAGATAGAAATACAGGTAAGGAAGAGAAAGGCACATGAAGATTTGAAAATACAGAGAAGGATTTTTGATGCACACAGGAAAGGTAAAGAGCTGAGTGCTATGTATAATACTTAGAGGCTCAAATCTCATCCAGCTTCAAAACACTAAACTACTTCCCACTCTTACTGCAGGTGGCTGAGCCCTGTCCAGAAGCCAGTCCTCCAAACTGAAAAGTCAGCTGTGTCAGTATTTAAGTCTTTCACTTGCATTTGCACTGAAGCCCTGGCTCAAAATGGTGGTCATGAGCCATTACATTAAGCCAGAGGGCAAGGCAGGAAAAACCCCTGATCTTTTTAACATCTATACTACCTGTCAGAGCATGCCAGTGTGACTGTACCCAGCTACTGAGCATGAATGCCAAGCTCACTTAAAAATCACCATGCTGCAGGGACAGGTACAACCAAAGGCCAGGCATGCAATTGTAAGGGGATCTTGGTGTCAGCAGCTATATGGCCAAGCCTAAAAGCAGGAGAAAAACTCCACCAAATACAGTTAGTTGAAGACACAGACTGCAGTGTGCTGCTGGAGAGCTTCTCTTTCTTTCTGGATGTCTTGTGTGGGTAGTGTCACGCTGCAACAAAGTAATTGATGTCAACTTCGGAGACCTCTCTGCTGTTTTCTCACATCTCTGTTCCACAAACCCCGGGATTCATCAGCAGCATGGGTTATTTGCGGGAAGACTAGGTAGAGTTTTCTCTAGAGTCTGCTCAGTGCCAATAGTTCATCAGGTTTTCATCGACCATAAGCTATATGCATTGTTCCCAATCTCTTTTCTACTTCTGATTCCCCCTCCCTGTCTGTGCTTTTCTGCATGTTATCTGGGGATGTATTTTTGACTGCCAATATCTCTTTTAAAAGAACTTTCGCCCACACAAAAACAAGGTAATGCTGCAGCTTGCGGCAGTATTACTGTCTTACATCTTTTTAGGCTTGTAGTTTAACAAAAGAAATGCACCTAGAAAAGAAAGACCTGATCTTTCTCTGGAAAAACCTGAAATTGTAATTAAATAAGGACACTTGCATCTTTGTCCTGTATCTCATTCTCAGGAAAATAATGGAAATTAATTCTCCTAATAAAAGGAATATTACATGAAAAAATAACTGCAGTATCAATGAGATTGGAGTGAAAAACTTCCAAATATACTGTATACATTTGTGACACTCTTTGTGTGGTTGGTTTTGGGCACTTTTAAATTTTAAATATATCTAAAGAAAATTGTAAATGTAAAGTTTTCAGTGATGCTGGAATATTCTTCCTCATGTAGTTTGGAGGTATAATTTATCATCCTTCTTTAGTGGAAGAAGCAAAAGGTTGCATATAACCAGCAGCAAGTTGTTGATGGAACCTAATTTTGGATGCGATCAATCTGCAAATTTTGCAGTTCTTAGGAACAGCAATCTGGCAGCAGTATCCTTTATTTTGATGTCTGAAAAAAAAACGTGCTGCAAAAATAGTTTAGGAAGTTCAGTCACAGCTGCACAAGAGTTTATAGACTGTTTTCAGAATGTGAAGAAGCAACTTAACTTGAGCCTCCGAGTAATGCAGCAGTCAGTTTATGTTTGGAACCAGTTCCTAAAATAGATCTCTATTTTCATGACCAAATGAAAGCACAGCCTTACTGAGATCCAGCTATCCAGCTAGAAAGCATGTGTTGATGACAGGCTCAAGTTTAGTGCTAAATGTTGGCTGACTCCACTGTAAGCTTCAGAGGAATGATTGTTTTAAATGATGCAACAACCTGTGGTGATGCTTAAAGAAAGTGGTTGTAGTTAATTTTGTAATATCTTAGGGATAATTGCTCAATATTTTGAACATCACAATGTTCTAGTGACTGCAAGAGAAGTAAAGAGCTCGTTTTACAGCTGGGGCTTAGCGTCTCACCCTTTATGTAATGGACTTTAAAGTCCATTACAGCTAGCATGGTCAAAAAAACATGTTGTCCAGGCAAGCTCATTGTCATTCTGTTCACATGGATTGATATGCTGCCTTTCACAAGAATAAGGTGACTGGGATTTGCTCTGTATCCTAAGGATGTGATTTCAAATCTTTAGAAGCTGGCAGTTACATTAGCCCTAAAACCAGGAAGTAGGTGAGCAGTTGCTGCAGGAAACTCCTCATGCCTTCACATTTCCTGCAGGAGATCAGCTCTGGAGTCAAGAAGCAAAGACAAGTATTGAGTGTGCAGCTTCAATTCTGAATGCACAAATCCATCATGAAAGAAAGCAGTTCGCACAGCCTTTGCTCCTGTGTGCAACCCCACTGTTTTCACAAGTTGCCTATGGAAGTGGTAGCTCTCTTCCCTTTGGTAGTATATTATGGATCAAAATGCATTAATATTTCAGAGATTCCAAACCTCTTCCATGACCTGGAGGTTCACATACACTGACTTCCAGGGGAGCTAGAAGAGCAGAGTCATTAACGCATTCTTGGACATTTCAGTTCGCAAAACTGAGCAATCTAATCGATAATATCTAATGATTTTGAGTGACTGCACTTTACAATGTGCTTACAATATCCACATTTTCAGTTTTTAGGGTCTGCTTTTCCATCTGCTTTTTAGTTTGCTTATTTATATCTGGTTTGGGTGTTTCATTTGGTATCTTTAAAAACAAAGATAGTTTCCTGACAAAAGCAATAAGAGTCACAAGTAAATTAAGTGTAAAACAGTAGTGTAGAACTATCATTCAGCCTTCTTGCCCGAAAGAGATTGTCTGAAGGTTTTCAACCAGAGTATGCTGAAAGCAATTCAAGTGGGGTTGGAGCAATTGCATCAATGTGAACAGGAGGAAGTCAGAATCAGGAATTTATGTAAGATCGCATTTCTTTCTAAGACTCTGCATTAGCCACATAGGAAATTTCAACTTTGCTTTTCTCTTTGGAAAAAAAAAAGCCTGTTTTTAATCACAATTTCAGTATAAAAAATGTGACAAATTCGAGAATTTTGGTGTGAAAGACAATTTCCAGTACTAATGATAGGCTTTCACAAGACAGGAGAAAGTGGAATTTTTTCCAACCTTGAGGTCTTACTATTGTCGTTTGAAAAGCCTTACTGCTTTCCTCAAAGCAGACCTTTATTTTTTCCTTAAAAGCTAGTTAATACCTCACTTGTAGCATCTTTTCCATATGATGAGACTTCCTAGTATTGGTAAAGTCTCAGAAGAAATGAAATAATTTCTGACAAATTCTAATCCATCAATCAGAAAACTGTCATTTAATAAACTCTGTGGTAGCTACCTCATTAATATTGTCCTTTGTGACCTTTGTGGATATTTTGAAGGAATGGAAGATATTTCTTCCTGCAGACCAGTAAATTGTTAAACCATGACTGTGTATTAATTTAAATATCTATTACTGTGGCTAAATCCGATGCCTACAATACAGCAGAAAAGATGTTCACATTTTTAATAAGAAAATTAATCTTTTAGAGTTCTCTTTTTGCTTTTTTTTTTCCTTTAAGAAGGTTCTTGCAGCTCCATTTTAAACCCTGACAATTTATATTTTAGTTATTCCATATTGATCTCTTGTATCTAACAGTATAATTCTTATTCCTATCAGGTATAAACTTGTCTATTCATGGGGCTGAAAAGTGTGTGCAAGTCTGTCAGAGGAGAACTGCAGCAAGCTATCCAGTGTCACAGCATCCCCCTGTGGATGGGCATCCCTCAATCCCACAAGCCAGAGGGTCAATAAAAATGGAAGCCTCATCTTCTGGATCTACGATTTCATCAGTCACTGGTGGAAAAGCAAAAGCACATCAGCCAGGTAACAGATTTGTCTTGATATCTTTTCCAGTCCCATTTCGTATGTGCTGTGCCATGACATGGTGAAGCTGGTGTTAATAGCACGGGGTCATGCTTGAGTGGAGATCAATCCATTGGTTGTCAGAATTACCAACTGATGTTTTGTTCACATTTGATGTTTTTGTCGATTATAGATTATAAGGAATAACAGCAGTTGGGGCAGCTGAAAGTGGGAAATAAAAATATAAGTTTAATCATAAAAGCCCCTGCGATGTGTAGTGGTATCCAAAATGTTAATGCAGAGAAATTTGGGATATTGCTTTTTAATACTACTTCCCTTATACATATTTAATTTTTATAAGCCTTGAGCTAATTGCTCTAGAGGCTACAGGCATCCCCCATGGAATTCAATAATTGACACTAAAATTGGTTTTGACCAAATACACAATCCAGGGTGTAGATCAAACTCTTTCTTGCTATAACACAAACAAAACCTGTGGATCTGCACGAGATCTTACAACATAGATTAAGTGGTTAACAAAATGAAACTTTTCAAAAGAAAGTCAAAATCTCCAGGGAACCATCAAATTCTAATTGGCATCATGAATTCATTCCTTGTTATGATAATTGCCAGTGCTATTTTAGAAATATCTTTTCTTATAGCAGGGGAGTACATTTGTACTGGCCATGCTCAGTCATTCTTCACAGTGAAAATTAAACTTCAAATTTCTTTCCTGAGCAGAGCAAATTAAAGCTGCCCATGAAGTCAGTTTTGTAGCATATTTATTGGAGGGTCTCAATTATCTTTCAGTGTTGCTGCCCAGAAAAGAGCATGATATATGATGTATACAGCTACTTGGGTGCTGGGAGGCAGAGTCTGTTGTGTGAGACAGAAAGTTCTGCCTGCAAACTCTTAGTGCACTCCCCTTAACTTGCAGGTCTAGTAAATGGCTTAATTTTTATAGAAGTTTAAATTTTAGATTATCTATTGTAAGTTGCTGTACAGGTCTACTGCCATGAGTTTCACGCGCTCATAGTATTTAGTCACCATAATCTTTGTCAACACAGATTAAAGAATTTACAGTGACTCATAACCATATGTTTTGTTTATTTTAGTTCTTCTGTTCTCTTGTTTGTCCTGTTTATTCAGCTTCTGTCTTTTTCATTGAAGTAGAGAAATTGCTACTACTGAAATGTTGCTGTTGCTAAAGATATATAATGATGTATGCAGCATGTTAAGAGATTGACAAAAAGTCCTGCATCACAGTTTTTAAAAAAAGTATCTTGAACGTGCACAATAACACTCATTTTGAATTGCTGCATATTCTACAGCTATCTGTTGATAAGTAGAGCCTGTGCTTTAATATTAAACAATGTTCATGCAGCAAATTCAGGACTCTGATTGAGAAAAAGATCCTTTTTTAGGTAGACTCCAGAGGTTTCCTAAATTAGAGCTCATTCGTGACCATTTGGATAATGATTATCTTTCAGTATATGAGATTAGTTTTATCAGTAGAAGCATCTATGACCTACGGAAAACACTTTTTTTATGACAGGAGTCTTGACTAACTTGCAGTCCCATTTTTTCATCTGAAATGAAGAATCATTTCTATGATTTGTGTCTGCCTTTTCAATTCTATCTGAGACCACTATATTTGTGTTTGTGTCCAGGCTAAACTGCAACCATCTGAGCTGTATGCAAGTAGATCTAAGAAAGATAATGGTCAGCAGCAGCAGCAGCAATGAATAGCACTCCTAAGAGGAAATTCTAATTTAAACAAAAAATCATATGTTCTTCACTCACAGTCACAAATTAACAGCTGTAACTTCATAATCAGATTAAGTCATCAGCTGTCCAGTGGCAGTATCTTATCTCAGATATCACAAGTAGCTTGATATTTTAGAAAGATGATGTTCTTATGTATATTAATTACTCAGATACCAGATCTTACAACACTCTTTTCTAAGTTGTCATCCTGCTACTGTATACAGTAAGTTTGTAGGGTTTTGTTCCATCTAATTTTAAATTGTTCATATAATTTGGGTTTTTCCTTCTATTGGACTGCTGTTATCGCAATCAAGTAGTTCTCACTGCTGGAGTAGTGTATGCTATACTCACTCTGAAATTTTTTTTTGTCCTGTTAGCAAATACTCCAAACATGAAGGCAGTCTAGCATAATAGAAGGTATTTCTAGGACTTAAAATGGCATTTTAATTCTTATCAGTAAAAGAGACTAGTACCATAGAAAGATCCTTGATAAAGTGCAGGTTGAGAGAATATTTCTTCTTTGATAGCACACTACTTCTGTTTTCTTCACAGCACCTTTTTTCCCTTTGCACTGTTTCTTCTTTCAAGAATGACAACTTTTCATGAATTCTATTTGTTTGACAGTAGTTTCCTTTGAATGAAGTTCATATGTAGCTGTATGCTAAGGACAAGAAACAATAGATACTGTTCATTGTTCCAGCATTCCTTTTCAGTTGCTTCCCTGCCAGTTTTATTTGTAACTAATAAAAAGCCTGAGGCTCATGACTTCTATTATTAATCTGGGTGTTAGAGTGGCTAGGGAGCAATGAGTTGTCTGTACTGTACCTTATTTAAAAATTTAAAAAAAAAAAATAAAACTTTTTTGTGCAAGCTTGCAAAGAGGTACTGCTCAGCCATGAGCAGAACTACAACTTCCACGTTTGGATTTTAAGCAGATATAAAGGTATGAAGTAACTGAAACAAAACACAGAGGAAAATGGAGAAATGAGTGGAAGAAAAAGGCTATCAAGGGGAAGGGAAGACTCCTGACACCTTTGCAGGTGCACCCATATGAAGGAACTTTCTCTTAAAAAGAAGAAAAGCAAAGATTAGTATAAGCAATCAGAAGATAAATGTAGATGTAATGGCATTAAGGCAAATATGCATTTTTTTCCAAAGTCGGGGACAGCATGTTTTAGTTTTGGGAAACATCCAGTTATCATCTTCCACCTGTGTGAGCAGTTGTGGTGTATTATGGCTAGTGGGGTACAAGGCTACTGAAGTCGAGAGTTCAAAGCTGTTGGGGCAGACTGTTGGCTGCTGTGAATTGGCACAACGCACCCGAAGACCGTGTAGAATAGTTGTGTCTGTGTTGCACACAGAAGGCTCATTTTAAAAGCAACGGTATCATCATTTAGGCTCTCTGTAAGAGCAACAGAATGAAACATGAAACAAACCTAGAGGGCTTAAGCTGTCATCCCAGTCCATTCCCTCAATGTCATGGTTAGGCAAATCTGGGGACAGAAAAATGCCTCGCCTCTCTTCTGATGGCACTGCGCCTTTGCTGTGCAACAAGCAGTACTTTGGTTTCTGGGCTTCTGTCTGCTCTTTCCATCGTTAACCTATTCCAAGTCAGGACAATGTTACATTGCCTCATTCTCTTGGTGACAAATTCCTTTCTTTTCAGATTCTGCAGAACTTGTCAAACCTCATTTTTCTGGGAGTCCCTAAATTTGCTGGCTGTGGAAAAAATGTCTTATTTAATACGTCTAAGCAGCAGTAAATTCTTTCATTGTGACAAACTCTGGAATCTTCTTAGTTATTCTCTACTTGCAACATTTCCTAACACTTGTTACCCATTTTGTAATAACAGGAATTCAGAGATTCCCTGGCAAGATTTTCTTTCTCTGTGCTTCTGGTAAAACTTTAATGCATTTTGAAGTTTAGATATATTAATGTATATACAGTAATGTAGATTGTAATTTATATCAGTTACTCAAATCAGTACTGCAGGCAATCTACACAAGCAGAAGGAAGGGTTGTCTTTGAAATAATTATTTCCAAAATTTAATTAACATATAAAGATTCTTCACTCCAGGAAACAAATAAAAATATTCTAGAAAATTCTGCTTTCAAGAATTTACTGTTCAAAAAGATCTCTTTCAAAGCCAAAGAACTGTATATTTTGGAAAGGACATTCCTTGCTACCTGAAGTTATAGAAGCATATCCATGATGCTTGAAAGAACCTTATGTGCTGAAAGGATTGGTTTCTGTCATTATGGTGAAAGTCTATTGGGGTCATTGGAATTCGCGGAGAAATTTTTCTTGCACTCTCTTCCTTTTTGTGATAAGAAGTATTTGATAAATGAGATGTTTAAAAGAAGGTATGTTTGCTTTGGACAGGTTTTTCTTTACATTTGGGTCCTCTTCTTTTACTGCTTATCAGTCTGTAGCATTTTTATTGATGACTGTACTTACTAAGCTTGTAAATAAGAAAGAAGAACTAGGGGTCTTGGCCAACAGAAAAACTGACTTGGGAGGCGAGTAAAAAGGCATGGTTCTTGAAACTAGCAACAAAGGAAAAAAGGAAACATGTTTAATAAGCTTAGTCATAAGTTAATTAACATTGAATTATCAGAAGATCTAGGACTGAAGCTTTCAACAATGATAATTTACTGTGCAAAATGTATCCTTTTCTCATCACAAAATATGCATATGCTAGTTAGCATTCACATTTGATTGTAAATTGTCTTGAGAAGATCTGTGTTAGCAAGTTAGATGTGACTTCCTGGTTAAATCACATTTTCTTTTCTTTATTGACTGGCAGGACGTGTGGCATGTATCTCTCCTAGATTAAAAGACTAAAACCCTGCAAATAATTCTGCCAGGAAGCTCTGTCATGCAAGTACTTCTTGGCAGCAAATGCATGCATGGCATGGAGATGGCTAATGTAAATTCATCTGGAAATTTGAATTCACACCGACAGTAATGTTGTTATCTTACTTGTCTAACAAAATTAAGGGAACAATCCTTTTCAATGTGTCTTCTGCTGGGTGTACATAGAGCTTTCTCTCATGTGGAATGAAGCATAGAAAATGCAAGCAGATTTCAAAAAAGTTTAGCATTCCCCTCATTAAGCTAATTTTCATATTGAAACCCCCACATGTGTATAAGAATCATTCCTATGCAGAAGGAGGCCACTAATTTGGACATTAATATCCAAGAGACCAGCCTGCATACTTAACTTTTCCCTTTCTCTACAGCCTGTATTCAAAGCAATGTAAGTTCAACACATGGAGCAGAATTTCTCCCATGTTGGTACTTCAAGCATGATCTGTGAACACCTCCCTGCTGAACACAGACTGCTCATTCTCCTGCCTCTGGGTGCTCTGCAGCCTCTGCAAAGCTCCTAATGAGAGGAACAGTTTGCCTCAATTACCATGAGGACCTTTTGTCACTGGACTGAGTGGCAGGACACCACATGGTGATTATGCAGTACTTTGAAATTAAGAGCTGAACTAGCTAGCAGATGATGCAGAGCTTGAAATCTTCTATCACTTTGCTTAGTCATTCAGCCTATTTCATTCAGCCCTTTACTTTTCTATGACAAAAGTAACTTCTTTGAAAATTCCTGGTCCTAATGTATCAAGTCTCCTGGAATGTTCATTCTAGCACTTTGGAGAACACTTTTGCAACAGCATGCTAACAAAAAAAAGAAATGCTGGCACATAAAGCACTGTTTTTCAATGCTGTCTTGCTTAATTTAAATGTATTTGATGCAGGCAGAATTTGCATCTCTCTGTATCGATTTGTGCTGCATGTGACATACACAAGTACTGAATCTATCTGGGAGGGATCTATGCATGCCCCCTCAATAAGGGGCTTAAAAATAATATTAATAATTTAAAGTGGTGACTTTGAGGGTGTTTTGCTTCTCTTTGAGGGTGTTTTTAAACTTAACTCTTTTCAAATACTTTTTTTTCCTTCCTGCTTTGATCACTCTCCTATTTGCTGTTATAAAACAATTTTTCGTTCAGCCCTGCAATCAATTATGCACAGTTACTTTAAAATCAGTACAGTTCACCATCAGATTTCAGCTCTCCTGGCTGTTGTTAGTTTACAATATGTAGTCACATCACAAAGGCTGCAAAATGCCACTCTCTGTGGATGTTCCTGATTGTTCTACCACCAGAGATTTTCCTTTCAAGGGGAAAAAACAGGAAAAGGCTTAGGACTAAACTCACTGATCCTATAGCAAGGGTATAATGTCCTAAGGCCAGTGTAACATAGCTGTCTTAAAATGACTTGACCATTCTATTCTGAAGAAAATAGACAACATATAAAATTTTGCAAAGTTTCTGAGAAAGTAATGACCCATTTAATCTAAAAAGTAACTTATAATTCAAGGAATAGTGAGAGAGACTTTGAATAATCAGTTATTATGTTCCTGTAATGCTTGACTGAAAAATGGGGCTTTTTCTTAGCTCTATAATTCTTGCTTAAAGGGGTTTAGTGTTATGTAAGACTCTATTTCTAATGTTAAATATGTTACATATATTCCAAAGAAAGATTCTTGCAGGAAGACTGTCAAAAGATGGAACAAACTAGCTTCTACTTTGGCAGAGATGCTTTCAAAGTCAGAAAAGGGATTTGACTAAAATAGGGCTGCATAGTGTTACTAATTTCTACAAAAGGTTTGTGTCATTCCAAAAGATAGCAAGACCTCTTTCCTAAGACCAAGTCTACTGGTTCATTCTGATATCTCAAAATTCAGCCAGACCTTCCTCTGGAATTAAAAAAAAAAAAAAAAACAACAAAAAACCCAAATAAACAAACAAACAAATCCAAAAGCAACCCTAAACCAACCTAAACATAAACCAAAACAAAACAAATCAGTAGGGGGGGATTATTCCTTGGATGAGTAGGCATGCTACAGGTAAGTGCTTCTAGGGTTCTAATGAACCCACTAGAAATTCCAGGCAATGTACTGTGGTGCCAAAAAAGCTCAAAAGCTTTTTATGGGTTGCACAAAACTCATCACAACTTAGACCAGGTATAAGGGCAGCAGCAAAGCAAGAAAAGTGACATCATTTCTAATCTGTCCTTTGTTTCTGAGAACTTCCTTTGGGTCATACAGACCACCGACTGTTCCTGTGCATTTGTGGGTGGATGTTGCAGGAAAGCAAATGTGTCCTCTGCATGCTGGGATCTTCACAGAGGCACAATATTTGCTGCTCCCATCCTTGGGAGTGCAGTTCTGTACTATTTTATGCTTTAGAAGTCCAATAGAGCACAAAGCATCTGACTTTTTGAGGTCTTCTTCGTTACAGGTAACATTCAGGGTGGTTAAAAGGAAAAGGGAGATGGCACTAGAGTTTGGTACTTTATTTAGACCTTGCTTTAGGAATGCACCAAACACAGAAAAGGAATTCAGGACCTATTACACTGATGAAAGATTTTTAAGGGTCGTCAAAACTGCACATTTTTTCAACTGCACATTTTGTGTTGCCAGAATGCCTGAAAATTATGACCCTTGCTATTCCAATACTCTCCTATTGCTTGTGAGGGAGACTCTGCTTAATGCCAGTTGCTGAAAATAATCTCTTTTGGGTAGGCATCTTATGTGAACAGCCCAATACTACTTGCATTTTCATGTCAAAGTGCATTATTTCTGCTTTGCAGGTTTTGATAATTATAGTAGGTTGCAAGGCTACGTAAGAAAGGCCAACTGCACCAGTATAAAGGACATGATTCCTGCTGTTTGTAAGGTTCTCTCAAAGACAAATTAAAATTTTGAGAAAGAATATTTTTACAAAATACTCTATAAATATTGGTCTCATTTTCCCACTCCAGTTTGTAACTGAATGATTATATTTATCATAACCTCTCCCTAATTAGGCCTCCACACACCCAGGCTGGTAGGTTAGAACCATATCGTCTCTCTGTAATAGACTAGGGCGGGAATCATTGATCTGTGTTTAGTTTCTGTACAGGAAGGTATATTTCATGGGGTCTGCGTGGTAGCTCTTGTCTGAGACAAAAGAAAGACTTTGTGATGACAGTGGATTTCTGGGCTTCATGGCCCTAGCCTGGGAAGACCTTATGATGCTGTAATTGAGGAGCAGGCCCTCTCGCTCATGAAAACTGGAAACACGGTAAGTAAAAAGGGGAGGGAGGAATTTGATGATGACCTGTTAGCTCAAAAGTGACAGAGAATATAGAAAGAACAAATTTGTGGGAAAGGGATGTTGGTAGCTGGGAATGTTTATCATCCAAATGAAACCTTCCTCTCCAGAAATCTCTAAATCTTTCCAAACTGGAAGGGACAGACTGGGGATGGACTGGATGTACTCGAACTGTTCTTACTCCCTTTGGCTAAGCATTTGGTGTCAGAAATAGGATCCTGCCCTGCACAGGATCTGTTCTGCTATTCTATCTTCAGGATAACCATTTTCACAATCCTATGTTATGTTCATTCCTCAGCAGTCTTAGGACAGCTGAAATTCCCCAAATGGTTTAGCTGCTGGTACTTTCTGCCAGAATTAATTACCAGGTTATGTTTAGACTGTGAAGGCAGTGCTATGGTACAATGTGAGTATAACTGGTTGTTACATTAAAACACACCTGAAAGAGACACCTGGGATCTTTTTAAAGCTGTCTTGATGTCCCACATTATAATAAAGTAAATCTTTGTGCACTATAGTTTTGTGTTAGGTTGTTCCCTGTGAGTACAGATTTTCTGTTTGTCTCATCAATAAACTACTGACTTGAGAACTGCGTGAGGGTTTTGCAATAAACTGTTTGCTCAGCAAAGGTTTTTCTCTCCTCCCCTTTATGAATGCCTGGTAATGACTCCTGATATTGGTAAAGGGATTTATCATTCACAAGTGGTTTGATTTTTCAAACATGGACAAATGTTTGAACGTATGTGATAGTGATCTTTGACAGTTGTGTTTTTATATGTGTGCTCACAGTGTAAGAGGAAAGAGAAGCTAGCAATTATTCTTACTATTATTTTTTTAGAAATAAAGGTAGTAGGAAATGGACTGAATTACTCAATATGTTTAGATCTTAGATTTCTTTCAAGATCCTTATTTGCAATATACAACTATGGAGAAATGTCTTTGCTTAGTTATACTCTGTGGCTTTGTACCATTTTCAGAGTATATCTTGTGAATACCTATCTCAGGCATTGTGACACTTGAAGAGGGTAGCTTTGTTCCCCATAGGAGGGACACTTTGGTGCCTTGTCTCTTTGTATAATCACTGAAGTCCTTTCGGGAGGTAATTCCAAAGGCTTGTTATGCAACTCTGTTCCTCTACTGATTGCTGAAGAATCTGAACCAGGGCCAAATAGAGCCAAGTGATTGGAAATGTTAGGCACAGGGATGTGGGACATTCTATTCTTGGGGCTTCTGTGTGAACATTCGGGTTCTTTCAATAATCAGAACATTGAGGCATCCTCTGAGCATAGATGGGAAATGAAGCAAGAGGTTGTGGGCTTTTGCAGAGCAGTGCAATAGTTTACCCATGTGGGTTCTGCCCATGTGGCAGACGTGGATTATCAGCTCTCTGCAGTTGTTGTCCTGCTCAAACTCGCTGCTTAAGAGACGCCTCCCCCTTAATGCTATGAGCACAGCATTGGTGGGTTTGACTGCACTCATGCCCACAGCTCGTTCTGGGCAGTGATGGAATTGGAAATAGGAGAATTGAGGGCAATCAGGGCCCTGTCCCTATAGTCTGGTGTTCAGGCTATTGTGACAGTAGAGGATATTTTCAAGGTATTGCTTTGCTCCAAGGGCTATCTGTCCATTTTTCCTATGGTTGTCTCTGGAAGAGGCATTCACAGCATGAAAGAGAAAGAACAAGTGCTGAACATAGAAATGCCCGCATCTCTATAGCTAAATGGCACAAACTGTGTTTGATGCCAGCCAGGGTTTAATGGAGGGAAGAGTGGACACCATATGCCATCAAAATACCATAGTCTGTGATAAATCAGTAATAGTACATGTTCAGAAATCTCCCCTTCACTGCTGCTGCTTCTGGAAGATAAGAAATGGGTTTGTTCTAACAATTATTAAGCATATGTCATGTCTTGCATATGTCATGCATTACAATGCAAAGGGAACATATTTTTAAATTTCCTTTCAAAAATAATTCCAGTATTTTTATTGCTGTGTCTTTGACATGACCATGCACATGACCATGCACAGACAGCTATGGCATAGGTACCTCAATTTAGCCAAAATGATTTGGTGTTTGAGTTTTTTTTTTCTAATATTCCTTGGACTTTCTCATTGAAAATGAAGAAGCCCTATATTTTTATTCCAATAATTTTCAAAACTAAAAAGATATTTTTGTGCTTTAACACTCCACTCGGATGCTAACAGGCAGACAATGTTATTTTATTCATAAGCAATGGGAAAACCATTAAGATAAATGATGTTTTCTGCATATTAGAAGAAGATGTGTTTAGCTATACCAAATAGTGATAGATGATACACTTTTGTTTTAAGGTAATTAATAAACCAATTAAGAATATCAAAAGTTACATGGAATGTAACTTATGTATTTATAGACATCTATGACAATCTACAAGGTCAGAAATTTTTCAAAGGTCTGCAAGTAATTCCACAGTGTACCCAATTTTTTCAGTCTTGGAAACACATTGTGTGTTAATGCTATTATTATGGAGTACTTTGTCTTAAATCAGAAGTCTCCAAAGGCCTCTCAATGTGTATCATTAAAAGTTACTTAAAATAAAAGTTACTTAAAATAAAAACTGTGGATGTCTGTAGCTAGATGGGGCAAATCCTGTGACATAAGTATAAGTAAGTACCTTGTATTATGAAAAACTGAGACCTTTAAGATATTCCAGTTTGTCACTACACGTGCATGTGTAGATGTGGCAGACAGTCTTACTCTGATGTTACACTGCATTAAATGTAAAAATACGCCAGCAAGTTCTCAGAAACAGAGAATTAACACATGAGTTTTCCTGTCCTTACCCCCACTGCCATCTTCAAAAAGAACCCAGAACTGGAAATAAGCATTGAAATGAAAGGAGAAGGGAACGCACCACAAACACCCCACCTCCCTTGTAGAAATTTTAAATTGTGTTGAAAGTGTAAGGTAGAGGAAGCTTAGTGCTGCTGGCAAGGAGCAAGGATGGAAGGAAAGTTTCTGGGTAACAGTCTTATTCCAGAAAGGAGTCAAGTGTTGGGCTGGTGAACCAAAGTTGTAGTTTGCAAACAAAGACTTTTTCTTCTGTGCAGAGAAGAGGAAGCTCAAGGCAGGACACAAGACATGTTTCTGCATCCTGCTCTGAGAACACAGCAATGATAATTTTGTGTTGTGAAACTCTGCGCTATTGTGCATGAGAGATTTAAGGACAGAAACAAAAAATTAAATACTTTTGATGTATTAAAACCTATCTATCTAATCACTGAAGTACAATTGATGTGTACAGTATTCACCTTATGCTGCAGGAGAGAAAAATGCCTAGGCAGAAAGAATATAGCAATACCGATTGGTGAGGAACAAGAAGGAACATGATGTAAGATTTCTGGCAGAAAACACTTTCTGACCAATGCAGCAAAAGCAGCTCTCTCTGAAAGACTTGTTATGATACACATCAGCCTTCCGCTTAATGAAATAGTAATCTCTGAGCTACTGCTTTCAGGCCAACTTTATCTTGCTAGGAAGACGTATATATATATATTTGCATACATTCTATGCTTCATAGAACAGCTTGTGGTTTTTTCTGAAGCAATAATCGAACCAAAGTGGTTTTCACCAGTTGCAGTTGCGCTGTCCAGTGCAGTCATGGGGCAGATCCTGGGAAGGCCAGCTGTGCTGTGCATTTTATTTCCACTCCTGTCACAGAAATGAGAAGTGCCAGAACTGAGAGCAGTAAAGCTGTGCTGTACACACACGTGCAGACCCCTGACTAACATGTATAGGAAATGCTTAATGCAATTTCCCTTTGAAACTCTGCTTTTGAGCAGATGACCTGCCAAGAACTCACAGGAAGAAGCCAATGGAAAATGTGCCTGAAGGGACAATTCTTTATCCTTTGTTGCCATGGGTTTGCCTAGAGTGAAAAGGGCACCATGCACAGCAGCTTTCAGCTTGCTTTAAAGAAGGGGGTGTGTTAAGACGGAGTAGCTTCTCTGTAGAACTTATATCCAGTACTTAGTGTAGCAAAACAAACCTGCTCATGTTAGAATTATATTTGTTCTTGCTACCCTCTTAGAGGTAAATGGCTCTGTGAAAGCAGCATCCACTCACATGGCAAAATCTCTTTCACTACAAGTTGGAATGCCCTTGTTGAGCATCAGTACCATATTAACTACGTTGGTACACAAATTGCTTCTCTGATACATTTGGTTGTTTTTGTATTTAGAAGTATGTTAAAATTATGATTGAGAACAAGCCATCTCATTTAGCCTCTAAAAATCAAAAGTCTTTTAAAAATCTCCTTTGTTTTCCTAACCTAATTAATTGGGACTCTTCAAGACAAATAAAGGGAGAAGTATGTTATTTTATGCACAACTTCATGCATCAATGAGTAAATCAGAGGGAGTGCCATAACCTAATTTAAAATATTATTTCAGTTGAACTAGGAAGTCTCAATAAGCTGAGAAAAATTTGAGACTGATCTTTACAAAAATCCATAAAATTTTTAAAATCTAATATTTGCTTCACTTTTATATGTGTTTATTTCTCATGCTTCCGTGAAAGAGAGTCTTTACCATCCTCTCAGACAATATTGCTTAGATTTTACTCAGTGGGATATGTCATTGATAAAGCATGAATCAGCAGCTGCTAAAGCAAGAAGGAAATGCTAAAGGCAGGTGAGTCATCCATCAATAGCAACAGTGACATCAGATACTGTCTTTGCATGTAGTATTGGAGATCTGTGGTAAGGTAAAGAAAATAAATCTCTGGAACATGGATGAGGCCACTGTGGCTTTTTCCAAAGAGCTACTAGTTTAAAACCTTTGTCTGACAACAAGCCAGAAATCATTAATTTGGCCAGTCCACCATAGGTGGTGTTTCTCTCAGCTAACAAAATGCAGTAGTCCCTCCTGAGAAGGACATGCTGATGGAGTGGGAGGAGGATAGAAGCCCAAGTGCCCTAATTCAAGTCTTTATTGACATCATTAAGGCCATGGGAGAAGAAAGCATTCCTGCAACCCCTAATTTAAAAGCTATGTTGTTAGATGCATTTTTCCCTTGTGTTGGTGAAAGCAAATTTGTAATTAGCTATGTGTTTGATCACAAATGATTGGTAAAAGATTACCCCTACAATTTTGTCTGAAATCAGACTGGATGCTGGATGACTTGTGCAGTGAGGCCAGATATCAAGGCTACTGTGAATCAGACAAGCATAGAACACTGTCATTTCTGTGGATTCTGTGTGATTCTGGAATTTCTGTGGATTCTGTGGATTGCTGGAAGCTCCCTATACTGCAAGAGGATCAGATAGAGGAGAGGAAATTCAAATGCAGCAAAATTGTCTCGACTTCATTATCTGAAATACAGTCAGGCTTAGGATGGTCATTTTCTGACCACTTCCTAGGCATTTTAGTTTTTGTTATTTAAAGAGGGGCCTTGAAGTCAGCTGTGTACATTCTCCAAGAGTATAATTTTATTAACGGGTCTGTGGTTAGATAGTCCATCAGATATCAGCACTTTGGGACCTCCATAGCTGAGTGCCACTTCCTTTCTCCCTGGCCCAACTAGTTCACATCTGCTGGAGATGCTGCAGGGATCTGCGACCTTCATCTCTTCTGAGGAAGAGTGACTTAAATGTAACAAGGATGGAGGGCTTGAGGGAACAAAGGGTATTTTATATTTGTCTATATTGTCATTAATATGCTCTAACTAGGGTTGAAATGCAGAATAAAGGCTGTTGGATGTGAGGATGCAAGTATGAAATGGTGTATGTTAAAGGTGGTAGCTGAGTATTTAAGAAGAAACTGAATGATATAATTTGTGAAGCTGCTTAGCTGAATTGCTGTCCACTGAATACTTTCCTATTTCCATCATATTGTTTGAATGCATTTTTCAGCATTTGGAGTATTTTTTCTTGGGCATTAGAAATCTCTTTTGGGGCAAATCTTAGCCTCTCATCTCCGAGGCCATCTGCAGATTTCCTTAGGCTGCTATTGTATGAATAATCACTTGTCTCACTTAAGAAATTCTCTTTGTTCTACATCATTAAATGCTGACTCCTGCTGCTGCTATGACAGATTGCTTTGTAGGAATCCACAAGTGGAGTTGTCTCTGATGTTAACAGCGAATCTTTGCTGTGGAACAAAAGAATACGCTGAAGCAAGCACGAGACAATTTGAATTTATAATATTTTAACACTGAAAAATAATAAAGGATGAAGCTGGTCAAAGTGTACCCATTTTGAGATCGGTACTTCCAAGAAGTGAAGAAGGGCATTTAAAACACTTTTGAGTAATTTTGTGCCTAGGAATATTATTTGTTGCTCCCATCAAGGCAGTAGTGAGATAGTAATTTGGCAAGGAGAAGGGGAAAATACAATGGGCTAGCCCAGAATACACAATAAGAGGAGCTTGCTGTAGGCAGACTGTAGATGAAAGGAAAATGCTTCTTTCTAAAGCATGAGTGATAGCTTCTAGTGAAGCACAGTAATCTAAACAACCTGAATGTTTGTTCTTCCACTTTGACCTTTTTGTCATGAACTCCTTTCCCAGATATCTCCCTGACCACTGAAGGTCTCTGCTAACTCTGTGCTTTAGGTACTCAAGAACATCATGTCTAACAGATGATTTCTTAAAGGTTTTCCTGCTAATCTTCAAAAACCAGAGGTATTCCCAGTAGTTCCCTCTTTCTCTCTGTCTGTATCCAAATACCCTGTAGCCAGCATCTTGTGCCGGTTTGGCCGTTTTCTGTCGCTCTTAATATGCAGCTACCTTTCTCTGTTTTCAAAACTTTCTGATTTCTTTGCTCATGTTGAAAGAGCATCGAAATGGGCAAATCTTGTATCTGTTTTCGTGTGTAAATAGGTTTGAAGCTGTGACCTGCCAGAATAAGTTTTTATTCAGCAATGCTTTTAAACTGCAACCATTATATACCAACGTGAATCCATTTGAAATGGACTCCCGTGCTGGACTCCTTCCTAGATTGTGTCATGCCATCAGGTTGGCATATGAGAACTTACGGTGCCCTGTGTCTGAAACACTCTGCCCATGCTCTTTTTGTCCTAATGGTTGTTTTCTGTCTTGCAACTTACTTTGTGTGTGTGTGTTTTATTTTAGTCTGTTTGTTCCTGTGTCATTTGTAACAACATCTCTTGCTTGTTTTCACATTTGGGAGCTGTTTTTGTAGATGGTATGGTGAGGTGATGCTCATGGCATGGCCTGAACGAGGGACTTGCCAGTGGTGACTCTGCATCATTGCTGATAGCAGAGAATGTTGTTGTTTCATTCTATTTAGCTTTAAATCAGCCCATGTTCTAGCTGAAGCTCCTTGGTTTGAAGAAAATTTGGTTCTGCTAAGGAGGAAAAATGGAAATACCTTCATTCAATGTGTATATTTCCTCACCTGAAGCCCCTTGGCTGGATTTTCTACTGCACTGTCACAAACCCCATCAATCTCTTCAATTTCTTCAGAAGGAAGAGAGGATTTGCAGGTTAACCAGCTGGAAACGCAAATATGGATAAAACCAGACATACAGAAGACAGATGTGGACTTTTCTGAAATTCTTAATGCAATACAAGAAAGTAAGTCCTTCCTTGGATGCAAAATTGTGTTTACTGTAGAAGATTCAATTGAGATGTATTGAAATTATAACTGAAGGCACACACAAAGTGATGAACTGAATGATAAGTATCTATTATTAAAATCTCTCCTGAAGTTCAATGGATTATTGAAGGCTAGTAAGAAATCTTTTACTATCAGAGAAGTCACAGTAAGATTTGAATTGCTGTGTGCCAAAGGATTCCAGCAGTATATATTTTCTATGCAGACATAATCAGATATAGTAAGATTCCTGATAGCTTATTCAATGCTTTGCACTCCTGAGTAGCTGTGTGAACTAATAATATTATTAAAATGCTGCAGTTGGGATTTGAAGACTGGATTTGAACTTCCAGTTCTTCCAAAGTTTTGGGCTGTATTCACATTTTTGCAGCCAGTATTTTTTGGGAGAGTCATGAGGTTGTCACAACAAGTGAAGGTCCATGTGTCTTAGATGCTGCACAAAATTATCTCTTTTTATATATAATGGGCTGCGGACTAAGAATTAATTGGTTCACCCTTCTTAAGTCCAACTGCAGAATGATCTCAACACTTGTGTTAGAAGTAGTGCTACTCTTGTTAATAACAGTGGAAGACATCCCCCCATACCCAAAACGGATGCAATTCTGGAATCCAATAAAATCTGGAATTTCAGTGAGAATTTTTCATAATAGTTTGAAAATCTTATGTAGGCTGAGAGCCAAAATGCAAGCCATGGCTTCCTGGCTTCCTTACTTTCCAGTTTGATTTTAAACTGAGTGTTTGGTATAGCCATTTCCTAGAGTGAGAAACAGCAGCTTACATTTTAGAGTGATAAAGGATGAATAAGAATGTGTAAAAACCCAGACTCTGCCTGATTTTTGCCACATGAATAAGGAACCCCACTGTAGTAGAATCAATCTGTTTATGGGGTGGGAGGAAAATGTTCAGGTTAGATGATGGGGGTAATAATTTGAAACTGAATCGACTTATTACTTAAGCTACAGGTTTAGGATTAATTCCATGTTTTCTGATTTAAAAAGCTTTTCCCATCAGAAATCTTAATGTGAGATTTTGTCTTCTCCCTTCTCCACACCAGCACAGCCCAGATATAGGCCTGGGGGCAGTTGGGATGCAGACTGGAGAGGCTGAAAAGGCACTGTAGTGTCTTTCAGAGGTGAATAGACAAGACGGCTAAACGTGGATAAGCAATTTAATCTGGGAGTGTTTCAAGAATTAACATTTTGATTTATAGATTATTCACAAGCCATTTGAGAAGGATGCAGCTTTAACAGCCTTGGAGAGAATGTTTTTGCTTTATCCAGACCAGATATAGGTGCTGTTGGGAAGTTAACCTCTATGTCCTTTAGCTACATCTCCTTCATCAAAGACAGAAGGAATTCTGAACTACCCACTTTGCAGAGGCTTGTGTGTCCAGGGGTGTGTTGTCACCTGCAGTCCGTTGCAAATATCATCTGATTGGGATAAACATGTCTAAATATTCCTTCTAGGGTAGCTGCTCTGAACAGTCGATGTTACATTTATTCCCAGTTGTTTCCATTGAAAGATAATTTGAAACAGGCTAATGATGCTTTTAGAAACCAAATGATTTTTTCTTGCTAAGACAAGCTTGGAACATTGATCTTCAGCTAACATTATCCAAAGCAAGAGTATACTTGGTGGCTTGGTGGGACTTCTGCTAATAAAATGACAACGAACAGAAGCATGATCTCTGAGCATGTTTCCATCTTCTCACACAATAACATAGTCAGGTCCCGTTTTTTAATGAAAGTTCTTATTTTTAGGCACTTCAGTTTCAGCATCCACCTTCAGAAAGTTAAAGGAGTTATCTTGTTTTTGAGTTCCTACCTTCTATCAACATCTTGATCTGAAGTGACTTGTGGACCCACTGAGATTTTGTATTGACTCCTGCTCAGAATTTATCAGCATCCAGTTTTCAGAATATGTAGTTCTACTGTATTTGGGATAAAAATATTTGTATACCCACTTTTTTTTCCTTTTATTCTTCAAGGGATTCTGAATTATCAAGTCATTTTGATTTTTTTTTCTGCAAAAGAGAACATGAGGGGGAGAAAAGAGTTTGCATATTTAATCTGATCTAAAACCAGAGGGAGAATTCTTAATATCTCCTGTAGCAATGCATGTGCTGCTCTGTATGCTCTGTATTCCTGTTAAATTTCACCACTTAAAATACATGACTGTACAGTAGCACCAGTCTGTCTCCCAGATAACATTTATGTACATAATAAGGCCATTATACATCATTCTGTTAAGGACATTTGTGGGTATATGCACATCAGGATCTGAAGGGGACAAGAAAGACGGAGCCTTGATTATCCTTTTAGGAACATTTGTCCATGTAGATGTTCAGTCCATTGGAGTGGAAGGGCTGAGCTACCTACAAGCAGCAGGAGAGTTATGTTGGAAGTACCATCACCATTACTAATGTAAAGCAAACAGGAATTGCTAGATAAATTATCTCTATGATTTTGTAGAACAGTATTTTATTAATTTATTTTTAAGAATATAAGGAGACTTGTGGTAGAAAAATTATCTCAGCAAATGTTGGGGCCCATATTTTTTGTGGTGACCAACCAACATGCCAGTTATCTGTGTATCTCTGATATAAACAATTTTCCACTGCAGGCAATCTGGACAAGTCCTGGTGGCTAATTTCACTACCCAGATGAGAGTTGCTTCCACAACTTCTTCACTGCTGAGATGGATTGTATTTTAAAATCATCTTAAAATAAGATTTTTTTGGCTCCTCACAAGTCCTCAGGATAATCCAGTAATTCTGTGTTTCAAGGCTACTGACACATTCACTGTCTTACGCACCAAACTCTGTATCTCAAAACATCCACTTAAAAACTATGAATTTTGCAACCCAAAGCATTACCAGCACTTCAAGAAGCAGAATTCTAGTATCCCAGAGGCCTCATCTTTTATGCCAAAGCAGTCTTAATGTCAGAACAAAGATAGTTTAAATTCCCTTGAGTATAGCGAATAGGCAAAACTTTCATTTTTACAGCTTTCAGTGATGCTGTCTGCAACAGATAAATGTACCTTGAATAATCTTCAAAAAGCTCCACTATTTAATTACTTTTGTGGTTTTTTCCACAGTTGTTTTCAGATTACACTGAGGTTTTAACCATATTAGATTCAGGTGTCACTGTCATGGAGGCACTGATGGGTTTCAATTCAGTGAAATTCAAGTAATTCAAAATGTTTTCTGTTTCAGTTCTTTCTGTTGAATATTGAGATTTATTCTTCTCTTATGTGTGCAAAATCCACATTACTATCTGATAGGATGGAATGTTTCTAGTTGTGACTTTTGAAAGAGTAGGGACAGTGAAGGACATGTGGTTAGGCTGTGCTGTGCTTTTTTGTGGCAGTTCACCTCTCTTTTATAAGCATCTATAGTATGATTTTTGTGGATTGAAATGAATGAAGGTGGGAAAAAAATCTGTAATATTACTGCTGCATGTGCTACAAATCTCTTTGTTGCCTTTTAAGTCTCCTAAAGCTTCTGTGGTTTCCCCTATGACAAGTTGGAGGCAGCCACAGTGACACTGAGGAGCTGCAGGCTCTCATCAAATATAACGAAACACCAGAAACCCAGAATCTCTCTTACAAACTATGCTGCTTAGCTTAACGCCTGTTATTTGGAGTGGATTAATTTGGACATGAGGACTTCTCTGTTTCTGAAACTTCTAGTCATTTTCCAAACAAAACTCTTGTAGTTAAAATTGTAAATGTCTTTCATTAACCTTGTTCCTATTTTATGCATGAAAATGAAAATGAAGGATTCTTGAATATTTTGTTAGGGTTTTCTTTTTTATTACCTACAGATGTAATAATAGACTTTAAATGCTCTAAAAGACATGTACAAAAAGGGAGGAAGCTTTTCCCCGTGCTCATGATTGACAGGGAAAGAGTAGTATATTTAAATTGCAACATATGTCTGTTTTAAGGATGACTATTATGGATAAGGCTCTCCTGCTTGTGAGCATGAAAAATAGGCCACCTGCAGAGACTGGGGAGTTGGTATCATCAGCGGTTTTTTAAAAGGATTCTGAAACTGGGCTATGACCCCTGAAGAAGGGAGAGGTGAAAAGGTCACAAAATGCTCATAATCACTGGGAACAGTTAGTGGCTGTTAATTTCTGGCAGCTATCCAGTCTCTCCATAGTGGGGGAATGGATTTTTACACCTGCAGCCAGTAGTTAGAAATGGAACTAAGTTGCTGTCAGCAATTAGAGCGTTTTGGCTGTTACTATAGATTCTCACCAACAGGAATTACAATTGCCTGTCACTAAATTAGGGGAGCTGAGGACAAGCAAAAGCATCAGGAATTTATTGCACAAAAGAAGAATGATTCCAAAAGTCAGTCAAGTTTGCAAGAAATGTGAGTAGGGATAGGGGGTTAGACTAATTTCTGTCAAGACTATTAGATATTTGCTCCCACTGTAGTCAGTGGAAGAGGCTCAGTAGCTAGGACCTTTGGGGGTCCCTTCTAACAGTTATAACTTTACTTTCATAATTTTGAATTTTGCCAATGAGGCATGAGATTGGAGAGCTGAAGTCCATCCACAGCTGAAGAGTGACCCTCAGCTAAGGTATTTTTCTTCTCCTGGTACACATGTCTTCATCATGTTTTTCACCAGACCTGTAGTGCATGGAGTGCAGAGTGAACCTGCCTGCCCTGCTCCTCCCATCTGGCAGTCACTCCAGAGCTTAATATCTATACTTTTTATCAGAGTTGGTTTACCAGAGCTTAAATCTATAGATATAAGCGATTGCTTCATGGAAGAGTGAGGGCTGTGTGGTAGGTGGATCTGAAAGTGTCAGATTTATATGCATCAAAACATGCCAAACTGTGAAAAGAGAAATATCTGCCCAGGTTTGTTTATTCAATGCCTTTCAAGAAGCAGTATTTATTTAAGGCCTTCTGCCTCTGGCTGCCCCACAGGTCTGTACAACTTCGAACTTCATGCTTTGTATAGCAGGTTAAAATTCTGCCTCCTAAGAAACTTTCAGAGACAATACTAATCCAGAAGGTAGTAATTTAAGCCATTTGCCCCAAAAGAAGCTGAGAAGATAGATAATATCTGTTTTACTGTCACAGCAGATTGTTTATTTTTCATCAGAGAGGTGTTCTGGTGTCCTAAATCTTTATGTGGCTCATTGATGAAGAAAGCATTCCAACAACACTCATCAGATTTTAAAATTAAATGGTATATACTTATACCAGAGCTAAAAAGTGAAATTATTGATGGGTTATACTTGCTGTCTTCATTTGGTTCAGTGGTGATTTGAATGTATTTTTTTATTTTTGTTTTTTAGTAGCTAAGGATGTCAACATTTTTTTTGATGAGTTAGAAGGTGTGAACAGCCCTTCCAAAGATGATGATTCCCTGCTTCACCATGGTAACTTGACCAGTACTTCTGACGATGCCAGCAGGCTGGAAGTTGTGGGAGAGGTAAGGACACACAGAATTATTAATACAGTATTTATTCGTGCCCATTATAAAGATGTAATAAATGTAATTTTATTTAAAATCTTGATCTCTACCATCAAATTGTGTCTAATCTTTCCCATTAGAACTGGTTTCCCATTCTAAGATTATAATGCTGAAATATAAAATATCTCAAATTCAAAAGTTTTGATTTCATGTACCCTCAGTGAAACATCTATACAAATCTAAGACTTCAATGCTTCTGGAAATGCTGGAAAGTTTTCCCTATATTCATCCTTTAAGGGGAAAGAGTGTGGAGGGGATTTATCTACAACTCCCACGAGAAGCATTGTGTGTCAGTTATGAGACACATTCCCTTCCAATGAGGAGCAGTTATCGCCTGATGGTGCATAATGGTGATTCAGAGAACATACCAGGGAGGAAATACTCAGAACATAGTCCCTTTTAAAAATCTGTCCTAAAGCAGGCAACGTGTCATGGACCCATGATGAAAATTTGGGTCTTTCTTCCTGTGTATTTTGTGAAGAAAGGAGCAATATGTCCTTTAATTTTGCCTCCCACTGCCCTCACACCCATGTATGTTAGGGTTGTTTCCTCAGCAAGTGAAGAGACCGGGGAATTCTCTCCTTTCCTCCACCTCAGGAATGGAGCTACATCTAGGCTACTTACTGGACTGGTCTGATGTTACCTGCAAGTTGTGCCTGAAGGATTTTGGCAGAGGGCTGACTGGAACAGATCAGAACTGGCAGGGACCATGCTAGTAATTAAAAAAGAGTGGAAAACCACAGGAAATTGCTGAGGGCCCTGCCCTGACCCTCTTTTGTTTACTAGTTTTGATAGAGTTTAGAAGAGGCAATTAGAGATTATCTTTTTCAGGAGCTAGAGGGTTTTGTGGTGCAAATTCTTTTCTGCAACACTGCTGAGGAGAGAGATAGATATTTTCTTTGTTCTAGAAATTCAGCCCATAGAGAGCTGCACTCCTCAAATGTTTAGACAGATAATTAAAACAACAAAATTCAGGGCACCCTGAATATGTTTGACCTTGGTCACAATTTCATCTTCTTTAATCATAGCTGTTCCTTAGCTTCCCATACAATGTACAAAGGACTCTCTTTGCCTGCTTGCACCATAATAGGCTAATCTGACATGATAGTCCCCTGTTGCATTTTGGGACCATGTACCATATGGTCTTTAGCAAAAAGGAACAGGTGAAAGGCACAGGGGTTTCATAAGTTAAAGAAGAAAAAATAACAGAAAATGATCAGAAGGACATGCTGCTGTTAATGTAATAATATTGAAAAAATAATACCTCAAGACCTTTTTTTTTTTCTCTTAGATGTGTTATTTTTTTTGGTTTTTTTTAAAGGGAAAGGGAAAACCTTTGAGGAATATGAACAGATTTAAGGGGTCTTTTTGTAATCGTACCTGAGGAAACTAGCAATGTAGGTCACATATAGGTATAAGATGGGGGGGGAAAAAGATGAAAATTGAAAGTCCTAATGGGATTTAGGGGATGCTGCAACCTGCCAAAAAAAGTTTCAAAGTATTTGGTCCCTGCTGAATTCTAGAAGGAAAAGATACACTGTTCCGATGTTGTCTGGTTTGTATGGATACGTGTGGGTAAGCCCTTTGGCCTAAAGTTCTCCTAGCATGTATAAGAGTCATGTGTGAATGCTGATGGTTCCCAGCTGAGCACCTGAGAATATAAAAACTACTGTATGCCTTGGAAAACAAAATTATACAACCTGTATTACAGTACAGTCATAAAGATAGACAGAAATGTTGAGCTTCTTGTTAGAGTGAAGTCTTCACTGTTCTACTTTCTTCCAGCATCCTTTTTTACATGAAAGAATGGAGGTTTGACATGTATGACTACACTTTTTCACCAAAAACCAGCAGTCAGATCTAGTGCTATATATTTTTTCTTCATCAGTTTAGGAAAACTGAATTTTGATGTTGTAAGGCAGGTAAGGGAGATGCTATATCTGGAGGAAGGTAGGACAAACTTCTGTCTGGCATAGCATAAACCTGTAATACTTGGATGATGCAGAAGTCTTGCAGCTGACACTGCTGAACCAGCCCTGACTGTCTCTGTATCATGTTAGATCCTCAAGAGTTCTTGCAAGTCCAAACTCAGCCTATAAAGTTGCCTTAGAGTCTGTAACAGAGGGGCAGAGAAAGGGTTCCTTCCCAGAGGCAGTAACAGTCTAAGAGGGTTTAACAGTCTGCGTTTGACATACAGTGTTCCTAAAAAAAAGGGATCTTCAAGTACAGCTAAGGGTGTCCAAGCCGCCCTTCTGAGTGAAAAATGACAATATTGTTCTTGATAGTGTTTCACAAGTCCAAGAGAAGTAATTGTCCCCAGCAAAATTTGTAGTGGAAGAAGTCTGACAAGCCAAATACCTTGGCTGGATCTCATAGGTACTCTTTAATATAAGGCTCTGCATTCACTGATAAGTGAGTGCAGGGCAAACCAATTTTGCTCAGAGAAAGAAGAAGGGGCAGATCAATTTTTCCAGTGCAGTCACTACGGCATGCAGAGAGGGACACATTCCTTATGGTGCTCTCAGGACAGGTCTGAGTTCAGATGAGGAGTGTACATTTGAAATGGATCTCTCAATTGCCCCTACCCATGATTTCTTTGTGGTCCAGAGCAGTGCTGGATTTTAAACCTGTATTCCTTATGGATGTAAATCCAGTGAGTCCTTTGGACCAGATTACAGTGGGCCCAAAATGAGCCCTTAAGCCTACATAACATCCACAACAGATGCTCAGCATGGATTGTTTTGCTTTACAGCTCCTTTCCTATTACACTAAAAATGCATATTGACTCTGGCTACTGAACAACAGGCTTGCCAGGAGGTTTAGAAATCACAACAGGGCCACCAAGCCGACTCACAGCCTCAATCTCCTGCTACACCCTTCCTTTATTTAAATAACCTTAAATGCCCTTTGGGCTGTTGGGGCTTTTTTATGTCTCCTTGATAGAGATTTTTAATGGAAAAAGATAAAATGTGCCTCCTGAGCTCTTTTCACATTTAATGTTCTATGAAAAATACTTCTCATATCTTGATAATATCATTTATCAGCATGATATGCAGTATAGATATAAATAGTTTGCTGCAGTTTTTTCCTTAGAGATTATATCTTTTTTCTTGCCTTCTTTTTGAGCTCTAAGAACTGTTCCACTGTATCAAGTCTGCCTTGTGTCAGGAGTTAGGCACTGTAATGAAGGAATGTTAGAAAAATCCTCTTCTTCCTTTAGTGAACTGGGTGTACCAAGGGGATGGGACATTTGGGATGCTTTCCTTGGTTTTTCCATTAAATCAAAATGCCTGCTGAGAATCAGAAAGATAGCTTATACTAAACACTTTGAATGGTAAAATTGCTTTGGGGTGTTTGCCTGTAAAAATAATTTTTCCTATTATAATGTTCACTTTGTGATTTAAATTCAGAAGCAATTCTCTTATGGAGAAAGTATTTTGAAAATTCCCTCCTTCCCCGAGATGTGCAAGTCAAAATATTATTTTTTTTCAGAGACTTGATTGTATATTATAGGGCAGGGCTATTTTTGGCAGGAATAGCAGAGTAAGTTTTGGAAAAACAGAGGTAAATCAGCTTAACCTTCCCTTCAGCTTAGAAGTGGACTGATCTTGAGGTTCCTGAAGGTCCTTGCCCTTTATACTGCTCAGAGGGAGTGCTGTTTGTTACCACGTTTCCTTCACAGTGTTACATTTCCTGTATGAAACACTCCAACCATTGCAAACTGCCATGCAATTTCAACTTGTCTGAAAGTGAAAGCTTAAACCCTGGGCAGAACTTGTATAATGTAGTAGTAGTGTTAAATTGTGAGGAGGATCTGTAGAGATTTTCATCTCATGACTTACTGGAAAAAGACCAGTAGTTTAGTCATTGATATCTCAGGAGAGTGACCTGTTCATCCTCTTATTAACAGTGAAATGAAGCTGTGTTTTTCTGTCAGACCAAACATTTGAACAGGCTTTTTTTTTTTTTTTTTTAAAGTAAAGAGACAGTATTTATTGCTTGTATTGATTTTATGTGCCACTACCCCTAACACCAGTAATTCTTTCCAAATTCATCCTCAGCTATTCCTTAAGCAAGGAATATTCAGTAGTTAGTTTGATGAGGTATGGTGAGGTCAGTACAGAACCTTCATATTGTTGTCTGTGTCCTATGGGGCAAAGTAATGAAAAGCTCTGTGCCAGGTTTTAGTGTTTCTCACTACAGTAAATTATAATGATAATGTTAATGTTCACTCTTTTCACATGTACAAAGACATTCAGCCATACTAAGTTCTTAATTTTAAATTTATGCTTCAGTAACACTATTCTCTGCTTATTTTATTAGTAAGAAATTATTCCTAACCTTATGGAGAGTGGTGGGGGAGGGAGGTTCGCTTGTGCTTTCTATTCTCTCCTATCCCATGCCCATATGTCCAAGCATTTTCCTAAGACCTCCTGATGCCTCTTAAGATCCCCTTAAGTAGGGAAGTCTGTGCTCCTCTCAGATGAAGTCAGAAGCACTGTATGTGAAGATCCTAAAACTTGAACAGTTTGTTGTGATTCTTTATCTTTCCTGTTGAGTATGACTGAAAACCGATGATGCAAACGGCAATGCAGCAATTATCAAGGACAATTAACATTACTGAATTGCTTGATTTTCTCTTTGCAGGAAGTACCTGATAAGAACAAAACCAATGGACTATATTTTAGAGATGGGAAATGTCGGATTGACTACATCCTTGTGTATAGAAAATCTAATCCACAGACAGAGAAGAGGGAAGTATTTGAGAGAAATATCAGAGCAGAAGGACTTCAAATGGAAAAAGAAGTAAGAGATATTCCTTAAAAAAACTTTCACGTTGAAGCTATATAGAATCAGTGGGTGTGATTTGCTTACTCTGAAAACTCCTTCACTCTGTTTTAGCAGTAGAAAAATGCTTTTAAACATGCCTAAATATAGGCCAGAGCAATGCAAAAGTGTAGCCTAAAGGAAAATCAGACACAGGGATTGAAGGCCAAAACAGGCCATTACAGAGATCTTTTTCAACCTTATGCACAAGTAGGCCACAGAATTTCATCTGGTGTGCCGTGCAGTACAAAAAAACAAGTGCTGGGTTTGAATGGCCTGAATTCTACTGAGCGCAATCCATATTTCTGCACCTACATTTCCTTCTAGCTACATGCTCCACCATTTGCTGAGGCTCTTGGTACTCTTGCCAGAGACCTAACTACATCCCTGCCTTCCTTTGACTGTCAGCTTAGGCAAAGCAACGTGAGAGGTATTTTAGTAGTTTGAAAACAGCTTAAAGTTTCTCCTTCTGTCTTAATCCTAAGCATTGAAATAATTGGGCAGTACATATGAATCATTTATTCCTGTTATTTCCAACATAATGTCCTAAATCAGTAGATCTTTTATGGACAGGAGTGTAGAAATTAATGCAAAGTGTCTCAAATGTATGGTATATGTTATATATGATATATACATATCATATGGTATATGATATGTTAGGTAGCAGGAGCAAGGTTTAAAGATACCATATCTCTTTTGCCAAGCCTATGATCTTCCTTAAACTTTGATAATGTGCTTAAGCAGGGCTTAAGCCTCACTTCCGTCCGGAACAGGTATTGCTTAGTGTTTACTTTTATTTGTGTCTGGTGGACTCACGCTCATGCTAATATGCATTGTCATGCTGCCAATGATGGAAATAGAAGAGGAATTTTCAGGATATAGGCTTTGATCAATTATGTAGGTATTACACATTATGTCCCTTTCTTTCACTGAATTCTTGGTAGATGTGTAAATATTCTGTCTGTGTGCTTGACATGCACACTTCTTTGGAGAACACCAGGGAGGAAAAAATGGAAGGCTTTACAGAAAAATGAAAATTTTTCTTTTCTTTAAATGTTTTTGATTGAACATAGGTACTGTATGTACCTATGTACTGTATTACTGTGTATGTAAGGGTATTAAGAGCATTTTACTGGTTACACCAAAAGTTACCCTAAACTATTCCTTCAAATAAGCTGGAGGTCATCATCTTCAGTGCTGTAGTAATTGATAGATGATTTCAATGCCAGAGATTGTTCATTATTACATTTCCTTTATACGTGCTACTGCCTATAGGAGTTGTAACCCAACATTCAAGAACATGGGAGTGTTGCTGCAGCTATTCACCTTCTAGAATTCACATCCTAGAATTCTGCCCTGACTCCACCAGGAGAGATGCTGACAAAGTCTCTGAAATTTGGGCAGTGTAGAAAATGAATGGGGAAGGAATCCTCCCTGTTAATACATATGTCCAATGATTTCAAATAAATTTTTTCCTACTTATTGGTTTTTGCAGATTTATTACTGTGCTAAGGTCAGCAGTGAAAGCTGTGAAATCACTTTATATTTTAAGTATTATGAAACTTATTGCAACATTCTGTGCTGAAAACTTTTTCAAATTGATGATTTAAGCGCTTACTATAGAGGTTTTTTTTTTGGCTTTCAAGACCATTTATTTGGACTTTGCTGCCTAGGCTGCATGAATGATCTGCCAATTTGATTATTCACTTCAGTTTCTATTTTGCTAGTGACATGCAGTTTTATTTCTTAATAATCTCATTTGCCCTTGGTGTGACTTCTTGCCAGCATCAGTAATTGTACATTTTCTAAACACAGAAGGATCAAAATGAGGTTGTGCTACATGATCCGGCTAATGTTTTTAAAATCAAGGGTAGCAATCTTTTTTAACATATGACTCTGACATAAAATTAAACCCTAGCATGTACATTTTATGATCACATTAGTTTCTAAATTTAATTAGAATCCTGAAGGAAATATGTACATTCTTAGTACATTCCCTCCTCCACCCCCAGATAAGAACAGTGCTGCATAACACTTAGCTTTAAACTAAGCTGTGATCACCTAGTGTCTAGATTATTTCTCATTATCTTTACTTCTCCTATTTTTGAGACTACACATCATTTTGACTGTTAATTCTGGAAAATTTTAACTGCAGGGTTTTTTTCAAATTGTTCACATGCAATATACTGCTTCCACTGAAATAAGTTTGCTCCCAGATGAAATGAGAAAACTGCCTATTGCTTTGGCCACAGAACATATTCAGAGGCAATAGGTATAACTGTTGGACTGAAAGAAATTTTTTACCTTCTGTGAATTTTGTGTAGTTGTTGGTTCATTCCCCTTTGGGTACCAGCTGTTCATATCTTGGCATTCAATTGTGTTAGCCCTGTCCTTTTAACGTGAAACCATTGGCAGAGAGGAAAACTTACAGAGCTATCCGCGCTGCAATTTCAAACCCATATGCCTCGCTGCAGGGAGGGAGAAGTGCACTGCAGTGGCTCACTGACAAGTACAGCACAGTGAAATTCCCAGGAAGTGGTGAATGCAGGGAGCAGTGCTCACTTAGCAGCGTGAAATGAGAAAGTGAATCTGAAACAAATTCACAACAGCTGAGATAACTTCAGGCACAATGTCAAGATCATGTAACTGAGAAAGGTCTGAACAGGTGTGTGTTTCTGACTCCAAGAAAAGGTGATAATGTTTTGCAGATATTCCCCAACAAATTCACACTCACAGTCTTCAACTGTACCACACCACTCTGCCTTGGAAGTTCTGCCAGATTTGGTGCTCAGTACATACAGTAATAAAGAATGAGGGGATCCCAGTCCAAGGAACAGATAATTAAAATAATGAAAATTTTAACAAAAAAAAAATTAAATAATAGAGAAAAAGTAGTGATAAAACATTTTTAAAGAGTGAAAAAATTAAAAATAGTAAAAATAAAATTAAATAGTAAAGATTTTAGATTGAAAACAACACTCTAAGAGTAAATGTTAATTGAGTGGTACAGCACAAGTCATTTTATGATGCTTCCCCCTGCTTTTCTGTGTATATTGGTTCTGGATAGGATGAATATGTTGACCCTGTCACAGCCAGATGCTTCCAGACCACATCCAACACATGTGATCACATGCAGAGATGCTCAAATAAGGTAATAAAAAATGTAGGTAATTCCTGGAAAATAGACTGTTTTTTCTTTTCAGCCAGGTTAAACATTTCCTCTGTTGATTTATCCTCTTTTCCAATGCCTCACAAGTGAGATAAGTAACTATGATATCCTGGCTCTGGGATCCTCGATGACCCTGCTGCTCTCATTTTTCAATACTCTTTGAAAAAGACTTACGTGTGCGGAAAATGGAGAGGACAGTCTCCAAGTGGAGCATGTTCTTATGGGAGATGAGGTACCAATCACACTGTAATTTTGTAGGCACTGATACCATCTGTAAATATCACGAGTCTCATCCCTTCCAGAACTGATGGGCAAAAGGTTAACAGGGTGCTACTGTCCACATTCTGATGGTACATTTCAAATTTATCATAGTACAAGATAAACCTGAGACTTAGATCAACCCACTAACATGCAGAAGAAATTACTTGTGAACACTTATATGTGAAGAGAAAATATGGATAGTGTCTGTCACTCCAAATTAAATGTCCCTCCCTGTGTCCCAGCAATTTCTGGAAAACCTGTCTTTTCAAGAGAGAATGAAGAGTCAGAATTACTTTGAGCCGATGATACTTTTAACAAGAATAAATATTTATAAATTTAACCTCTTGGCCAAAATCTGGAGAAGTATCCTTTTCCCAAATTATTCCTGCAGCATGGATTACTGTTTACCTGTCCTAAATGACCAGGTAGAGCTCAGTTGCTGTCAAGAGTATCTACGCAGTTCTGGTGCACGAATACAGTATTGCAGATATGTTTCAGTAAGATACTTTAAACTATACTATGACAGTAGGTTGTGCACGGAGGAAGCCAGCATGCAGCAGCTAACTTGTATTACTCATTCACTTGCGAACTTTTTAAGCTGCACTGTAAAGTAATGCAAATGCAGGATAGAGGTGAGAAATTTATGCTGGATGAACAAACACAGACCACACTTGCATGTGTAACTTGTACAAGAGAAAAAGAAGAAAGTCATCTTGCATTTAACTAAAAACAGTGTATCGAGAATGAACCTGATGTTGGGCTAGGATCTGATCATGTGGCCCTAGGAACAGACTACATTTAGTTTGAACATGGCATGATTTTTTTGGTTTTTCTACTTCTCATGACTACACTAAACTGTGTCATACAGAGTATTTCTACTACTAAATGTACTTAATACATTATGCTTAATGATTGTGTTCAAAGTTTTTAATTTATAGATTATAAGTTGATTTCATGCAGTTTACTTGAAAAAGCAATTGACGGACAAGTAGAAAGTGAGTGATAGAAGTGTAGTAAATGGGAATTAACCACATGAGTAGTGAAAATAGTATTCAAGCCTTTTATTTTATTTATTTTGTGTATTTATGGTAACATATCTCAGTATAAAAACAATTAACTACTTTAAACCAATAGCATTCCTCACTGCCCTGGAAAGCTGGACTCCTCACAGCTACTGCATGCAGAATGTGCTTCAGAAACTAGCTTCAGATATTTTACAAGTAACAGCCAATCCATTTGGACTTCTGCTGGCACATTGATCTTTGCACCTCCCTGATAAATGATGTCAGTGAAGTGCTGGTCCAGCTTTTGGAAGAATCCAGCTTGTGTGGGTTTTTGTGTTACATGCTTGATTAGAAATTTAAACTTTGCTACCATAAGTGTCAAGCTGTCACCAGGGCACCTCTAATTGCATTCGCTCCCTGCCTCAAGCAGCAGCTGACATTTCTGGTGCAACATCTGGCAGCAAAAACACAGCTGGTGTATACAATAGGCAGTAGAAATACATAATGGGTGTTCTCTGGGGAAAACCCAAAATGACAAGAAAGAAAAGCACAGTATAAGCTTTAGTTGTGTTGTATGAACAAATATCTGCTAGTGGGTATACTCTGAGTCTTATGTTAACATGACCCTAGAAGTTATATTTTGAAATATTTTTCAGTAGTTCATGCAATATAATTACAGAATACTATTATTTCATGATTTTTCAAGTTTGCAAGCAGATGTAGATAGTTTCCTGAAGAGCTAATAATAGTTGTGTAAAGTGGTTTCTTTTAATGTAGCTGTAACTTCGTGCTAATGGGGCAGGACATAAGAAGCTAGAAACATATATTCAGTAAGATACTTATATTTAGCAGCAAGTTGGAGTCTGCTTTCAAGATGATGAATGTTGAGAGAAATTAGAGATGACAGAAAGAGCACGCAGAGTATCTCCGTGACTTTTAGCACATCCCTGAGTGTAAAAGGAAAATAGACCTATGACCATGTCAAAGTAAGATAAAACTTAGAACTAAAGAACAAGAAAAAGCTAAGAACTTTAAAGACTGAAACTTCTGAGAACTGTGTTCAGAAAGTGATCATGTGAAAGAGACATTATAATCAACAGCTATTGCTTCTGAACTTAATCAAATTCAAACGATCAATTTTCTGGAAAATAAATGACATCTACTCCTTTTCGTTGTTGTTGTTGTTGTTTTTAGTACTGCAGAACCAAAACAGTTATGAGAGACTGATCTGCTTTTTTCTGGTTTGTGCGTCATCAGTGCAATTGTTCATGAGATTCCTGTTACATAAACGTTTTTTTTTTCTGATTGTGATTCATGGTTAGAAAAGAATTGAGCTGACTTCCAGACCCCAAGTGGCACTTGCAGATCTGAGTTAGAAAAGGTGTTTTATAAATGTAGCTTATGTAATTTGGTTCTCTGAGCCGCACACAATAAAATCTCAGTGCCTTTATAGTTGATTACAAGTTTATTTTTCAGTTATGACTTCAGCTTATCCAGTTATTGAAAGAACAATAACTTTTTTTGTCGTTTATTGCTCCTATAGATGTAATTTAATCAACCAGGCATACAGTTTAAACCAGAGTCCTTAGTCTACGGTCAACTGACTTTTTACATCTTGCCAGGAGAGTTTGTGTGGTAGCCAGGAGCAAGATGCAGGTCAGCTGGAAAATATTTTCCTGACTGATAGTTTTTATTTGGTGCTCATATCCTTTCCCTATCATGTTGAGCTTACTCTGCACGTATCAAAAACACCCATCCACTAAAGAAAAGGGTGGCTAGGGAAAGCTTCCACCACTGAAATTATATCAGCTGTCCTCTGAGCTTTTTGACCGAGAGAAAGATAGCTATGAGCATGCCTGTGTGAGAGATGTACCGGGACAATGGTGAGAGTGGTGATTATCCCTACTGTGCATGCATGGTAGGTCAAGCAACGTGCAGGATGTCACCCATGGCTAACAGGTTTCCTTTAGGCCAAATTGCCATTTGGACAAAACTAGGCCTTCCTGATCTTTGGAGAAGATGAGACCTTGTATTGGGTTTGCATGGCAAGATTTTGGTGGTAAGTGTGGCTACAGGGATGGCTTCTGTGAGAAGTTGTCAGAAGTTTCCCTCACATCTGTCAGAGCCAGTGCCACACAGCTCCATGATGAACCTGCTGTTGGCCAAGACTGAGCCTGTCAACAACAATGGTAGCACCTCTGTGATAAAGTATTTAAGAAGAGGAAAAAGCCTGTTGCAGAACAGCAGCCAAAAGAGAGCAATGAAAATATGTGAGAGGAACAGCTCTGCAGACACCAAGGTCAGTGAAAAAACAAGGGGAGGAGGTGCTCTAGCTACTAGAGCTGAGATTCCCCTGCAGCTCATGGTGCAGACCATGGCGAGGGAGCTGTGTCCCTCCAGCCCATGCAGGTCCACAGGAGAGCAGATATCCACCTGTAACCTGTTGGGAACCCCACACTGGAACAGGTGGATGCCCAAAGGAGGCTATGAGCCTGTGGGAAGTCCACACTGGAGCAGGCTCCTGGCAGGACCTGTGGCCTCCTGGACAGAAGAGCCCATGCTGGAGCAGATTTGTTGGTAGGACTTCTGACCCCATGCAAGAGACTGACACTGGAACAATCTGTTCCTGACAGACTGCATCCCATGAAAGAGACACATGCTGGAGAAGTTTGTGAAGAGCTGCAGTTTGTGGGAAGGACCCAAGTTCGAAAAGTTAGTGGAACACTGTCTCCTGTGGAAGGGACCCCACACCGGATCAAGGGAAGAGTGTGAGGAGTCCTCCTCCTGAGGAGGAAGGAGCAGCGGAGACAACCTGACCTCAGCCCCCATTTCCTGTCCTTACATACCACTGGATGGGAGGAGGTAGAGAAAAGCTGGACTGAAACTGAGCCTGGAAAGAGGGAAGGGTTGGGGGAAGGTGTTTTAAGGTTTGGTTTTATTTCTCATTATCCTATTCTAATTTGATTGGTAATAAATTAAACTAATTTCTCCAAGTCGAGTCTGCATGGCCCATGATGGTAACAGGTGGGTGATTTCTTTTTGTCATTATCTAGACCCATGAGCTTCCTCTTCTATTTTCTCCCATGTCCTGATGAAAAAGGGGGTGATGGAGTTCCTTCAGTGGGTATCTGGCACGCAGCCAGGGTCAACCCACCACAGGTGTAATTCAATGTTACTCCACTACTGTGACCAGTATCAAAAATTCCGTAGCTTTCGTGGACTCTTGTGAGTTGTTTCAGTGTCTCACTTTTCTGATCCTATTATTCAATATGTAAATATCTACAGCTAATGAACTTACAGTACAAATTATGCAGCCTGCAGGGTCTGTATTTTCATGAGCAGAATGACTATAATTATTATCAGGTGCAGTTTGTTATTTAATGTTTTAAGCACTGTGTCTGGTTGCATCCACAAATCAGGGACAGGGACATCAACATGACATAAACTATGCCTGCAAAAAGGGAACCAGACTGAAATGCAAACCTTACCACAAGCATTATAAATGGAAGTGCTTCCAGCTATTTAATTTTAAACATTGAGCTATTCATTTCGTCCCAATTCAGCCAGAGCAAGTGGAAATCAGACTGGTCTTATTATCTAATATCAAAAGGAGTCTCTTTTCAGCAGTGTTTTACAGAAAAATGTGTGGTACAAGCAGAACAATGTCCTTTCCCAGGGAGTGTTCTGTACAAAAAAACCATAGTCACTAAACAGTAGAGAAGTTTCCAGCTGCTTGAACTTCTGAGGGAAAAGTTTTAGATTTCAGATGCTATGTCCACTGTGCAGCACAATGGCAAATTAGAAAAAAAAATTAAGGAGATAAATGAAAGTCTTGATAGATAGGGTCTGAATTCAAATTTCAGAATGCAGTTCTTAAAGATAAATGTCTTGATTATCTGAGGAAGACCATAAATGAATATGTTTCTGAGTTGACAAGTGCCAGCCTTTAACAGGGCTTTTTAAAACTCGTAGACTAAGCAAATGTTGCTGAAAACTTGATCCACTTTTCAAAAAATAATATGGCTTTTTCAAGGAATAGGGAGGTAATACAGAAAATACATAGGTAACTGAATAGGAATTCAAAAGCCTCTGACATATTTCTTTCAGGAACAGGTAAAATTCCTTGTCAAAGAATTTACTGTCTTCAACATCCACGAATCAGAATGTCAAAAATCTTTTAAAGGAAAAAAAACAGACAGGCAATCGATTAAGAAAAAAATATCACGGTTATATATGAGATATCCCCTATATGTCAAAAGTCACCTTTACCTTTACAATAACTGGTCTTAAACTGAAATTATTTTTGAGGTGTTGTTTCACCTGCCAGCAGCATCAGGAATAAGCATAATGCACAAGGCTACAATCACTTAATGCACAGTGAGAGTTTTCATTGCCCAAAGGTGACATGACTGGTTTGCTGCAACACTCCCTTACAGTAATGGCTTAATAAGCAAAAATCTCAAGTTGTCTCTAGGAAACAGAAAGACAGAGAATATATAAACCCAGCAGTAGGGTTTGTGTTCTCATTTTATGTTAATGATTTTGGTGTTGAATTTGTTTTGAGAAGACAGCACGGTATTTACAGCATTATGCATCTAAAACAAATAGTAATGATTGGTTTCAGGGACATTTACATCTTCCCCTAAAGCCTGAGGTGGTGTGGGGCTGCCCCCCTGAAAGTAGTGCCAAGAGAGAAGCATGAACCTGGAAGGGACAGTTCCCTTTGTCACTGCTCTCGGCACAAGGATTCCAGGCCCTCTCATTGTCTGATTTTCTTTGTTATACAGGCTTAAGTCAGTGATGGAGCAAGTGGAGCATTGGTGCTCTGTGCCTTGGATTAACTGTATCTCAGTTGTGGGGACAGAAAAAAGTAGAACTAATTACATCAGGGCTCAACTTTCTTGAAAAAGACCTTTCAGTTTATGGGTCTCTGGGCCCAAATGAAATGCAGAATTATCCACTGCATATTTACATATTTGTTTCTTGCTGCTTGAGTGGTAATACAATGGTGTTGTAAATGAAGTTTTAAAAAGCCTGACCTGAGGGAAAAATGCTTCTGACACAGCCACACTAACTGAAACTTCTCAGCCAGTTAGTCATGTCCTCCTGTTTAAAGTCTTATCTGGCTAACAAAACTCTCTTCTGTGCACAAATTATCTTTTATTTTGTTATCTGAAACCTCTTGAAAGAATATGTAAAAGTACATTTTAGACAAAACAGTGTGAAAGCCCTTTTGTTTTCTCTTGGAGCTCTTCATGGTACTCTACTTACTACTTGTCTTAGGTACAGCTTGTTTTTGTTAATAGACTCAAATAGACCTTTCCATTTATAACAAGATTGACTCTCCTTTCTTAAAATATAAGAACTTTGTGCTTGCTTTTTTTGTTTAAAAGCCATCTCTTACATTTTTTTAAACTTCAAAATTTTTCAGAAAGGATAAAGCCTCCACAGTGAAAATGTAGATAGGAGAAGAACAAAATGGAGACACGTACATCTGGAAACCATGATACTTTGTCTTGCAATATGCAAAATTCATGTTCTTCTCCTCAAGAAATTTGTCTTCATATTTAGACTTCTGCATCTTTTTGTGCCTTATAAGTTCATAATCTATTCTGTGACCTCATTTTCTGGGGAATCTGGAGAAGCTCCAGAGTGCTGGGAAGGCGTGTCTGAAGGTGAACTTCATGAAGCAGAGCTGTCACTAATGCTAGATCAGGATGGCTATGGTTTTTCCTATAGAATTCTATGGGTTTTCTATAGATGGTCCTTCATCGCCAGAGATCTTGAAGTTGTACTGTGAGTGCTCTTGCTATTGGAAACTGTGACTTTCTGAGAAAAGATTGGATTAAACAAATGTCCTGAAACAGCAGTTGAGAGAATAGAAGCTGTGATTTTTAGAACATTCCAGGTCAATATTCTTGTGCAAATTTATGGATTTTATCATCATTAGCTTCAGAAATTCACAGTAGAGAAGAATTTGAGTAATGAAATACAGAAAGTACTGACCAAATTCAAGAGGCCTTTTAAAGTACAGAGGACACTGATGGGAGGTTTTGTTAATTAAAGATCTGCATTTGCCTATGTCTTCTCTGCAGGAAGAATGAATAGGGTGGGATGGGGGAAATGGATGACAGCCAAGGCCTTGTAAAATGTTCCGAATTGAATGCTGCTGCTGTGGTGTGTCCCAGACAGCTGAGAAGAGCACTAGAGGCACCCATGAAGGTGCAGTTGTAGGCAGCAATGTGTCTCTGCTACTGCAGAAGTTGATGTGGGTGGTGAAGAGCAGGAGTCCAGGGAAAATAAGGTGGTTTTACTGCAGAGCCCCAAGAGGAAAAAAAACCAGCATATTGACTGTAGCTGTTGACAATATACGTAATCTGACTAGGTAGGATCAAGCCCTTAATATGCATCAGTTCATCTCATGCTGAGGAAGATAGGACAAATAAATTAGACCTTGAAGGTGCCTGTTCCTCTCCAGTACAGACATCTAAACTTAGTTGCCCTGAATCACACCTGTGGTGTCTGCTCCTTGGGAGTAAGCCTGCAGGGAACTTCTCAGGATCAGTGGGTTTAGAGACATGGTGGTGCCGGTGTTTTGATACAAATATAGTGGCCTGCCAGTATCCAGCAGGGGAAACTGGGTCGCATACCTGTCACACACCATATCTATAAACTACTCAAGATAAGCTTTTTTGTTTGCCCTCTGTCCAGGTGTTATCTATAGATTTATATTAATAGATCTGTGGATTGCGAGATCATCCCAGTGCTGGTATAATGTAAAGTATGCAATAATGGAATTGTGTGGCAACTGAAAATTTCCATTCTAAAACCCCCAAGCTATGGAATGGATTAATGTTTCTGCAGTTTTTCCATTATTTGACACTTTTTGTTCATTGATGTTTTGACTGGGAATTGATGACTGCTTGCCATGCCAATTTACATTTCCATGGGCTAGATTTTTGTCTGTCTTATGAAAAAAAACCACAATTCATGTCTCCTACTAATGTATTATTCCAGCCAAAAGGCACAACACAAAAATTATTTGGGAAAGGTGAGCGCTTCAGAGTTTTAGGAAAGGGGGGAATTTAGAATGATGGTGAGAAACCGTTAGAGGACACTAGAATCAAAATGTGGAGGCATATCCACATTAAATCATGGCAGATATGTAAGAAAAACCCCCTTCTCATTGTATAGCTCCCACTATAAAAATGTGACTGTGAAATCGCTTTGGAAATACAACATAAGCCCTCAACATCTTGAAACAATTGTTTTGTATTTATGGAGAAGGTCTTAACAGAATGCAGCAAAGGAGAAAGGCAAGCGATTAATAATCACTAGTATAGATTGGACTCAGCAAAGGGTTTAAGCTGAGGAAAGGGAAGCATTTTGAATATGTGAAAATATTTCATTTAAACAGACTCAGTATTAAATACCCGATATTAAAATGCTGTGCTAGTTCTTAAAAAGGCTATCTTTACAAAAGAGAAAACAGATATAATCCAGTGAAATACCAAAACATGCTTGTTTGTATGGAGAGTTTTTAAAACTAAATCAAAGTGAAAATTTTCACCTGTTTCCTGAAAAATTTTTAGAAACCTTGTCCAATTTGCTCCATTTCCATAAAATTTATTCAGTTTGGTGTTGCAGCAAAATACTTTTCTCTTTTAAATGGCATCACAGCTGATCACTGGAAGGTTCATACAGGACTAATCGTGCCTCGCTAGCAAAGCTTTTATATGCTATCTTCTTCATTTATTTCATAGATTACTTGTAGAGCATGAAGGATATTTTCCACTGGACGATATGTCACATAAAAGAAAACCTCATTTCCTAAACTCATGACTAGATTCTTGATGCAGAGATGATCTAACAGAAGCCTTTGCAATCAGGGTCTCTGGACCAGAATTTTATTTCATGTGACTACAGAAAAGTAAAATTAGATCAACAGCCTGGGACACAGTGCTGGGCCACAGTTTGCTTCAGGTCTCATCAGGATGTACTTGGACATGAATGGATTACTTGCACTTACATTCCTTATCCTGTGTTCAGAGATTATCCCAGTCAGTTCCTGAAACTAAAATGGGAACACCTGAAAATATGTCAGGTTTTCTTGAACACCTAGAATTTGTATTTTCTAAACAGTGCATATGCACCTCTCTAAACACCTGACAAACATTGTAACTCTACAGCGAAGTCCTGGAGCACTGCCAACAAACTATTACCAATATCCAAAAGCACTGATCTCTTTCATTGTGTTATTCTTAAGCTCCTCGCCTCTTGTAGATTGAATTGTTTTAAGTGTATGCCTCTAACAAAGGGAAGATATGTTTCTGGTGCCCTTAACAGCTAAATTTTGATCTTGAAGCCTATAAGACTGAAGATCTCAGAAAGCAATTTTAAGTAAAATAATAACATATTCCACAGTAAGTACAGCACACAGATACTGTTGAAACTCTGAAGGATATTGGACGTGCTTGAAGAAACTTATGCTTTTAATACCACTTTTGCCTGAGTCCGCTGTGATTTTTATCAAATAGCTCTTTATTGATTTTAGTACGGTGAAAGCAAAATATGTGTGTGTGGATGTGGACAAAGACTTTAAGTAAAGAACCATTTCTGCCTTCTTGACAGAGTTTATTACAGTAATATCCACATGAGAGCATAATATAGGGCTTCTCCTTTTATCCGAGGCTAAGCTCTCTCAGCCACTCATATATTCCTTACAGCCCCACATGCCAAGTCCTAGAAATTCTTGTCTGGTGATAGATAGGAACTGACCTAAACCTCCTTTGCTACAATTTAATCCAGTTATTTCTTGCCTGATTGAGAAGAAAAATTGAGTGCAGTTCATTCCCTTCTTATTCATAACTATTTGCTACTTATTTTTAAAATGTTACTGTGGTTTCTGCTTAGCATTTTCTTTGGTGTTTTGAATTCCATCTGTGTTTTGAACAATCTTTTTCCCCTAGGTGAAGTTTCCCAAAACTCTTTATCATTCTTATTGTCCTGCTCTGATTTTTCTTTAATTAATCCATCTATTTCTTACTCAGCCTGTACTTTGCACCCTGCTGAACAGCTATACAAAATAAAGGACTAGGGAATTTGAGTCCTGTATGCTCTTAATTTGATTTTTTTTTTAATCTTCATGCACGTTACCCTATTCTGGCTTCTGTTTCTGGCTTCTCTTCTTGATTCTAACAGTGATATTTTGTGTGTTCATCTTTTCTGCATTTAACTCTCAGCCACCTCTCTATCTTCTTTGCTACAAGAATGTGTTTGTCGGACACTAGAGTGTAACATGAGAAGTCATTTACCTAAGAACAGAGCATGGTTTCACTCTCCCCCATTTTCCTTTGCTCTTCATTATACATTAAAAATATTCATATGTTAGATAAGTGCATCACTTTAGGCACTTGGTGACATTTCCAGCATTAGACTTTCTATTTTCTTGTCAGTGTTACTGCCATTGCACTTTCCACCAACAATGTACAGTGGTGATGATTGCTCAATTGTTACCCAGAGCTCTTTCCTTATTAGTATTTTGATATTTTCCTGTTAACCTTTCATGTTTTAAAGGGGAGATGGCATCTCTGTTAGATGAGCTCTTCACTTAAAAGCTGCTAGAAAAAAAATATTTTAAAGCTTTCAGTTTTTTCCCATTTTGTGCTTAAATACCATCTGGACAAAGCAAGAATCCCCACATTCTTGTTCCCTTGGTAGTTTGGGAAATTTAATATATGTATATTTTATACAAGGTTCCTCCAGTTCGAAAGTTAAGGTGGCTTCCCGTTACTTTTTCAAACTGAAATTTTAAAAAATAGAGCTCTGTAATTTGTTGTGCTCCAGAGGCTGCTGTTGGCAGAGATCTGACACGGGAGCTGCCTCCATCATACATCACGCACAGCCAGAGTGATGGGCAGGACTAGCTGCTCTCTGTGGTGAGAGGTGAGAGGAACCTGGTAAGAGAAATGTGGCTTTGGCTGATCAGGAGATAAGCAAGCAAGATGCAGATGGGATTCTGGGGGAGGAAACAAATATGAGGAGGAAACAAACACTGAGAGAAGTATTTGTCAGTTGTGTTTCTGGATATGTGTAAGACACAGAAAGGCGGTGGGGAGAGTTACTTTGAAATATTGTGCTGAAAAAATTAGTTAATTTTTGTAATTTTTCAATCTTTCCTTTTTTGAAGAGTAATATGGCAATTGTGGACAGTAGGGCAATAACATTATTTTAGAAAAGAAATTCACCAGCTGTACTACTGTGATGATAACAATTCGGTTCAAAGCTTTCGGTCCTAGTACCAAGAACTAGGAGAGGTATGTGCCATTCAATTTTAATATGATTTCTTCCCTAACCAATTCATCACTCTGCTCTGACATTCAAAAGGGGTTATGCATGACAGTGTTTGTACAGCACAAGTAATTATAGTGACTCTGCAAAGTTGCATCAAATGATGCAAAACACATTCCTACACTACATTTCTCTGACATGCTAGATATTATATTTTAAATATTTGACAGGAACAACAGCCTGCAGTGTATGTGAAATTATTGTACCCTAAGAGGTGGTTTGTTGAGATAGTGTTCTGCAATTTGCAAAATTTTCCCTGTTGTCTAGTGATGTAACACTAATGGAATTTCCCTCCAATTTTAAAATATCATTTATAATATTCATTGGACCCAAAATGCCATGTTTTTAAGAAAATTCCTTTCAACAAAATGATTATTATCTATAGAGCCATTGATGTATGAGCCATATTGACTTATGTCAAAAATTATCTATTGGAATTATAATTTTCCTATCAGGAAATCTCTGTAATAGAAGAAAATGTCTATCACAGTGCATCCATACAGAACTTGAAAAACTGGGATTATTAAGTGAAGTGAGATGTTAATTTTATTTCCATGTTACATTTCTCTACTCCCCTGTAAAAGAGAACAAAACAGATTGCTGTAAACATACACATTCCAGAGGTACAATAGATGAGAATTTCAATTCTACTCCAAAATTTTGCAGTGAATAAAAGGATCTGAATAGTACCACAGAACTAAAACTCTTTTGTAGCTTCTGTTTCACTTATGGGCTGTGAATTCTCTGCTGCAGCTCTGAGAGGCTTATAAAAAATGGGCAAAATACTTTAAAAAAAAAATCTAGAAACATTTATCTCTCAATAGGTAAAAAAGACTTTTTTTTTGTACTTTCCTAAGCTGAACAAGCTGCCTTTTGTAAGCTGGAGGCTTCTTAACGACGGTAATATTTTTTTTATCCCTAGGGAAGAACATACGGTCTATTAAGTAAAGAATCTTGATTTCAGCAGTTTCCATGGTACAAATGAATTTGGAAAGGGGATTCTTTGCCAATGTATGTGTTACTTGTGGCCTTCATTTCACGCATCATAGGCATCTCAAAACCCAAAATTGTTCTGCAAACAATTTCAGGATTAGTACCACCTCTTTGCAACATATGCAATCGGATCAAAACTAACATTATCTCATGTGATAGTGATGTTGTCTTTCAAGAAAAAGAGGACTGCTTTGTTTTCTGCAACTCCTCTCATTAAGTCTGCATGTCAGAGCTCTGAACTAGGAGAGGAAATCCTCTCTGTGCTCTATCACATTTATCTGAACCATTAAGATACTGAGCTCCATCTGGTGCTGCTCTGCACTTATGTGTCATACAGGAGGAGGTGTTTTCATCCAGCACCTTATGTCAGTAGGTACACTGGGAACAGCAAAAATTGATCAATAGCAGAGCTCATGTTTTGGAGTCTGCCTTGACAATTCATGGTGCCATCTATGGGCATTTCTTTATCACAATAAATTATAACATTCTGAAGCAAATTCGTAATTTGCCCTTGTCATACCTTGACCTTATTTCATTTCAAGCATGTCTAACGAATGAAGGGATTTGTTCATGGATGCACAAAGGAGCCAGAGTTTTGCCTTCTTAGTTTAGAGATATTATGTATTTCAATTTCAGCTTGTCTCAGTTAGATTCTAATTCTCTATCTTGGCTTAAGAAAGTGGGGGTTTTCTTCTGTTTCTGATGTGTGGATTTTTCACATCAAATGATCTAGTTACATAGAGGTCAAATTACTTTGAGCTTAGCTGAGCAGACAGGTCATCGATGTACAGTCATGTACACCATCCATTATGAGAAATTTTCACTCTGCACTAAACTGGGAGATTTCTTTTTATGATCAACATGAAATTGTGGTTTGCTGAATACAGCACATTAAGATGGATTTGCCTTTATCTCTTGGGGTTTTGTATTTAAATTTTGTGGGAAGTCTTATACAGTCTGAGCATGGTTTGGGATTTAAAAGAAGGTCAATCTATCGAATTTTTTTAATATGAATTGTGAACTGAATATTGGTAATCGAGCCTATTCTCAACATCACATTTTGCTTTGGAAAGAACTTCCCTTTCATGTAGTAATGGTGGTATATCTGAAGAGATGGCTGCTTTACCATATGCTTTGGCATATTTACAAGACAACTTTCCTTGTAAAATTTTGTTTGCATCCTTTTAGTGTATCAGATCTCTTGAGTACCTTAGTAAGACTACAGAATGCAGTTGCTCAGAAATTCACTTTGTCCATCTTATTAAAGAAATATAACAACTCTATAACAGTTTGTATAAAGTGGAAGAAGAAAGGGAAAATGTCTTGCTCATGTCTCTGCCTTAAAATGAGGAAGGCAGGAAAGTTTTGCAGCAATGATTAGAACAATGTGAAATGAATTATTAGAAGATGGCTCCTCAAACTCTTTCCAGTTCTAATAATCATTGCAGTAAAGTAAGTAAGGCACAGAAAACTGAGATATTAGTTGAGTGAACAAGCATTTGAGTCACTCAGACTAGCAGAGTTTATGGGTAACTGTAACTGGTAGAGTTGTGAGTGATTCACATTCTTCTAATGCATCTTTCCCCTTCATTTAACTGATCTTGGTTTTTCTTTGGTGCTATTTCTTCCCTGGAAAATGAGAAGCTGTATTACGTCTGAGAAGGAGCAGTGAGAGTGCGCTCCTGTGACTTTCCTGCAGAGCAGAGGCACACGTGTGTCCTGCACAGCCAGGAATGGTGCAGAAACCCACCCAGGTGTTGCCAGTCCACGTGGTTATCCTACTCATGCCAGCATGGGACAGCACCCAAGATAACAAGCTGTGCATATGCATTACCCCACTGCTTCCTCTACAGCACGGGCTAACACCTCTGCCTGTAGTTACTCATGTGAAGGATGTGTAGCTGGCTTGAAGAACTGTGAGCTTGTGCCATGTGGACTGAACTGAACTGAACTGACAGTGACCTTAAGAGTAGTCTCTTCCTCAGCTGTACTCTTGTTGAGCTCAGGCGTGTCTCCTTTTAGAAAGAATTTTGAGTTGCACCATCAAATACAGAGATGTACAGAGAGCTGCAGGGCAGTTCACTGCATCCTGGAAAGTGGGGGTGCTGGGGGAAAGGATTTTGGAGTCCAGATTGATAGTCATGTATGTATTTCTTGTCTTCCTTGATTGTATGAGCTGAGAAACAAGACTGCAGAGGGAGTTGAACAACCAAAGAGCTTCACACGGCTGGAGCATGGGCAGGTGCTCAGAACCAAGGCTGCTGCCAGCACTTCTGCATCCACGTGGAAGTTCAGCTGTGACCTTTCTGTCCAGAGACACTCTGGTGCCCAGGTCTCCAGCCACAGAGATATCCAAGACCCCACAAACCACTCTAGTTGTCCCTGCTTAGAGCAGGAGATTTGACTAGATGGCCTATATTATTCTATGATGCAATAAGCAGCTTATTCAGTTTTCTCCATGTTACGTGTATGAAAAAGCTATCATAAGCCTGCCTGCATTTTTTTTGTGTGCTTTATTAATTATCATGTTTGTGAAATTAACCGTTGGACAAAATATAAACGGCCTTTTTCTTTACCAAAGCAATGTTTTTCCAATAAGCCTCTAAAAGCGAACGTGAATATTTAATGGAAAATTCATTAAATGTAAGTATTTGCTACTTCAAAAAATTATTAATGAGAAATAAATCCATATTGGAAATATATTGGCTTTATATTTTACACTTGGGATAAATCACAAAGGAAGCTGCCTTATAAAATGTAGTTCAATTGTGTGATGCATTTTTAATGGCCTGTGATGCCAAAAGAAAAATGACATACTTATGGGCCTTTCTTTAGCCCATAAACAGTCAAAAAGATTTGATTATGTCAACTATCACTGTATAAAGTACTAACTTTTTTAATCTATATTTGAGCCCATAACTGACGTTTCATGTAAAGAGACAATGTCAAATACTGGTTCCATAAGTAAAAGTGCACTATTCTGCCCAGAGATTTTTAGATATCTGCATTTTAAATTTGCAAATAATGATTTCACATGTTTATAGTAATTTTCCAGTCCAAAGGAATTAAAGGATATTTGTCAGATAAAATCCATATTACTATCTATTTTGTCACAGAGATCTTACCCAGATGGGTCTAACCTTTATTCATTCAGTATTTGCTGATGGAATTTTCAAGAAATGTTTTATCATTACCTCACAGTCATATCAACCTTTTCCATTAAGATGGTCATGCTGCAGATATTTCTAATTCTTTTCTCTCGGAAGTGCAGTCCAAGTCAGAGGATATTGTTTCCATGGTTGATTTACTACATCTAAGTTACCTTACTGTAAGACCCATTCTACGGATTTAGATGACATTTGTTGGAATTAAAGACTTCCTTCTGATGTCGTTTCTTATCTTAAAGGAATTTGTATTTCTCTACTGCAGATTGTGAGCTCAGCATTGCACAGTAAATTTGAGCAGTGAGATAGTATTTGCATTTTACTTCTACTCAAGTAACCTACCCTGTTCTTGAAGCTGTCCTCCCACTCACATATTTTTGCCTACATAGAAGGACATTGCAAGCATTTCCCCTTGTTCTGTTCCACAGTTGAGATCCTGTCATATGCTGCCAGAAATTAAGCACTGTAACAATGACACCTGCTCTGAGCTGGATTAGATGACACATTGCCTGAATGCTGGCAGGAAGCAGCCACCTGCCTGCATTACTAACTCCACTGGAGCAGAACCTCTGCAAGTACTTCGCAAAGTAAAAAAAAATAAGCTTTACTTCATCATCACATTTTGTCGTGGGATTTCACATAAAAATCATTCTAAGTTGTAATCATGTGCCTCTGTCTCCTTAGATCAAGTTATTCTACATTTCACATGTCAGTGTCATCAAGTCAAAATTGCTTTTATCAACGGCTTCCTATTTTTACGTAGGGCTATCTTTTTTATTCTTATTTTCATCCTTACTGCTTTTGCCCTACAGTTTCTTGCAAGTCAAAGGCTTCTTAATATCCCAATTAAAATGTGAACAATATATTCCCCTTTTTCACTAAACCCATGCTTTTGTTGAAGGTACGTGTGTGAAAGATATTGGCACTGTTATTCATTAGGTTCCTCAGAAGCATGAACATGGAGGCTAATGTTTGTGAGTATGCAATATTTTCTCTGAAACCAGACATATATTGACAGTATCTAAGTAATTGCCCAGTAGTAATGTATACACTGGAAAAGTATTGGCAGAATATACTTTCTGTTTCTCCAGCTCCATGGAATTGCCCACATGAATTTACATTTACTTTGGTTTTGCAGAGGAAGAACAGTTTAATCAACTAAAATTTGCTGGGTTTTGTTTTTCCACTTAATTCACTCCACATGGCAAATCAATCTGTGCTGTTAAGTAACTCTCAAAAACAGTGGAACATGTAGTAGTGACTACTACTCTGCACTCAGACATCATACAGAGCTAGATCACAGAGAATTGTTACTGGAAGAAGTGTGTTGATTTTGTCTCCTTTTCTGTTTTTCCCTGCGTTATGGTCTTACCAGAAATTACCTAGATTTGCCAAAATGTAAAGAACTGTTTCTGTTCTGGCTTTTTAACTTGCCTTGTAGGGTCTTCCTAAAGTAGATGACATTAATTCTGGTTGCTAAATCTGTTTCAAAATCTTACTTATTTTACTTTTATGGGGAAAGCTTTTAAAGGTGAGGAGACACTCAACCTTGAGAATTTTTCTCTTAAATGATGATAGAGGAAACACCTTAATGGTAAATCTTGACTTTCTTTTTCACCCTATTTTTTTCCATACATGAATGAAAACCTGCCTAGTAGCCTCAAGACAAGTAAACAATGGCACCATTCAATTGGAGCCACTGTAATTTTAACCTTCTGCAACGTTATATGCTGTGAATAGGTTTTCTCAACTTTCTTAACTTTTAGACTCAAGAAATGCTTATATCAAGGTGAGTACCTACAGCTTTTGTTTTAAAATGACTTGGCAATATTATTGATAATGAACTAAAATTAGCAAGGAGGAGGAGAACGTTCAAGAGGATATTTGACAAAAGATACTAATCTTTAGCCTTGATCCTGGAAGGCAGCCTGCAAATACAGCAAAATATGGGCTTTTCAAGAGACATTCCATGTCAGCATAACTCTGCTTCTATTCAGACTTGCAATGATAAGTGCAGAATGAGCAGAGTCAGGTCAATAGCAAATACATATATATCTAAATCCTGTCATCAAAAGACATTGGAATGCTTGCAGGAATACATGGGAGTTTAGTAGCCACGACTTAACCAGCAGTTAGCACCACTCTGTGCCTGCTTTAGAAGAACGACAACCTGACCTTTTCCAAGCTTTCCTTGACCTAGTTGATGACTGTAACTCACCACAGCAGCTGTTTCTGCTTTTGGAGTTACATAAATGGCCATGCTTTAGTCCCTTTCACTCCTTACACGGTGATAGTGGAGAAGAAAATGTGGCTTTGTTTTTAAATGTGTTTGCAGTTGATTGGATTTCTTTGGGAGATAGCAATGTCTTCATACACTTCATGGTAAAACAGAAAGGTAGCCTTGCCAGAAGGGGAAGTCTGTAGTATGTGAACCTATAGTACTGCCTGTATTCTAAGACTAGCAGCAATGATACAGTACTGATGATGCTTGCCAGTGAAGCCAAAATGTAAATTGACTATCTGTAACCCAGACTCTGGTGATCTGAATTCTACCATACAAACCTATTTTGAAGATCAGGCCAATTAAACTAAATATACCTTGCTACCACTTCTCAATAAGAATAACAATTAAATACAGTTCTTGTAATAAATAAGGGTGTTTGTAGAGGAAAACAAATCTAGAAAGTGGTAGTTTTAAGCCAACATTTCTTTATGAAAGAGAGCAGTTCTTCCACAGAAAATATTCTTTTCTCCAGCCAGTTTCAGTCAGGGGGTTGCCCAAAGGCTGTGAAACCTCTGCCTATAGAGATATCCAGTACTCAATGGGACAAGCTCCTGTCCGAGCAGGCTGATCTAAGTTAGCCCTGCTTTAACCAGAAGCTCAGCCCAGATGAACCCTAGTGGTCTTTTCCACCCTAGATGAGTGTACAATTGTCTGATTCTGCTAAGTCTCTTGTCACCCTGGCTTTATGCTGTTCTGAAGACCACCGAGAATGTTTGTTAGTGACCAGGAGAAAATAATTTTTACGGATATTCCTTCTGTGTAAATCCATTCAAAACAACCAATTTATTTGAACATTGGTGGCCTGAAAATTATTGCATTGTGATAACTATATCCACTGGTGCTACAGGTCAATTCCAAACATTTATTCAATTTCTGTGTTTTATCTCATTGGTCTGCCCCTTTAACTCCTCTGTTTTTCTTTCTTCATCTTCTGGACATTACTTTATAGCAGATTGCTCATGTCAATAGCTGTCCTATTTAAGTTTCCAAGGGGAGCAATATTACATTGATTTTTGTTTGCGTTTTCCCATAATGTGAAACTGAGTTTACTTCTCCAAATCATTTAACGAGCCAGCCCTTGAAAGTCAATTATGACAGAAGAATGTTCCTCTATTCTCAGTTGAAACATTTATAAGATGAAGGATGCTGAGTCTAAATACTAATCTAACCAAGACAGTTTAGGACATTCCATTCACTAAGGTATTTTTGTAATGAAGATGGTCTTCATGCTATCATTTTTCCAGATATTTTGGTTAGCTATTTACTCCTTAGATTAGGTGAGTGTGACATCTCATTCAATTTGTCCTCCATCTGGATTGGTTATTCTCTTTCCAGTCTTGGTTTTTCCAGCCTTGCTTTTCTCTGCTTTGTTTATTGCTTTCCTTTATGAACACTTAACATGAGCAAACCCAAGAGAAATGTATTTTTATATTAATAATTTAGCAGTATTATTTCTTTTTTTTCCTGAATATAACTGAACCTGCCAAATGTATTTTGATTAGATTTTCTGTTGGTTAGATCTTCTGTTGGCAAAGCTGATTGTCATTTTGAAAACATTTTGATGTGCCAACATTGCAAGATACAGAGTAAAACATATTCTTTAAACATCTGTATTGTGATATCCATTCGGAAGTTTTTCATATTTCTGCATGAAAACATGTATCACATAAGATACCAAATTTAGATAGTGTTCACTTGAAACATCTTCACAAGTCATGTTTGGCTCCCATTTCTAGTAAGGCTCAAACTACAATATGCTGGAAAATACCTATGAACTTCTTGTTTAACAGCCATCACTAAGTTCAGAAGCTATTTTTAACAAATTTCCCCCATTTCTCAGTTTTTATTGGTGTGTCAGTACTGTAGTTTCTTTCTGTATGTAGGGCTTTTTAGATAGTTCTTTTGAGGTGTGGTGGATTTTGTTCTGTTTTGTTTTGTTTTTTAATCCAAGCTGTTTAGGAAAAAATTGCCAGTCCACTGCTGACTTAACCTCACCTTTGAGAGAGCAGTTTGCAGAAGATTTTTAGAGTGGCAGAATTTAGTTTTGGTTTTGTGGTATCTCGTTGCTAAATTCTCATGGGAAAATAAAAGCTATTTTGTGAAATGTACCTATAAAGAAAAACATAATTAAAGCCTGATTTAAAATCCATAAAAGTCAGGGAAAGAGTGCAAGTGAATTCATTGCCTTGGAAGCAAGTCTCTTGGGGGCATTTTGTTGCTGTCATTTGTATTGAAATATTGTGAATAATTGAAATTGTGTCATTTTGTATTGAAATATTTTTTCAAAAATTCATAATCGAAGAAGAAAGATTTTTTCCTGCAGTTTTTAGCACTATAAAGTCACTCATTCCTTTATATGTTAAATCCATATTTGCCCCACTGTAATATTTTGAGTACAAATATCTCTCTATGTCCATTATGGTCCAATACTGTAGTTGTTTATAAAATGTTAACTCTGCAGTGATTGGGTTGGGTTTTTTTCTTTTTGTTTTGGTTTTTTGTTTGTTTATTTTTTGTTTTTTGGCGTTTTTTGATGTGCTGAATAAAACCATATATATGGATCTTAAATGTTGGAGTTTTCATTCCTATCATGTCACAAAGTAGTAATAGAATTTAGCCACTCTAAGGACATGGACATGCAAATTCAATAATTTCAGAATCTATTAGGATAGTGGAGGGAGAGTGTAAAAAGTATAAATGTCAACCTCCCACCCATATGGTCACAGTGGTTTCCAGATAAACAATACTAGATTTAAGAACTCCTAGAAAGTTGTGTTAACAGAGAATTTATGTGAGAAACATTGAATATAGGACATATAAAAAACTAGGAAATCATCCCCAAAGCTAACAAACAATTTTCTTGCCTGGTTTTCTGTCATCATATTTTCCTTTTCTCGTACAAAGTACACCTTTACCTATTACTTGGAATGCCATCCACTTGATTGTCTAAAATTGTATTGTATGTAACTTCATGAAAATTTAATCAATATTCATTAGAATTTGAACATTTAATCTTCCAGTATTATCATGTGGCTCTCTGTGTTCTCACATCAGCTTCAGCCAAACCTGCTGTAGCTTTCTTGTAGAGCACTGTGTCTCCTCCTGAGTGCAAACAGAGCTAAATGCCTCCTCTTCTCCTCTTTGCTGCACATCCTCTTTGCCTGACAGCTTTCTGTTAGGTAGCGGCCATGCTGATGTGCACGCCCTGCATGAAGTTCTCTTCATGCTACGTACACTCAGCTAACCGATAGATGCATCTGTCTGCCCTCCATGTCCTCTTTTCCATGTAAAGGAGGCACACATGCAGGCCAGAAGGGAGTCACAGCATGACTTTCAGGACAGCAGAAGAAAAATGAGTTGACAAAATACTGATACAACATTTCAAGAAGAATAAGGGATTGGGAAGGATGACACATCACATTGACCACTGACTATGGTTTCTTTCCTTTTTACTTGAAAAATTAAGCTCTGGTGCTGTTTTGTTTCTCTTTTGCAGTCGTCCCTAACAAACAGTGACATCATGTTTGTGAAACTGCATGCCCCTTGGGAGGTCCTGGGCAAATATGCTGAGCTAATGAATGTAAGAATGCCTTTCAGGTAGGTGTAGTTGTATTTTATCTCAACCTCCAAAGCCACACTATACTGTAAAGTTAATGTGATACTAACACTGAAATGCCTGTAGAAAAGCTCTTCTATAAGATACCACACACCTTTAGGAAATATAAATGGAGTTCCTTAGATACCACATGCATTGCTGTTTCTTGTTAAAGCCTACAATTTCAGTGCAATACTGGTTTGAGATTAAGATGGGCTGTAGCAGTGCAGCTGTTTTCATGGGGTATTCTGTCCTTAGGCCCTTTAACCCCTTCAATGCTGGAGCCCCCTGCATACTTGTGCGCTGCTGTTTTTTAAATGGACATTTCATTGAAATCAATGGGAGGTCAAGAAGATCCAGGTACGTAAGGCAGCACAGAAAGTGCATGTCTGTTTGACGTATCTGGTATGCACCTGTAAATTGCTTGTATAGTATGTAGTTAGTATCCCATAAATAAGTATAAATAAGTATCTCATCTAACAGGAAAACAATTTAAGCTACAAATGCTTTTTTCTGTGGAGAAAATAGAGAACTTATATTAAATGCTACTGATAACCAGATTAATTCCACATTGAAATTCAGGTTATTTTAATAATTGATTAAATATTATTTGCATGTTGGACTATGAAATATTCTATGTAAAATATTGCTTTTACTCTGCTGGTTACCAGAACTTTTAAAGTAGCATAAAGACTTCCACTGGAACTGACCACAACCCATGAACTGAGAGGCCTTGACTGTTCTTTCAATTAGCAGGGTTTGCAATATAAAGCTCCATTGATTTTAATGGAATTACTCCTGAACAAGAAAAGAATCAGACCCAGAATATGCAACTAGTGAGCTGGTGCCTTTGTAGAATTCCTTCTGTTTTTTCTTACCTAAGAATGAAAAATACCTCCGGTATGAGACTCCCTGTATCAGTATAGAACTCATAAGGAAAAATGGATATGTATAAATGACAAAACTGCAGGCTTATTTTGTATTTATTTTGTTTTCATTTTCACAGCAAATCTTCAGCTGTTCTTCCTTATGCTTTTATTGCTAAAGAGAAAATTCTAAAAGCAATCACAAGTCATTGCAGGATAGTAATATTCTTTTTTAAAAGTGTTCCAGCCATAGAAACAATGGATTAGGCCAAAAGTGTGCCTTCTTTGACTTCTGTGGCATTCCTTGTGATGGACCTGCTCCGGCAGTGGAGTGAGGTCTCGTGATTCAGAAATACACCAGGAACTCTGAATTTAGTCATGAAGCAGCTTGTTCTTTCCTGATCACTCAGCAGATAGCAAAGTAGGTGTCATACAGATTATATAGAAAGCTTTGAAAATACTGAGGTTTTCTTGACCTGCTTCAGGATCATGGTTTCATTCTTTCCACATCCATAGGGAGAGAATTACTACAGCATTGTTAAGAGGAAATCATGGTAATTCACTAGTGACTGCTGGGCAGGCTATTTAATTTTTTCTTAAAAACAACAGTACAGTTTACCATTTCAAAAAAATTTTACAAAGTGTCCACAAGACTAGGTGTGTTCCCAGATGTCTTTGTCTAAGCCCTTGTTTTAAGAGCTGCTGATTGCTTATTGCTCCTGATATTCAGGCTGGAATTGTGCAAGGTCCATTCATCACTGAAAGAAATCCATATGGTTTCAAAGCATGAGGGAAAAAGTGGTGGATACCTCTGAATATTGGAAGGAAAGCCAAGAAGTGGATGGCATCTTCAGAAACACTTAGCTTTGACCTTTCTCTGCTGAGAAAGATTGAGCAGAGCAAAACGTTGAGTATATTGAGTAGAGCAAGATAAATAACACTCTCCAAAGAAGGCTGGCCAACATGAAATAGTTTAAAAAATTTTACTTCACCAGCACAATACGGACTCTAATAACAAAAATGTTCAAAAGTTCTGAAAATTAACCTGGAATGCTAACCACATTTTTTAATCATTTGTAAAGCATTTATGTTGTCTTATTTTAGAGGACTTGCTTCCAAGGCACTAACAGCATTCCTACACTACATCTACTACAATATTTAGAACGTGTGGTGTAATTATCCGGAAGTGGTACAGTTCTGCATTACACAATGGAACCTCTCAGAATACACAGAAAACACCTTGATTTAGCAATTACCTTCAGTGGATGACAAAGTCAGCCTCTGGAGAAGGGAATCAGAGTTTGGTCAGGCACCCAAATCTTCCAGTAAGGAGTGTGAGTCACAAATCCACACTCAAGAGCCCTCAGATTTTCCTAACTCTCGTGAAGATGCGATCTCTGTGCTGGAGGCAATGTGTCAGATCCTGACAGCTGTGGTATGATAGGCGTCTATGAGAAGAACAAGAGCAGCCAGCAGGGGAGTGGTACAGGACGTGGACTCCCTGTCCTGGATCTACACGTGATGGTTAGGGGCTGCTCTGCACCGCAGGGCTGGTCAGGAGGCAGGTTGGGAGTGGGTTCAGCATGTGTCTGCTCGTGTCCCCTTGTCTGCTCACTTGCTCATCGTTTGCTCTCACACACAGCTTATTGCACTGACAACAGAAACCAGCCTGAATGAGGGGCAGAGGGAGTGGCTGCACACTTGGCGGGGTGCTGAGCACATGTGCATTTGCTTGTGTAGCCTATATTCTGTTTCAAGGGATGTTATCCCAACAGGAATCACAGACCCCGCTTGGTACTGCATGTGTTACAGCATATTGCAGCATAAAGTACAGCTTTCCTGGCTTTTCTAAGTGATTCCGCCTTGTGTTTCACCAAATGCAGCTTTAGTAACTCACTAGTAGACATCATATGACTTATCCATGTTTGTGCCAGTCCTATGGAATTCCTGCAACAGTTTATGAACTCTGAAATAGAAACGTCTTTGGATCCCCATCTTCCACACTTGACAAATAGCAGAAAAGGAGGAGACAATGGGAAAATTATGACCTTCTGGCAATTCAAATGCCACCAGTGTCTGTGTGGCTTCCTGTGACGGTTCTGTTAATCTCTCTTTTAGTCTCTTCCTCCACCTCTTACAGGCTTCTGTCTTCAATCTCCTTTCCTTCCTTGCTAGTTCATACTGTAACTGACGGTGGGTTTTCTTCTCGACTGGCTTCATTTTTGCTGTTCTTCCAGGAGAAAAATCTATTACCTGCATCGCCGATACAAGTTCATGAATAGGTGAGTACAGTTCTCATGCCAGTTTATGCTCATTTGGACCCAATAACAAAAATAATGGTTAAAGTCAAGCTGGAAGGAAAAGTTTATCGGCTGTGTTTGTAGAAATGATGAAGGGAGTGATTACATACTAGGACATCTGCAAAAAAAACCAAACAGAAGTTGCATTTTTAAGGCATCTGCATTGTGAAAGAAGCAATTAATTTTGTCAATTTTGCCTTTTTTAGGAATAAGAAAATATTTTTCAACTGATGGAGTCTTTAAAGAAATAGGAGTATGTTAGTGCAAATGCTGTATCTCCTTCTTTCCATGTCGCTCACTAGGGAGTTTCTTGGGGTTAGAGTACCACAGTTACAGGGGCTTTTCCATTTCCATGAACCCTGCTTAATTGTAATAGTGATGGCACTATTTATTTATTGCTTCCTCTGTGGGGATGCTTAGTACTTTGTTGGTAGATAGGAAGCCAATGAACCAAGCTTGACGGATGTGTATTTTCCAAGAATCTTTGAAGTGCTTTCACTCAATTATTAAATACCTTTAAGGTTATGCTTGATGTCCAGGTTATGTCTGGCTTCAAGCAATGAAACTCTTTTCCTGCAGCAGTTTGCATTTTCTTTTTGATACCTTGGAAAATTAAATGAAAATATCTCCAAAATGCCTAAAAACTATACAGACTTGACAAAAAACCAGATCATTTATATATCTACAATTATCTCTCTCACTGTATGTGGCATTTAATGCCATGGTACTCTTGATGCAGTTTTCAAAGGGGTCTCGCTCCTAATTTTACTGAGGTCAGTGGAAATATTCCCAAGAACCTCTGATTTTTTAAGTGATAAAAATTAAATTTGAAAAATCTGCACTTTGGAGTAAACAGCCATACCATTTTGCACATAATGTCGATACATTTACATCCATGGCATGATCATTCTGCAGTATAAACATATTAAAAAGTATTTTGGATATTAAGTTATGTCACAGTGTACTGGTAACTTGACAGCTCCAGCACCTGATATCACATTATGGAATTTGCCTTATGGTATTAGTAAGCACCAAATGAGCCCTTTGTGGAGTTGAGACATTTTATCTCTCTGGCACACAGTAATAAATGCACACAAATCTTCTAAAACTTGTTGATGCTGCCCCACTTTCCATTCCCACCTTACAATATAGTGGCTGTTAGCTTTGGAATTGGTCTTGGCTTTCAGGAACACATGGCTGCTTTGACTAAAGCAAGAGATAGGAAGGAGAAGGTGAAGGTTCCATCATTTATATGTGTTATATGAAGTTTTGCTTCACATTCATTTTCTTATGAGTCAGGATGCAATTTGAAATCAGTATGGGAAGAGGTATGATCTTTTTCTGGTATTTAGTTCCTGAGTGATGAGAACACTAAATTCAGTTTTTATGTTCAGGTCTATAAATAGCTACTTGAGGTAGAAAAGCTGTAACTGAATGGCCCCAGAGGAGAAAAATAAAAAATACTCAGCTTTATTTTCATTTATGTGAAACTTAGATATATGGCTTCAATAAAAGTATCTATTTCCTCTACTCATAGTTCAGGGTAGATTACAAGTACCCAAAGCCTTTCTTCATTTTTTGAATTAATACAAACATTATGTTGACATTTGGGCAAAATTTATTTTAGGAGTTTTGTCACAAGGCAAAGCCCAGAGCTGGTCTCTTGCAACTTGTGAACCTGACTTGAATTTTCTCTCTGAAAAATTCTAGTGATCTCAACACTTCAAATTACACAACTTCCCTACTTTAAAGGAAAGGAGGGGTATCAGACACCTTATAGCACCTGCATCATGGTTTAAAACTAAACTAATAAAATAGCTAGCACCACAATATGCATAAAGTTCAGTGAAAGCTGACCCACTCATAAAAATCAGTCTCAATTCAAAACCTTATTTTTATTTTCCTAATTTTCCTTTGAAAAACTTTTCTATCCCTACCCGACTTTATGGTGAGAAAACAGTTTCTTTTAAATTATTCGAGAAACTCTGTGTGAGTTAAACACAATATATATCTTTAGAAAGAGAGTGCTGAGTAAAGACTAGACTTGGAGAGCAGGGGCAGGATTGAAGTGGGAGACACTCTGCCTTTGCGGCACTGTGGGAAGCAGATACCTCTCTATCACTCCATCACCCCGTTGTTCCTGGGTAGGTCACACTGTTTTCCAAACATCGTTCCCCTATTCAGCTGAGTGTGGGGAAAATGGCACATAGATTAGCCTTGAAGAAATGATAAAAAAAATAGATTTTTAACACCGTGTGTCTGTATTTGTTAGCACCAACACCACTCTTTCAGCTTTTTCCTTTTGCGAGATGATACTATAGAGTACAAAACCTGCGCTGCTGACTGACAGCACTGTTGGAATGAGCTGGAGGAAATTTTAAAACTTGGTCATTTTCCTTTTCCAAGGAGATGACCAGGGGGGCTTGCTTTCCCTGCAGAAGGCTGTACTGCATGTTCTGTGCTTTGCAGTAAGGTTTTGCAACCTTCTCAGATACGTTTGCCAGCAGGCTGACTGAGCATGCCAAGTAATCTGAGTCTTGGGAATGGCAAACCACTCAAATTCTGGGTACACTCAGTGAGAAGCCAGCATGAATAATGCATTGCTGTTAAGTGGGGAAAGCACTCAGTCCCTTTGTGCTGTGCTTGTGTGGTGTGATAAACCTGCAGTAGTCAGTATCTCAGATGTGCACATTGACTTGCAGCATGAAGGGAAAGGATTGCAGATGGGCAGGGGTGTTAATAGCTTAGAGAATTCAAACGAGTTTAATTAACAGAAATGGAACAGGATATTTAGAAAAACCCTCTTCCTAATTCCTCCTCCCTTTTCCATACCCAGACACACTAAGCCTCCTGAATATACAGTAACATAGGGCTTACTGAATTTACAGGGGAAAATCCAGAGGCCAGAAGACAGGGATTTCCCCCGTAGAGAACTTACTTTCCCTTGGCATTTCTATCTGCCTATGCAGACTAGCTCAAGGCTGTCAGCATGCTGCAGCTGGAGAGTTACAATGGATCAGGCCCTTTAGAGCTCTGGGATCTGACATCTCACCTGCATACAGCACAGACATTTGCCAACTACCTCTTCCTGTGCTCAAACTGCTGGGTCAGTGCAAACACTGCCCATGGAGAGGTTATGATTAATTAAGTAATTAAATCTTATGTTATGTTTACATACATATTCCAGTTTTCCCAAAAAGTCCTGATGATAAATTTGCATACATATGCAACACCTGACGCCTTTCGCCCCATCATGCTATTCCAGATTGGAAGTGCAGAAATGAGACTAAAACAGGTACAGCTGATTTATTTACAATTTTGAAATGTGCTCATGTTTAAAAATTAGCATTAGCTTCCTTATCCAAGATAAGACCTGGTGGAAGAAGGCTGAATATTCCAGTAAAACTATATGAATTTTAAATGGAACTATATGAATTTTAAATGGAATATTCAGCTGCCTGGATATGGCTTGTCCTCCCTCAAACTGACTGTGCAGAGGTACCAACATTTGCTGGTCATAAGAGTTCTTATGTTGGCTGTTTCAAAAAAAAAAAACAAAAAAAAAACCAAAACAACAACTACAGAAAAAAAACCTCACAAAACAAACAACCTCCCTCAATCATATTTCCAGTCCTTGAGCTGCTCTCAGAACTGAGTTTTAAATTCAAAGGGAGTAAATTTTTTGTCCTTTAGCTCCACTTCTGGAAATATTTACCCAGTGACTAAGTATGGGCACACTCCATAATTTACAGTCCATGATTTCTGCAGGGATCAATGGTTAGGATTTGCAGTAGGGCTCACAGTGCTAAACATAGCTTTCTTAGGTGCTTTTCATTATAACACTAGTATGGATTTGAATTTGGTTTGGATTGCCTTCTCCAATGAGCTCTGATTCTTCCCTTCATTTCACTGTGTATCTTTGCATGAATGCACCTGTAGTTAAATCTGCCCTTTCCCCAGCTCAATCGCTGTTTGTTTTCACCTTCCAAATGTAAGAATCTGCATAGCAGTCACCTATAGCCTATACATCCAGAGTTCTGGTTTCATGGAGGTTGTAGTGTTGCAAGAAACCACAGGTGAACAAAATGAACAAAGTAGCCTATTTTTAAATAGCATCAATTGCGAGGTAAGAATCCATACAGAGAGCAGTAATGGGATGTAACTTGCTGGGTTTAGCTGCCAAAGATCTTTGTCACAGTCTCCACTGTTCTAATGTTTAGATGGCCAAAATCTAATGTTGGTTAAGCCTGAATTTTAAATTAACTGAAAATCTGAGAAATAAAGATTTAGAGACACGCCAAGCACTCACTGGGCTTAATAAGATTTATGGCAGCATGTACCATCAGCGTTGCTTTTCTGATGAGACAAAATAAATGCTCCTCTGCAGAAAGCTGGTTATGAGTAATCGAGTTCAGCATATGTAATTTGGTCTGCCTCAACAAAAGTCAAAAGACATTGCACCTTTCCTGGTTGTAAATATTCAGTGTCCTGGTTTGACAACCTGTACTTCATAATGTAGTGAAAAAACCCATTATCACAAATGCTCATACTTATCATGTGCTGCAGGATCGAGAAACAGATAAGCAGGTTCCGAGGATGGTTGCCCAGAAAGCCAATGAAACTGGACAAGGAAACACTGCCAGATCTGGAGGAGAATGACTGCTATACTGCTCCATTCAGCCAACAAAGGATCCATCAGTGAGTATTCTATCATATCTCAGCTGCAAGGTGAAAACTTTTCCTTCTGGATTCACCTTGGAAAAAATTGATTTCTTTGTTCATGTCTTAAGGACGAGTGCCTTCATATCAATCCTTTTTCACAAAAAAGGAGAGGTAGCTAGTCTACATTTCAGTTAATTAAAGGTCCAGCTCAAAGCTATGGAAATCAATGGGAAAGTTCCTTTTAATTCACTGGAATTTCAATTACATCTTTAAAGGAATCAAATGGCTGTTTTCTCTCAGGTCAGAATTGCAGTTGTTCTTTTATGCTTAAAGATGTGATTAAAACTTTTCTCAGGGTTCCTTATGTCTTCAGCATAATCAAAACGAGTCCTTCATTACTGATGGTTGTAATACTGATACTTGCATTTCATTCCTAGTTATGACTGTAGAACAAACAAAACTCTAAAGAAAACAGACAATGTCAATTTGATTGCATTTCTCTTTCAATTTTATGGAAGCAAAACTGCTTGCAAGATGACGATGTTCAGACAGTGTTTAGACCTAGCAGTGACACTTTTCCACCAATAGCACCAGTGTTGGACAAATGTCAGAGAAATCACTTGGCTACAAGAAGCCTTTATTCCCTTGCAAAATGCAGAACAGAAAAAACCCCACATAACTTTCAGAACTCATATGGAATTTAAGGGATGTACAATTTTTTATGTCTTATAGGTAGTGACAGTGTTTGTGATGTGGGAAAGAGTCATTGGCTCACAGCAAAACCACAAAGATTAGGCAGCACTGTTGAGGGTACTAAAAGAAGACACAGAATGAATTATAGGCCGCTCAAAATTCTGAAATATGTGGTTTTATTCAGGGAGAATCCAGGCTGATAAAGCTCTGAAATACCTAATTTTGAATGAATAATTTTTCAGGGATTTGATTTACTAGCTGCAATAAAAGCAAGTAAAATAAACCTCTGCCACAAATGGCATCTTTCCAAATACAGCAGAAAAACAAGAACAGGTGCAAAACTCCAGGGAAATTTCAATAGAAGTCTGTTTGATACAGATATGGTCAGTTATTGTGCCCTGCAAGAGGAAAAGTAGGTGCAAATTAGTTGGAGAATAGACCAGAGATACTAAAAAACTAATAAATTGGGATGTCAGCATTAATGTTTTTATTACCAGTAATATTAGCTGCTAACTTCCCTTAAAATTCCTGCACATAGGAAAGGGGTTGGTGGTTTGTTCTGAGAGATTTTTTGTGGCTGAAAGGAGAATTGCCATATATTAACTAGAACTTTTTTCCCATTCTTCTGCCTTGCTCGTGTTCATGTTGGTAAACTGGCAGGAGAGTTTATTAAGCAGTGTTAGTTTCATTAACACTCCTGCTGTTGTTTGGCGCTTCTTCTACATCATTGCAGACTTGGAAACGTTACTCCCTGGCAGACCTGACATTTTCTGCTTAGCTTTCTGTGTGTAGTCTTCCTATCCTTTTGTGTGGGGGCTTATAAAATGTTGGCTGAGCTGGCCTCCTTCTCCCAAAAGATGCTGGCTCTGATGGCAACGGTGTTCCTATCGTGCTTCAGCCTGTTTCCTGTGTTTGGCTTGTTTTGTTTCACTAGAATTTTGAAATACAATGACTTGTTCGATATTTTTCTACTGAGTTACACGCAGGTATTTCAATTTTTTAACCCAGAGACCCACAATGTTGTTTTAGGAATGCAAAGAGAAATAATC
>VXBC01005848.1:2023404-2083108 GCA_013399945.1 Ploceus nigricollis
GTTTGAAGTGGTTTGGACCGGTTTGAACTGGTCTGGGCTGGTTTTGACCGGTTTGAAGCGGTTTGGACTGGTTTGAACTGGTCTGGGCTGGTTTGGACTGGTTTGAACTGGTCTAGACTGGTTTGAACTGGTTTGGACTGGTTTTGACTGGTTTGAAGCGGTTTGGACTGGTTTGAACTGGTCTGGACTGGTTTGAACCTTCAGTGGCTCTTCATGTCTCTTCCAGCATAACTGTCAGAGCCGTATTTCCAGAATGACATTTTTGCGAGGGACTTTAATTAGGGATCAGCTCTGGGAGCTTTCCTTCCAAAAGTATTCTCATGATCGGCATTGGGGTTTCCTTTTGAGTCTGGATAGCTCACATAAATAGGGCTTACAGGACCAAGGTAATGATTATAGCTGCTGTGGAACAAATCACTGCCTTTATCTACCTATACATTAGCTTCACAGGTAAAAAAATTATAATGTATTAATCCTTATTTATTTTTTGTCTTACAAATGAGGCAACAAAATGATGAAAACCATCAGTGAAGAGTCTCATAAATGAAGTCTAAACCCTTACTGAGCCTGAAAATAAGCTGTATTGCTCTTATGAATATTCAACTCTGTGTGCGTGTTGAAAATCTAACAAGGGCAGCAAAACAGAACAGCTGAGGAAATTCTTCCTCCTAAAAGCAACAAGGGTTAAAAAACTCGCCAGAAAGCCTCTGCTCTATACAGTTCATAGCTCAGTAATGTCTGATAAATGTTTATGTGTACCTAGTTTGAAATTGTCTTCAGCTCTGGCCCCTGTGAACTGAAATTTGAAGTGTGAGATTCATCACAGACTAAGAAAATCTTTCTCCTCTGAATTCTTCACTGGATGCTGTAGAACATGGGATAGCTTTGATGGTTATTCTGTGAATATGGTTTTACCACCCTTATTCAAAAATAAGACAAAATGAAGCACAAAAATTTGGGGGGAAGAAACGATCGTGAAGCATGGCAAGAAAGGGTGGTGGTTGAAAGGGGTGAGTCCTACAATGAGCTGCCTGATTATCACCTGACAGGAGCAACTCCTGTGACTTGAGATAAATTGAAACCTCCCTGACATTGTCCTAATTTTTGTCAGTGTCTAACTGGGGTGTTGTAACACAGATACAGCTGCCTGAGGTATTCTCAACCTTTCAAGGCCTTCCACTCACGTCTGCCTCTTTTTGTTTCCTGTGCCAGAGGTCCCTGCCCCTTTCTGGGTCTGCTCTACAGACAATTTCACAGGAAAAAAATGGGTATTTGAGTTAAGCAGATTTTAAAAACCCTATGACTTTTATGTTCAAAAATAAGTGAGCATTATTTTTTAAATGTTACCACATGCAATTCTATCCCAAAATAATGATATTGTTAGGGATGGTCCAAGACATCCAGAGGACCCATTTTTTGCACTACTTTTTCACCTTTGTTGAACTCTAGCATCTCTTCTGTATCCGTGTCTTCATGAATAACTTTGGAAAACACTCAAGGGCATGTTTTTGACCCACTCTGATCATGGTGAGTCCTTCCTCTCCTCTCCCCCTCCTGCCCTTACTGGCACAAGACTGAGCAGGGCAGAACCTCTGCAACTCATATTCTCACAGGTGTTTTAGGACTGCTTCAGCTATTCTGGAATAGGCAGAGTTCTTCATGGCAGTTGTTATACTGAGGTGTTTGCATCTGCTTCACAGACATGTCTGGTTATTTCTTCTTGCCCATGTGAGATCAAAAGCTACAATAGCACAATTACTAAGTCTGCAAATGAATGCAAATTACTAAAGTGTTTCTTTATAACAAGTGATTATTTCTTTGTTTTTTAGAGTTCACATAATCCTTGATTTTTGCCTTTTTGCATCCATGACTCATGAAAATAGAAATTCTTAAATGCAAACAAAAGTATTAAACAAGTTCTTCAGAAAAGATGTTGGAAAGGCTACTTCTAGTTGCAGTATTAGACAGCTGTGAAAACAGATGACCAAAATAACGTTGTATTACAAGGAAAATGGATTAAGGTGTTATCTGGTTTCATGTTGCAGGTTTCCCAGATAAGGTGATCCAATTTGCAATTGAATCCTACAAGAACTCATCAGAATGATGAATCAAGCCAAGTCAGAATGAGAATTACTGTAATGTTTTGATATCTGTGAAATTATCTTCACAGTCCTTTAACATTTAGTGCTGTCTGGGAGGTGAGGTCTTGGATAGTCAGGCAGTAAAAGAAAATTAAATAAAGAGCAAAAATCTCTAATTGTTCATTTCTGTTTTACTCCTGCGTTTTAATTTGTTTCTGCTGCTACAAAAACAGCCTAATACAGAGTTCCAGTTTCAGCTGAGCACAACACTGTTCTACCTGCTTCAGATTTTAGATTTTTTTTACTATAATTTCTATAAGCATTAAGATTTACATGAATATGGTATTTCCTTTTGCTCAAAATACTTTTAATAGTTATTATTTTACATACTGATCACTTTCAACTGAATTTGATACAGGTGTAGCAGTAAAGCTACATCTTTATATCCACATATCTTTCCGTATCTGAAAGATAAGCTCAGTCTTACATACCTTTTGAGTAATAGCAGCTTGAAATGGAATAGTGGCCCAAAACTGTTCCTGTACAGAAAAGGCAGTGGACACCAATTGCATTTGCTGTTTAGTACCAGCCCACTGGTAAATCAGCATGCACATGGTAGTCAGACAATATGCATAAATCTAATTACTTTTGGTAGGTACTGTAGGGCATGAGTAGGACTTTGGGAATAGCAGGGAAATGGGAGGAAGCCAGAAATACTGAGTACAGTAGTGAGTAGATTGTACACAGAAATGGCCTGTGAGTATCTGGGGTGAAGTGGAAAAGGAGACATGAGATAATAATCTCTAGAAAACCAGGTTTTATTACTTCTGGTGATCTTGGAGCAATTTGTCTTACCTACTTTTACTTTAGGATTTGTTTTTACTGTCAGCCTTTGAAGCAGAACATAAGGATCTTATGTACACATTGTATTGTATTGAAAATTCAGCTGAGAATTTTGATAATAAAGAGGGAGCACATGAAGTTCTCAAAGTCCAGAAGCTGGACTCCTCGTTTTTCAAAATTACTGTGGAGGTGCAAAGCTGTATATTATTTCCCATGGGTAAAGATTGATTCTGGAAAAAAAAAATTTCATTTGGGTAAAATTACCTGGGGGGAAAACTGAGCAGTGAATCTCACATTGTGCAAAAGAGAAGGTGAAGTAAATCCACACCAAGCTCCTAATTAAGATGATCTCATTTAAGTTCGTATTTGTCTAGTGTGCTCTCCTACGGACTCATCTCTCTATGACACCTCTGTGACCTTGACATTTTATTTATCAGTTTATACAATTCTGCAACTCTTCAAAAAACACAGATGAGGAAATCAATATTGCCTCCTATCCACAGAGTTTGTTGGGTTTTTAAAAATTAATTCCATCTAACCTATTGAGCATAGAACCTGCATTCATACTTAACGTGAAAAGTGGCCTCTGAGAACTAATTTTCTACTGTATTTTAGCTTCCAGGACCAAATGTAGGAGTATATGATACTTTCAATTTCTAACATTGTATTCAGTTTTCAGTAAGAATGGTTTACCAAGCAGATGTTTCCAACTGACTCTTAATGGTAAAGCATAACAAAAAAGCCTGGAACAGATGTGAAATTCTACTGCTGCACTTACAAAGATATGCTTTTGCAAATTTTTGTGCAAGAATTTTGTAGTTTTCAGTGAATTATCTAAAAGCGATGCATATCATAATGAATGCTTAAATATCTTCTATCTTTCTCCGGACTTCTCCACATAATTCTTTGTAAGAGAATGAATACTGTTACTGACAGCATCTCACCTGGCTAATCATCTCTTAAATCAAGCATCTTTAATCCTCCTTGCACTTGCTGACATACATTTTTAGAGTGCTACAGAAAGTAATTGAACTAAATATTTGCCTTAAATGTGCTGTTACATATTTCTGAGATGCCCTTGGTTTTTATTTTCATGTAGCTTCATAATACACAACAAAGATACTTTCTTCAATAATGCTACAAGAAGTAGAATTGTACACCATATCTTACAAAGAGTGAAATATGAAGAAGGGAAAAACAAAATTGGTAAGTACTGAGCAATGTGCTTTTAAATGTGTCTTTAAAAAAAGAAAGTCTGCCTGGCCTCATAACAAACTGTGGTAGGGGCTTTTCCTGGAAGATGTGATCACCTACCTCCCTGTAATATCAGTCAGCTTTCACAGGCATGTCGCCACATGGGATTTATCCCCTCTGCAAGGGAAGAGGCTGATTTAAACATGGAATGTTAACAGATTACAAGCAGTGGAGAAGCAGAGAGACTCGTGCAGGAAAACCTTTATTCTTTCATTAAAATGTGCTTGGAAGGATGGCGAGATTTGTGCTGCTCTACATCTCAGGCTACAGGGCTTCTCCCTGGATACCTATCCATCCCTAAGGGATGATGGAGGACCCGTTATCTCTGGTGTTGCTGTTAAGTCAAAAGGGAGCTCACCATTGATGTCCTCAGTGCAAAGAACACTATGCATAACTGTGGCTTCATTTCCAGTTAGCGAGTGGAGTAGAAATTTGGAGTGGCACACATGCAGGTCCAGGAGAGCAGGCAGTGACAGAGGAGGGATCGAACATGAAACAATGGCCACCTTCTGCCAAGTCATACAGAGCACATACAGCTTGAGTACCACACAGAGACAAAAATAGAGACAATCTCCATAAAACTCTGCAGTCTATTTCATTTCCCTGCTGTTTTAACTTCACCTTTCCTGAAGAGGAAGAGAAATATCCCAGAACTTCACTTCTTTCTTTCTTTCTCAGCTGCTGGCATGAGGGCAGCAATAGCTCTGAGCAGAGCTGATGTTGCACCTAGCCCAAACACCTGCAGTCCCTGCCTACCTCAAGATCCCAATCTCCCTCACATGTCAACTTGTACTGTACCTGTAGTGAACACAACCTTGCACTGAGCACTGGGCAGAGCAAAGTCCAACCCAGCTGTACAAGTTTTACTTTTCTGACAGAGACACTGGAAGAAAACATACTTTGCCAGGCAGATACTGATGGTACCACTGAAAGTGTTATTCATGTTGACTTATTACTTCTCGTTGCTGTGTTCTTGCTGCTGTCTGTCCCCTGTGAATTAGGAAAGGAATCAAGACTCTCTGCCTCTTGGTCAATAGGGTTCAAATACCTTCAGGTTCTTAGTGTGGATATTTTGTTTTGCATTGCCTGGTAACAGTACAGTCCTATTTTGGTGATTTTCCAAGTGAAAAGCACCAACATCTCAGAAAACATTATTTCTCCAGGCTCTCATTAATGAGGGACATGGCCTGAGTGAGTGGGTTGTATGGTTACATTTTTGTGCCACATAGGAATGATTTTATTTTCTGTCTTGTAATGCTGCAGCTTGTCTTGTTCCTTTCTATCTGTTCAGCAACTTTCATAAGACACAAGCTGAACACATTTTAAAAAGTTGTTATCATAGGGAAATTATTAGTTTCTGTTGCTTTAGTGGTCTGCAATTGAAAAATGTCAAGACCTACCCTGAAGTTTTTAGCTCCCAAGATATGCCTTGGAACCTTTCCTCTAAATTGCTTTGTTAGACCAGGTTTTATAAGGTCAAACTTTAAACCTGGTGTAAAGTCTCCAATTTCACTGAAGTTACACTAAAGATGGATTTGGCAAATGAATCTTTAAGCCTTTAGCATAATAAATGATAGATTCTGATTAATATTTGAACAAGTCTTTCTCTGTATTATTTCTTAGTTATCAAAATCTATAGAAGATTAATTTTTCTACATGTATCGTGTACTGTCAATTGGCTTCAATCTTCATTTAGCCAGTTTATGAATGTATGTTTTGCTTTTTCTGCTCCTATTGGTAAATAATTGAATACTTTTGATTCTTAGGTCTGAATCGATTGCTCAGTAATGGCTCCTATGAAGCTGCATTTCCTCTTCATGAGGTATTTTGCTCTTTTTTTTTTCCTTTTTGAACAGACATTTCCCACAAAATGAATTCTTAATTGTGTAATTATTTATCCTTAACCTTATTAATGTCTGCCTCTGACATGCTTCCATTTAGTAATACTTTTTTCCTTGGGGAAAAATTAGGGGCATTTCTTGCAAAAAGAGATGAGTAAAGGGAGTTGCTCTGGATCTGTTCTGTAAAAACTGTTTGAGTTGATATATCAGTATGCTTTCAGAGAGGAAAAACATCACACTCTGAGGGGCTTTTTGAGATTCTCCAAAGATTTTCTTTGCATTTATAGGCTATGACTTGAATATAATTTATTATAAATTTCTTAGGAAGAATATTTTCAAATCTTAGTGACATCAGTTGATTTTTTTTAATGCCATATTTAGCTTTTGGAGCACAAGTATGTAGTTTGCATAAATTGTGTTATCCATGCTGCTAGTAAGAGAGATTTCTTAAATATCCTTTTTTGCTTCTGTTATTCATTAATGTCCAGATTTGTATTTTAGGGAAGTTACAGAAGTAAGAATTCAATAAAAACCCATGGAGCAGAAAATCACAGACACCTGCTATATGAATGCTGGGCTTCCTGGGGAGTGTGGTATAAATACCAGCCACTGGATCTTGTAAGGTAAGACTTACCTGCTTTTCCTATGTCACATTATAGATGCTTTGAGCACAGGTTGTTTCACTTCTGACAAAACCATGAAAAGCTTATTTAATTCATGTGGTTTTAAAAAACTGATCATGAAGTCATGGGAAACTATTTAGTTCATGGTGACACTACATCCAAAGAAATATTTGTAGAGGAGTTTGTAGAAGGACCTGAAAGCAAAAGAAGTTTCCTTCCAGAGTTTCCTGACACCGTAATTTGTCATGGTGCGTTTACAGGATATTTAAGAGAGAAAAAAAGGAAGAGAAAAATCTGTGGAGGCTGGGTATACTTGATTAGACATCTGTCCACAGGAGGAGTTCTTCCTCCTTGGGGCATGGATTTGGTGAAAGATAGGCTCTCACCAACTAGATCTTCTTTTTCCAAAAAGCAACCACAGAATGAGCTCTGGATGAAGTTTCATGATGCTTACAAATGGCACAGAGCAGAGCTTACAGTTGCTGAGTGTACTACTGTGTTCAGCAGCACTAGTGGTGGAAGTCTCCTCTGTACCACTACCCTTTAACTCAGACCAGCCATATCACCACTGTCCAGATTTTTATTCATCTTGGAAGTAGTCTGCAAAGAAAAAAACACTGAGAAAGCTGAGATGTGATTCCAAGTTCTTACAGTCCTTTAAAATAATGTTTTCAAATAGCCTCGTGTGCACTAATAGAGGATTACATGTTTCTTATGTATATAGAGAGAGCCAGAGCCTTTGCTGATCATGATGGCAGAACTACTATTGGACAGTAATGGGCTTTTTCTACTTGAAGAGAGGAATATGGAGCTCCAAGAGCCTATTAATAAAGTCTTCAGATGTATCAGGAGCACTGAAGATACATTGACCATCAGGAAGGGTCATCCACAACATGCAATTGCTCCAGCTTATTAATTGCCTCTTTCATAAGTTCTGTAGCTAATAGAAAACTTTGCTCTTGTTTATTCTCAAAATTGTTTCCAGATGAAAGATTTGTAGAGGATAGCCCTGGAGACAGACAGTGTTACTGATTAAGGCAATATAAAACCATTTCATAAAACAGACTTTCATTTCCATGGATAGAAAGCTAACCAAGAAATATAAGAAAAAGTTTTACTGAGTCATGTAATTTTTTTAATGCTTTACAAAATAATTTATTAAACATCATAATTTAATCCCCACATCTTTTTATTTCTTTTTTTAATACACTGCATAGAAATTTGGAATTTTTTGTCAAATTGCACAATAGAAATTGCTGATTTATGGAGGAGCCAACAGTTATACTGAAGGGGTTTTTTGCTTTTAATTTCCCAGTACACAAGAAGATATTATTATTACAGTACAAACAACTTATCTCTATAGAGTTTTATAATCATTTTTCCATAGTGGTCACGGCTACTGTTCCTCATCACTTCTTGTTTTTGAAAGTGCTCTTGAGGAAATATCTGGTGTTTGGTTCAATTTGATGATCAGGCATCTGAAAGGTTTTTTAAAGTATGAGACTAAATGGTAACAGAATAAGCAATGTTAGAGATATGATTGTTCTAGACCTTCTTGCATAGCCTGGGTTTAAAGTTTTTTAAGGAAGTTTATTTTTTAATCAGACAGATTTTTCAAAATATATTAAAAAAAAAAAAAGGCAATTGCTATAGACCCCCTAGCTGAAGTCAGGAGTGTCCTGCTGTTGTTGAGAGTAGGTGTTTACCCAAAGAGGAGAGGGGCAGGGGGAGCTGTGAGATTCCCTGAGCATTGGCAGCAGCCTGAGTTACAAGCCACCAAACTCAGCAGGTCCAAAGCTGCAGCCCCAGCCCAGCCTGCCATGTGCTGCCTGGAACACATCCACAGATATGATGAATTCACTGAAGGAGGGTGACAACAAAGAGAAGGGGATGCCTTTTCCTTCTCACTTCACAGATGCTGGATTACTCACATTTCCTCAGCTCCTGCTGAGTTTTCAGAGGATTTGGGAGGAGCTGAGGAAATGTGAGTAATCCAGCATCCATGAATGAATCTTCCACGTCTACAGCCACTCTCAGCAGTTCACATGTCTATTGAGCTGGAGACTTTTCCTTGAAGAACTGATGACACCAGCAAGACCTGCTGTTCATTTACTTGGAAGTGTCTCAGTGGGCACACTTTAAAAAGAAGCTTTTTTCAGTGCCAGTTCTACAGCAGGAAAATCTTTTTTTTTCCCCATAATAAGAGTTATGTGGGATTGTGCTTGAAGGGTGTAGTGTGGTCATCTGTACAAAAGGAGTGTCTGGATGTTGATTCTTCCACAGACATCTGGCCAACTTATGCTGCTAGTTGACATTATGCTTTAGAAAGGCTAAGAAATAAATTAGATGTAGATAGTACATTTATGTCATCAATAGACGTGCTATTTCTGTCTTAAAGTCAAGTTACCGCAATGGTAAGTGAAAATGTTCATACTCCAGTGCTGGTTTATTTTTTCCTTAGATGTTCAAATGAGGTTTCCATCTCCTGTGCTGCCAATTTGGCAACTCCAGATTTCATTTAATCTCATCAGCTGGCTATTATGGATATACTAGTCACTAAAAATAAATGAGAAAAAGTCATTTGAGGGAAATTGCATGATTCTGCTTCCACTCTGCTTTGAAACGTGTGGCAGTACGAAGGCACAGCTTTGGCATAATTTACAAAGCCACTCCTATTAGTCAACAGACGTGGTACCATGACTTTAATTATACATCTCTTGAAATTTAGTGTCCATAGATACATTACAATAATAATTTATGAACCTTAGAATTTATTATAATTAGAAAGAAACAGGTGTCAGTATATTTATATGCTCTAGGACCATATAAATCAACAGACACAGTTGCAGTGATTCCTGGGGACTTTGGATCACCCCCTTCACACTTCTGTGCATTGTTGCTTCCCTCTTGATTGTGCACAAATTGCTCCTGCTGCTGCTTGTGCATGTAATTGACAGGACAAAAATGCAGGGAGAAAACTGTTTTTTAAGTGATTTGTAAAGGTATCTAAATGAACTTGAAGCAAAAACTGATGCCTGAGTAACCTGCATTTTGCTCTATGTTTCCATTATATGTCTTGACTGCAAGCTGACTACTCCCTTTCAGTCTCCTGTCAAGCTTTCCTACCTACCCCATTGCTTCTGACATGAGCAAAGTCCAGAGCTTCATACGTCCAAAACGCCTGCTGGAAAGCTCTAGTTTCTGTGGTGTAGAAAGTTCTGTACAGGATTTCGTTCCTACCTGCAAAAGAGCTAATGGAAATAGATAGGTTCTTGGCTTGAGCCCTGATATGTCTATATTCTAGATCCATGACTTCCTTCTAGGCATGTTGAAAGCAAAATGTTCTATAATGAAGGTCATTAAACAGAGGATAATCCAATATCACATTTCATAGGTTGGAAATTAGACTTTGTAGCTTAATACTTTCCAAAAATGTGCCTTATTGATAAATATTGATATTGAAATCTTGCCCCAATTAAGTCATAGCTCTACCACTGGAATGAGTAGAGGGAATATACATTTCACCATTAAGATAGCTGGTATTGAAGGGCTAGTATACAGACTAGCTTGCAACTGAGAAGCTGAAATTACATTTTTATTATTATTTTGATAATAATAATACATACATTATTGTATATATAAGGATAGGAGAGACAGATTATTAGGTGCTTGGGGTTTTTTTATGTCTCTGCTTTTTAGGTTAGTTGTGGAGAAAATTTTCTGTGGGAGAACCATTAAAGACTCAAATTATTTTTTTCTGTCCATATTAATAATCTGAAAGAGTGGATAGTCATAAATTAGCAAAGTTAACAAGAACACAAAGATGTTATCAACACTGGAAAATTTCAAAGAGGCCTTGAAATGAGTAGAATGATAGCAGGTGAAATTTAGGTATAAGTTGCGCACAGTGGTGCATTCCGGAAAGAAACCTCTGGATTTCTTTGTGTACATTGCTGAGCCCTGGCTCAGAGAGAACTGCCATCACTGAAGCGAGCTATATGAAATTTCTGTTCTTTACAAAGTGACAGAAGAAGAGAGGGAACAAATTTGTTCTTCAAACAAATATTTGGGGCAAATTGAAGGGAGTGACAAAGGCATCTACACATTTTTCATCTCCTGAGGGTCATGATGGTCCAGACTAGCTGAATTACATATTGGGATAAATGTGGAACTGCTCTGAATATGGCACTAGGAAGGCCTCCGAAGACCTTCTCACTGGCATAGTTTGTTTCCATAGCCCTTAACTGAGTGGTATCTGAGCAGAGACTAAAAGGAGAAATATGCAAACTCTGGGGCCAGAAGACTTGATGTATTAAGTTGATCCCGATGCAATTTACAGTAGTACAGCCTGTGCCTGTAGAGTACCAGCTGTGTTGCAAAGGGCAATAATGGAATACCGAGGCTGTTTATCCATATTTAAACCAATATGTATCAAAGTAATGTCAACATCCTTCATTTATTTTTAAAACCCGGCTCAGATGCCTTTTCCTTACTTTTCAGAGATGAGTTGCTCCCCATCATGGACAGTCTTCTTTATGCATACACTGAACTTTGCTTGGGTCTTCATCTAGGATGAAGGTGTGTTTGATTTCTAGATCAAACGGGATGCTATGATTTGCACTGTTAGATTGAAGGGCTTAACAGGATAGGAGATTATTTTTGCCATTGATGCTTGTCAGCTAGAGGGTTGAAATGAGGAAGCATTCATCCTTGAGTGTAGGGAATGAAGTAAAAACTAAAGCTTGATGAAGGTTAGGTGGCCTTCATTACTTCAAACTATGTATGTGGAGAAAAATAGGTCATCCATATTTAGTGAAAGTAAGCTCAAATGTGAGTTTGCATTTTTGGAGGTGCAGGCACAAACTGACATCCTAGGTGTCAGGAAAATAATCAGGCCGAAGGTTTCATTTGCACTCTTAAGTCAGGTCTTAAAAAGCAGTTTGCAGTGTGTTTTTTTACAATCAGACCTGCTGCCCTTGTCAGAACTGAGCATGTTAGCTTACCATCTCTTCAGTCTGTGAATTTGAGTCTCTGTTGAATGACAGAAGAATAAAAACAAAATTACAACACCTGGCTTCTTATACAGAGCTGGTAAACTCAAATGAAAATAGTCACTGCAGATCAGTATCTTCCATCAGAGCATGCGCTCAGGCCAGAGGGATATTTCCCACACTGGAAATTTTTAATAACAACTTGAAAACTGCTAATTTTGTGCAGTCCAGACCAAGCGTCCTCCAGTGCAGCCAGCGCTAGAGGCAGTCCTAGGTCTTTCCATTCTCACTGAGAAAGTTTGGCCAGTGATATTTTCTGGTAGCATAGGGGAGCCAGCAGTGCTGGCTCGCTGCACATACTCTCTGGATACATCAAAAGTGGCATCATTAGGGTGAAAGAGAGTTTCCAGAAGCAGCTATTTTCAAATTGAGTGGATAGGCAAGTTTAAGTTGTCCACAAAATCTCTGAAACACAAGCATATCACCTTGCATCATTCTTTAAAACCAATCTTGCAAATAATCCCCTAAAATCTACTGTGCACAAATCAATAGGACAATACATGAGCCTGCTCCTCTGCTGATGAGTTCAGCAGATTTTTGTGTGCTTGATGTATTCTCCAACACATAAATAAAAGTTTGGTTGTCTGGGAGGAGGAAAATTGCTAATAAATAGGTATGTAGCAAGACGGAACTTTCTGGCTACTTTGCTGCTAGTTTTTGAGCAGTATATCTAATAAATTAGGATCAATTCAGACTGCTTTCTTCAAACCATTGCAAGATGATGGACCTTACTTGCACTTCACTTTCCACTGCAGTAGAATCATAAAATTAGTTTTCCAGGAACTGAGCTAAGAAAATAAATAATCAAATGAAAATAACCTGTATGGGAGAATGAACTCTGGTTAATTGATTTCTTAGAACTAATTTGAGCTCAAATAATTTTTGCTGTTATACAAGCTTTAGGGATAAATTTGTTTCAATGCAATTATTCAGGCAGTAAAGTCAAACAGCCAAAATCAAAGCACACCATCATTTTCCCAAATACAAAGAACTAGCTTTCTAAAAGTAACTCAGTGTTTCCTTCATGAGGTCACCACTTATCTAACTGTAAACTGTGGTTATTGAATTTTTAAATTAATGTTTTAAGTTCATTACTGAGGCAGGTCCCTCAGTGTGTATTTAGAAGCTTAGTTGAAGGCTTTTTCTTCTCTTTAATCTACTCTTCAGATATGATAGAAATATTTTTTCTACTAATGAGCAAGATTAAGTAGATTATTCTAATTAGCAGGTAACTTTGCTGTGTTTTGTTTTAAAACAGACGGTATTTTGGTGAGAAAATTGGGCTATACTTTGCCTGGTTAGGCTGGTACACAGGGATGCTCTTCCCAGCTGCCTTCATTGGATTGTTTGTCTTTTTGTATGGAGTCACCACTTTGAACCACTGCCAAGTCAGGTAACGTGGGAACTTTCATAAAGAAATTGCAACTGTGGGTTATTATGAATAATTTGAGAGACCTTCCCACAAGCTGTAAATTATTTCATTTTGAACTATTGAATGAACAGTGAAGAAAAGACTCCTTAGTTGTTATAAGGTACCCAGTGTCAAACTTCCCATGTTTTACGCTCCTGAATTGGGATTAAAGGAAATGCTTCTTGCCCAGTTCCAGTTGCTAATGGTGCTGGCAACTCAGAACAAAGTAGGGAAAAAGTAGACTCCATTACTCTTTAAGAGGCCAGGACAAGAGTGGGGAATTTTCACTCTCTATAAGGCCTTTCCCAAAGATCCACCACAGAGAGGCATTCCTCAGATGGAGAAATCCCTGGACCTTCTGCTGAGTGCTGCATCTCTAAGTTTTTGTGCGCTTAAGTCACAAGAATAACTTTGTCTGAAATTATCCTCACCAAAGGTCACTCTGACTCAAGGAGAAGCTGGAAATGGTAAAGAGATACTACTAGGTTGTCCCTGGAGAACTGCGCTCTGCAGTTATGACTGTAAACTCTGTAGTCTTAGACAGTCAGCAAATATTAATTATACACGTGCAGTTATGAACATCTTGGCTTCAGTTACAGACCAGTTTTGTTCAATAAGTAACGGAATATTAGCAAAGGCTATCAATCCAGACAGATTGTTGTGCAGACTGTTGTAGTAATCAAGCTATTAATTTTTGTCTTTTCTATTTTTCCAGTAAAGAAGTCTGCCAAGCTACAGATATCATAATGTGTCCTATATGTGATAAATACTGCCCCTTCATGAGGTTGTCGGACAGCTGCATTTATGCCAAGGTATGTTTATGCTATGCAAATAGAGACACTTCCCGGTAAAAGCATGACTTTTGCCTTTTGCATTTGTCTTTAGCGAGCATGGATAGATGAAATTTTGAAGGGACAGATCAAGTTCAGCCACCATGAACATTGTCTTTCACCAGTGTTTAATTTGGGTAGTAAAATATTTGAATGCAGCATGCACTTAGAGATTCAGCAATGTCAGAGGTTGTGTTACAGAGCTATGTGTTACGGTGTCCTTGACATCAGCCTTTATCTTCTCATCCATCCTCTCCGTGTGGCTCCATAAACTTAATGCTTCAGGTCTGAAATGATGCTCACGTCTGGTGTTGGCAGGGGTCCGTCCCAGACCAGGCTGCCAAAAAATCCTGTCAATTCACAGGTGGATTTCACATGTCAAGGGAAGGATCCTCAGGATTGTCAGGCCAGCTAAACTCATGATCACATTAATTTTAGTAGGTGAAATCAAAAATAAAGGCCTATTATCACAAATTGATCACATTATTAATATATCTCTCAGGTAACCCATCTTTTTGACAATGGAGCTACTGTCTTTTTTGCTGTTTTCATGGCAGTGTGGGGTAAGTTTTCATTTTGATATTAAGTAATTGCACCGTCTTTTTCTCAAAGAATATGATGCAACATAGGCCTTTTTATTTTCCAGCACACTTTTTATCTGACACTAAACAAAAGAATATAGGCTAGAGACTTTTCTGTTTCTGCAAAAGGAAGATGCAATTGGTTGAATCAGGTTTTTACTTGATAATAATTTTAATTAAAACAAAAACATGAATGCAGTTATGTAGTGTCTATGTAGTTTATATATATATAATTCTGTGGGAATGTCTAACCATTTTTAAATCCATTGGTACTAAGGCTTTCTCCCTCTTACTTCTCAGGGCTTCTCCTAGCTTAGGGCAGCTCAGTTTAGTGTCAGTATTAAAATGGAGTAACATTTTTTCTCCCCCTTGCAGAAAGGCAGGAAAATTTAAATCCATGTAAACTGGTTGCAGTTAAAGCAAACTTCCGATGAAATAAATAAAATATTTCATTGAATGGCAAATTGATCTGAGTGTGGTCTAACTGTTGCCATGGAGGCTGAATATTGCCCATAGAAATGTTCTATTTTTGGCTCAACTATTTTTCCTACTATGTCATGTAGGCAGAATTGAAGGCAAGAGGAACCAGTAATTTCTGGCAGCACAAAAAATTATTTCAAACAATCCCTGAACATGCCCAGGCTCTTAGCTGCTACAAAGCCATTGTGAGAGAAGGTTAGCAACTGTAGAAAATGGCTCAACAAGGTGACTCAGAAACAGCATCCAAGTTCTTGAGCTATCCAGATTTAGTCATTGTTCTCCTGTTCTTATTCACACATCTCCAACTGCTTTGGAAAGGTGTCCAAGTAATTCTTATAATCTTAATTTAAAACTGCAAATCTCTTTACTGAACCACAAGAAATATCCAGGAGGCAACATGAGAGCCACTAGAACAACATAGATTAGCTTACCTGTCTCTCAGTTCCTTCCTGCAATTAAATTAGATCCTATACCAATCAAGCCTATTTATGCCATTTCATGTAATACTGAAAATATTCAAATATTACAAATCACGTTTAAGAAAAATCCACAGATCATGCAGTCTTTATGTTTCTGCTTGATCAAAGATTTCATCCTTGTTTTAGAGCTACACAGAGCTAAGATTCAACAAAAATTTCTAAGCCTTAAAGATTTCTTTTAGATGCTTACTCAGCTTTTCCAAACTCTTTCTCCACGTGTTCACCAAAGTTGAGAATTTCCAAGACAATGTACATGCAGGGACATCTCTAGCTAGGAAAATTGATGGGTTAGCATTGCTGAACGTTTATGGCAGTGTTCCTAACTGCTGGTGAGCTTTTCTTTGGAGTGCAGATTTTTGCACCAGTGCTCTTTGTTTCTCCTTAACAATAATGTTTGCTTTCAGAAAACATCTGTGCTCACAGCATGGTTTCTGTGTCTTAGCAGTCCCCAGATCCAGGGCTGTAGGAAAAGTAGCTCTAGGTAAGGGCAGTCCCTCACAGAGGTCACCGTGCTCGGTCCTGCCTTGTGGTCACTGTCTTTGAGAAGCCTGAGAAGGCTGAACATGCCTGCCTACAAAACATCATAGGCCCTCTCCTCCCTCTTTCCTCCCTCTAGATGACAGGAACCACATCTCTCTCTGGTTAGCCTGTCCTTCCTCCCCCTCCTTCAGCATCACTGTCAGACTCCCAGACCTGATTCCCTCCGGGAATCTCCACATCAGCCTGCCAGGACTGAGCAATGCGCTGCCCACCCATGCATCTACAGCACCTAAGTCCACAGTGAGATAAGAGAAAAACGCAATAGAAGCTGCCCCCGGATGATTTGGCTAGTGGAGAAGAGACTATAGGACAGCAGCTGGGGTGAGAACTTTCCCCAGCACTTTTGTTGGCTTACCCTGTGCTTGGGAGCTGACTGCCAAGAGGGAGGGAGGGGCAGCACCAGCAGGAGCTGTGAGTGTAGGGTACTGTTTGGGGAATGGGGCAATCCTCTGGCTCCGCACAGACCGTACCTCCTTAAAGAAGAGTTTGCAGAGAAAACAGTGAGATTGTGGAGATATTTTCCATGCAGACAGGGCTAAAGCAACATTCGAATAAGGGAAGTCACACTTTTCTGGGATTTTCTGGTACTGTATTTAGGAGCTGGCTTACTGCCTCTGTTAAATAGGTTTTCAGTCTGCAGTAGGCCTACTGGCAGCTGCAGGCATTGCCATCATGGCAGTAAATCATAGAGGAAGAGAAGAATCGATGATAGCAGCTTGATTGTGGAAATGTTTTTTCTTTCAGCATGAAACAGCTGGCAAGCTCATAAAATATTGTCTGTGAAAAGTTCAGCCTTCCAGATCATCCAGTTTGACAGACACTGACATATTAAGTAATTAAGGCAGTGCTTTCATAAGAAGAGAATGAAAGCAAAAAGAAAAGGCAGCTACAACTCTGTTACCTCTTTAGCCAGAGTTTACTGTTTTATTATCTAAAGTATTTTCTTCGCTGTCTTTAGATCCATTAGTAAGCTCCCATCTTGAGAAAGAAGCCTCAGCCATTTGCTTGGGAGTTTCAAAACCAGGTGTGGCCATATGACTTAAGGAAACTTATTTTTAACTGATTTATCAAAGGACGAAAGGTAGTCTCCCTTCAGTGCACTTAAGGAATTCATTATTTGTTTGTGTAAGTTTTTCTGTATTGAAGCTTCTCTTGGAAGGAAATGCCCTTTCAAACAGATTCAATCTATAAATCTTTGTGGTTTATAGGGAAAAAGTGAGTCCCTGTAATCGTTAACATTTTTAAAAATTTTTTCATTGGTGAACATATTGCCATTGATGCTCACTGAGATATGATCATCTCAGAAGCTGGAAAATAATTTTTTTGGATGACATTTTCTAGATGTTCAAAGCTTTCAAAAATAGGGAAGCAATATCATATTTTGTGTTTCTGTGCTAGGGAGAAACACCTCCACTTTGTTCTTGATGTATGCCTTGAGAAATGTTTGATTTGACGATAAAACAGCTCCCATATCTAGGAAAAGTTCCTCTCTTTTTACTGCCTAAATTAGATTCTTACCTAAGACAGAAAATGAGAGAAAGATGTTTATTCAAAAAAATGTTGACATTTAAAGTGAAGGAAAAAGCAATTCTCATTATAAAAATCTAGGTAAATTTGACACTCAGTTGACTGCAGCATGTTTCAGTAAGCCAGATGGAATTGTAGATTTTGCTTTTCCAGTTGAGGTACTGGGGAAATCTATTGCAAAGCTGTTACTGCCTAGATGTTTCCTGAAACTCTAGAGCAAAATTGTGTAACTGTTCAAATGGAAAGTCCAGCAATTTATAATTTCTAAAGCCATGCTGGAGACAGGGTAGCCTGGTGGTAGTTTCTCTCTCTGTGCACATCTTTGGGGGATGCAAGGGATGCAAGAAAAATCCTTTTTGAAATTCTTTCCTGTGTAGCATGTTTCCTTTGATAGAGGATGTAGCTTTAGAACACTTGCTGAAAGGCAAAATTGGGAGGGGAAAAAGAGGACTGGCATGAAGAATTTAACACTTTTTTCAAGCAATAAGAAATGCCAACATAAAACAATTTTTCTGTATGTATCTGTTAGTCTAATAAAAGATATTACTTTCATACAAATCTTGCCTCTAGCATAAAGCGTTGACATTAATCTGCTCTCCAAGGAGATAGAATTTAAGGATGCTCTTCAGCAATACTCCTGGTATATAAAATATATTCTAGGAGTCAGAATAGACATATTAAATGGTGGTCTGAAATACAATAGAGAGAGGATTTTTGAGAGAAGATCAGGGTAAAGCTATTTCCTACAAGAGGCCATTTGCATTATAAGATCACAACTTGTTACAAAAAGCATCTGAGGAAATGATGTTAAGACAGCTGCTTGTACAAGTGGATATTGAGGACCCAGCTGCAAGGTTGAGTTCTAAAGTAGGACGAACACAGTATAGGAAAAGCTAGTAAAAGGTCTGGGAACTAAGGCCAATAAGAAATGCAAAATTCCAAGCAGAAATTTTTGAGAAAACTCAGGATTTGGTTTACACAAATGGGAAAATGCAACTGTGTCCTATTGAATGTCAAAGTCAGAGAAGAATGCTGAAGTTTGTATAGGGTATTTGTAGTTAAAATTACAATTAGAGAATAAGCCGAGAAATTTGAAAATGCAGTCCTTTTAGAAGACCTCAGTAGCACAGTGAATCAATCAAAGATAGTTATTTATAGCACATTTTAAAATATCTAGCAAGGGAAAGCTGCATACTGACCTGAATAGAGGGAGAAAAGTGTAACACAGTGAAAGCTAAAACAGCACTGCACAGAACATCATATTTGCTACTTAACAATTAGAAAATAGCTTTCTAAAGAAGGTTCAGGAACTTCACATACTTACTCTGACAGGTGCTAAATGTGCTAAACATAATATGTATAAATTCCTCACTCCAGGTGTGGGAAAAACAAGAAAGAAAAGAAGTATTGTTCAACAAAGATAAATCTGAGACTTTCAGGGCTGGGACTCAAACACTTACTGGAGTTCTGCTACCAGCAGCTTTCTGGAATGGAAACAAAGTGGCAGAAATCAATCAGGCTTCTTCCTCCTAGGTTTCCAAACAGTGCAGGACTACTTGTTTAGCCGGAACAAAATAATTCAATATGAGCTGATAGAAGAGAAGCAGTTCTACCAGGAAAAAATCAAGGAATGAACCATGTTGTGGCTGGGTAGCAGTGGAGCCTCATTAGCACTTACTGGTTTTGCTGATCATAAGCAATCATACTGCAACTATTACAAACATTTATAGAAGCATTAGGCTCATTACTCTCTATCAGACTAAAATCAAAGTTGTTGTTACTTGGTGTAACATAATTCCAGCTTGCAGAAAAATAATTACCTGATGTATGAAAATGCCCTCAAACCAAACATCTGCTTATTTACACATACTTTTGATACCTTACCTTGTCTGCTTGTAGTGTTTATTTCCTAAGCACACTTCCACTGCACGGTCTAGTACAATAAAACATAATTCCTCCTGTCTAAAAATTAACTTCTGCCAAACTGATGCCAGTACTTAGTATCAGGTCCCATTTTTATCAATATGCTGCAGTAGGGCAAACAGCCGATTAAGGAGATGCTTTTATGACTGGATGTGAATTATATTGCCAGACTATCGTGGCACTGTTACAGCTGATACTGTGCTGGCTTATGAACAAAGAGGTTTATGTTCTCTGGTTATCAATCTACTGCTTCTCAGTGAGCAATAAAGGGCAGGCTTCCTCTCCATTTCACAGTGGGAGAGGAAGCCTGCCCGTTGCTTTGTGTTAACTTTAAGTAGTTTCTACATCCTTTACCCAAAATAAATGTTTAACACCGCTGTATCTTTACGCAGGCTGAGTATTAATCTTTGGATTATGAGCATATTATGCTATTACTGTTTCCTTGATTTTTCTTTCCATCACAAAATGAAAGCACAGTTGTCATATCAAAGCAGGAATTTCCTCAAATCCTTTGTATTCAATCGGTCTGTCAGTGCTCCAGGAAAGCTAATACCTTTGTGTCTGATCAATCTGTCAATGCCTTGTTATGGTGACTCTCCACTGAGCTGCCCACTGGGTCAGAGGATGGTTTGACTGACTTGTTCAGGGACACCCACCAACAGCAGAAGAGAGACCTCCTCCCAGATCTTCACACTTTAATTCATGTTGCCCACTGCTGGCAACTGCCAGAGCCCTTGAAGGACTCACACCAACAGTTTAGGTGCACAACACTCAATATACACACTGAGAGTGGAAATTTGTGACAGGTTAAAGTTCAAAGATTGACAGTGACAGTAGCTGTCTGCAAAAATGTATTCAAAGCAATATCCAGACAAGCTCTAATCATCAATCAAACCTAGCTCAAGATGATCATTCAGCGAGCACAGAATACCATGATTACCCAATAGACATTCCTTTGGAGGAGGAGACAGGTTCAGCCCGTCCCCTGATCCCAGAAGTTATGATGGAGTCTTCCCTAACTTTTCCCCGTTCTTAACTTACTTTTGTACTATTTGTTTACGTTTAGATGGAGCTTGAGTGGCTCTGGTGATGCACACCTTTATTATTGATATGTGTAAAATTCTCTCACTTGTCTCTTAAAGATATAGTCAATGAAATATAAAGTGCATGCCCAGTGAGGGGAGGTCGTACCTTGAAGGTGGGTAACTTTGGGATGCAGGTTTGTGTTAATGTTACAGTTAGGTTTTAATGAACCCAGTTCATCCAGGGACAACGATTTCACCACAGCTGCTGGCTCAGCAACAAGACACCTCCTATCTCCCCTGGCTGCTGTGCCATTTATCAGCTGCAAAGGACCATCAAGTTCCCCTCCTGGCAAGGATTACATCAGAGCCTGACCTCTGTGTCTCCATTCTGCTCCACCCTCCATTCCGTTCCCCTTGGCATGTGCTTAAATTTGCAGATGAGGTATATGGGGAGTCATGGTGGAATAGGTTTCGGGCATGCCACCCACATTCCATCCAGGCAGCAGCCTGGATAATTTCTGTACTGTTCTAACTTCTGTTCAGAATGTGAATATAACCTCCCAGCTTTCTCTAATTTTACTGCCAGTCGTCTTCCCGTAGCCTGTTAATGTGCAGGCCTGTTACTCCATCTTGAACTCTGTCAATGGGGGCTGTACTACACGATGTTTAATTATCAGACATAAACACCACACCCCATATACGAACTCACATACTGTAAAAAAAAGGGGGTTGAATTAAAAAGGTGTAAACCAGAAGTTCCCATTTCCCCAGTAGTACACTACACATTTTCAAATGCACTGTGCTTCCTCTGGGTTCTGGTTTCTGTGTAATGTAAATGGTTTTCAAAGAAAGAAAGTTACTTCTTTATGTGCAATGGCCCCAAGAAACCTTTAGCTTCATCAGAAATCTGCTTTATCTAGCAGTGATGACTCACAGGAACAATTTTATTCTTTGAGAGCACTCCCTTGGTTGGTTAGAAATTAAACAGTCTCATTTAGCACTAAATGAAATCTCTAAAGCCTCAATCATACTTGAAGCAAGCAAACTAATCCTTAGAAAGCAATGCTTTTTAGAAGCAGTTTTGATCATCAGCATGATTTGCTGTTCAAAGGAACCCATTTATGCAAAGAAATTAAAATAATATAACAGCTTCATTCAACAGTTCTGTGATAGTCATTAACGTTTTCTTGACTTAAAAACAATTTTGCATCTTTTTCCCTACTTGCTCTAGCCACTGTTTTTCTGGAGTTTTGGAAAAGAAGGCGAGCAGTAATTGCTTATGATTGGGACTTGATAGACTGGGAAGAAGAAGAGGTTTGTATAAAAACATGTACTCATTCTTTAATACAAAATTATTTGGCTGAAAATGTATGATTTTATTTTGCATTTATTTTCAGTTTGTTCTTTAAATCTTTATAAACTAAGAAATAAGGATTTTTCTCCTCAGATGTTTCCTCTGGAATGTAAAGAAACTTTCTCCAGGCCAAACTGTCCTCTTTTTTCACACTTTTGTAAATCTAAACTAATTTGAGAGATTTCAGGGAAGAAATGCACTATGGGAGAAATGCATTTTTATTTTGAAAGCTGGAAATTCTTCACAGCCCAGGGGACCTTGAATTTTGGCAAATGAGCTTTTATCTATTCTTTTAGTTTGTCACTGAGAGTATTGATGGAAGGAAAGCCTTTTAGAGGCTCGTAGCAGCTTCTGAACTTTCAGGTGCTGGTTATCTGAGAGAGAGAGAGAGGACTTAATTCATTTGGTGTTGGTACAGGAAATCCCCTTAGGGAAGACACTAAACTTCAGAAAATAGCCTTAATCTTTTCCTCTGGTGGTCACCACATGCTCTTGGGACTGACAACTCAGGTCTAAATAGAACTAGAAGGTTTTATTATGCAAGAGAAAAGCAAGATTCAGAGAGTGTTGAAGAAAAGGTGCTCCTTCAGTGGGATTTGGACATATAGGTGTCTACAAATCTGCTCTCCTTACTCTACAGAAGCTCTTGGAGAGATGGTAAGAGGCTGCTGTAGCGGTCTCAGTGAAGTTGAACCTCTACATTTCTGCTTTGGTGGAAGATTTTCTTTTTTATCAATCTTGCCAGCAGAGAAACGTACTTCTGAGTTATGTATGAGGCAAAGTAGCTCAATGAGGCCATGAAATGGTGGAATTGCTGGTAGGATTTTCTTTTAATTGCTTAATTACTAAGAAAATAACCCAAGAACATAACATAAAATAACTTACACAACTGGAAATTGATTTCTTTATAACAACAGGAACATTGTTATCTGTGCACATGTGCAGTCACTTCTGGGTGAAACCTCAGGACTATCTGCCTATTCATAGGAAATACTCTAATACTGATTCAACTCTTCTGAGATTAGCAGGCTGCTCTTGCCAATGCTGGCAAGTCACAAAGGGATTGAGACAGTCCTGCCTGAGGTTCACATACCGGTCAGGATTGGTCTGCAGGGATCCTGTCTTCTCATGGCTAGTTGCAAAAAAGCCACTGCTGCCAATGCTGACAGCTAAGAAAAAGCTGTACCAAATTGCAATTTCCAAGTGACAATTATAGCTTCCTCTGTTCCCTGGAATGAGAAGGAGCCTTTAAACAAACAAAATACAAAAGTAAGTACAGTATGAGACCCTCTTTATGTTTTTCCCAGGAAACCTGGTCTTGCAGAGGTTTATAGTTTGGGATGTTATATATCTTCATCTTTCACCATTTAACCTACCTGGATTTGGGATTATGCTGATTTATAAAGCCATCCACCTGAATCTTCTATGATTAGTTCATTTACAAATATTGAATTTCCTGGTAAGCTTGTCCTTAAGTGACACTTGTTTTGGTTTTTTTTTTAATAAGATATATTTATATTCTCCTGGCAGATTATTTCAGTTTGGCCTGCAGGATGATATTTGCATGTTGGTAATTTTCAGAGGATACTTGCTCCCTGTTGATGTCAGCTGGTCTTTTATTCTCATACAAGAGTTTTTCCAGTAAGCTGTGTCAACAAAACCTCTGTCAGGAGTAGTGTGATTGTACCTGTTCCAGAGCTATTCATGAAGTGCACCTCCTTAGAGTTCTAGTGGGAATCTTACAAGTCTCTACAGCAGGAAGTAGAAGTTTTTTCAGAAGCAATGTGCCAGATTGTACCTTTCTCAAATTAGAGGTTAAAGATGCCCATAGGAACTCAGCAGGCTGCTTCTCAAAGAGTTGTGTGTCCAGTAATTAGAACATCAATATCTCATTGGCATTTGAGGCATCAGTTCCTCCTTTGTTGAGCATGCAGTGGCATCCAAAGAGTAGGAGCTGATTGCCTCCCAGAGGTATCTTTTTTGAAGATGCTACAGCCCCCAGTGCCCACACCTACAACACAGCTAAGCATGTCCCAGCTTCGGGGTCAGCCCAATGGGCACTGCCTCCTCTGCTTGAGTATCTAATGCTGCACTTTTCCATTGGAACTGCACTCTCCCCCTGAGAAAGACACAGTTTGGAGGCAGGTGCTGCAGATGAAAGTGTGAAGAAAAAGTGTGGAGATCATTTCCCTGCTCTGTGGTTCAAAGCCCACCTCTTCACTTTGCCATTGTCTTCACCTGCAAACCACAGGCTTTGCTTGTGGGGATGCTATACTTGTACCTGTGATCAAGATTCAAATTTTCAATCTACAAATTCTTTTTCTGTGTCTGGGCTATAGAGGACAATATGCTTGGATTAGGAAGGATGGGACTGTTTCAATATTTTACCTGTAGAAGGATTAGAAAATTCTTGGGGAAAAAAGGAGGTATTTCACAAAGAAATTTAGAGTAGCTCTTCTAGAGCACAAATACATGGTCTAAGGCAATTCACATTAATCCATATTTCATACTTCAGAAATCAATAGGTTTTCACTTATGAAAAAGTTTGAATTATCCATATGTGAGAAATGGGGAGGAAGGAGAACAGTCTGTTTTATGTAGATCGGAAAAGATTCATCCTGTGGAGTTTCACTGGGAAGTTGTATGTCAGTGAGAAGTCAATGAGAATTTTGACTACAGAAGGTGAAAATTTTTCTCCTAAAAGTGCTACTTTCTAATAAAATCACTGCTAATTAAATTTCCTCTCTGCTTTCCATTCAGTTATCACCAGACAAAATCAGCTGATTGCTTTTATTAGTTATTTCAAAGACATCGATTAAAGAGTTCTAATTACCATTTTAAATCTCAAGCTTTTGATAATGAAGATTGTTATTTTATTAACAATATGTGTCTAGCCTTTGCTTGCTTTTATTTCCATTGTCAAATTGAAAAATAAGGTTTTCTTACAAAGGGAAATTTATTAATTCCTAGCAACAATACACTGAAAAAACCACCATTTATAAGGCTTCCTATCTCTTTGTTATCACCTTCTTGTTCTGAATGAAGATACAAATAAATGAAACTATGAAGACAATGGAAAGGAGAATTGCACTTATTCAGATATGTGACCTTGTGAATTCCTCACCACTTTAGATTCTCATCCAAGAAAGGCATACAGCAACCCCTGCAATGTTCAGGCCTCTCAGTCTGGGGATATGAGCTGAGAGTGTCCTGGCTCTTTCAACCCTACATATCTGGATTTCCTGTTCTTGCAAACCAGGTGCAAGGTGGGAGACATGGAGGGCAACGGCATCTTGGGTGGGCCACAAGAAACCAACTGCGTGCAGTTCCTGGCACTCCCAGATGAAATCTGGCTTCTGTTGCTATTTGTAGCATATTTTTTCTGTTTCTTCAGTGTCACCTTCTTTGTATCACTAACCTCAGCCAGACACAGTACTGTTTACTTGCCCAAGCATTGCTGAGTATCATTAAACAGGTACAAAGTGTCATGCCAGACTTCCAATTTTTTTTGAGAATGTCTAAAAATAGCATTTGCATTACTTGCATCAGCTGGAGATTATAGGACATGTGGATATGATAAGAACTTCCCTACACTGCAGATTGTAAAAGATAATCAAACCTTGGCTCAGAGAGAGGTGCAGAGAAGTAAAGGTTTCTTGTCTATGACAAGCCAGCTGGCAGAGCCCTTGCGCAATCTACAGGGTAAAATTCTCAGGAACTCTGCTGCACAGCTATCACACTCTGTCCTTTTTCATGCCCCTGGGCACACAGGAATACTACTTACATTGTTCCTTTTGCCACATTATGGTCTGCTCAGCTTCCTTCAGCCCTGGTATGGCAGGAACAGCTTGAGCAAAATAGAATAAGAACAAGGTATTACTCTGCCTCCATAGAAACATGCTTAGCCTTTTTGTATAGCTGAGGTACGGCTGGTTCCCTCAAGCACATAATTAGTTACATAGGCATTGCAGCTAGGCATACATGCCTCTTCATTTGTTTTTATAACTTGTTACCAGGTTGCTGCATGAATTTGGAAATTAACTGTGTTGAGAAAGCATCTTCAAAACTTGGCAGGAGGAGAATGAGACATGATTTCTTCCCCCTTTCCTCTTCGGGGAATTTTTAAAAAAGGATGTAGGATTTTAGGATATCTCACCTTTATTCACATTCTGAAGACTTGTGTGAGCAGTCAACATTCACCTATTTCAGTGCAGTCATTTAAGATCTGGGCATTTCCAACTTCAGTCACTCAGAGTTCAGTTGCATGCAGTTGAAGGGCTGGAAGTGACTGAAATTTGTAAGCTGGTTCTTGTCTGCTCCCTTGTAGCCAGCTGTACCACGGAGCAGCTCTCCAGTATACAGTAGAGTACTACAAACAGTGCTCTAATATCTGCCAGCATTTGTAAGAGTCCATCCTCCCAGCCTGGTGCTTTATCTCACCTCTGACAGTGTCCTGGATGCCAGACTGGAATGAGGTGGCACAGGACACGTGGCTCTTGGTGATGTTTGGATAGAGGGGTAACACTACTGCAGGTGTCACCTGCACCAGAGGTGATCCTGTCTTCTGGCAATGCTGTAAACAGATGTAATCAAATCTCTCCCCAAGCAATGCCCAGGTTTCGTTTCACAAGAAGGTTTTTAATGGCAAAGCAGGCTTTGACATTTCCGCTGCTGAAAGTTGTTCCTGCTAATAATATTGTCCAAGTTAAGAAGTAATTGAGCAGTGTTAGATTGCATGGATCCTTCTTCAAATGCTGAGAAGCTTTTGCTGGTAATGGAAGCAGAACCAAATGCCTAACAATCAGCAATTAGGCTTGGAAAAAGGAGGTTTGGTTGTTGGGATTTTTTTTTTTCTTAGTTGTAAATTTCCAGTAGCAATAGGATAATGTTAGACTGAAAAATTCTATGGTATCAATCTTAAAACAATTTGTCTTGCAGCCAAATAGTTTTGAAAGAGCATTATTTAGAGGAACAGCTAATTGGGGATTTTACTAAATACTTTCAGTACTTACTTTTATGGGTACAGTGATTTATTCTAGTTCTCGTGAAGGAGACCTGATTTCCCAGCTCAGCTTTTATAGTGGCTGTGCCAGCTGCTGAATTCAAAGATGTAATTCCCCAGAACAGTGATCTGATAAAACATCTGAAGTTTCCTACAGAGCTTTTCCTGGCTGTGCCGTATGTGAACATTATCTATCTGCTCTTTAGGAGGAAATACGTCCGCAGTTTGAAGCCAAATACTCCAAGAAAGAACGAATGAACCCCATATCCGGGAAGCCAGAGCCTTATCAAGCATTTGCAGATAAATGCAGCAGACTCATCGTTTCTGCATCTGGAATATTTTTTATGGTTTGAGAACTTTTATTTATTTACCAGTTGAAAAAGAACAAAATATCATTATCTCTGCTAGTAGAGTAGGTAAATATTGGATATGACTGCTTGAAAGTGGAATGAGCTCTATGCGTGTTGAAAATCGACACAGCAAATCACTTGAGTTTCTGTCAAGTCCTACACTGGTTCACTCTTCACTGAGTCTCACAGGTAGCTAATCCCTTCTTTCAAGGCTACACCTGTGACACTGTATGTAGTGACACACGCCAGAATAGTGACACTATCACATTCAGGCACCAACTTCAGTTGGCTGAATTAGCTCACTGGTAGCCTTCCCAGCGCAGACAGTGCAGAGTGATGGGGAAAGTTGCCAGAGAAGAAGCAGTTGTTCTTTGTAAACTTCCCAGAGAACTTAAATAAGATGCCAAGAGTACTTAATGATGTTAATACAACCTAGTTTCTCAGTATATTGAGGAGATGAGGGAAGAGAGTTCATATTCCTAGTGCAGTTGAAATGGAGAAACCAATGTTCCTTGACTAAAATGATACATTCATCCCTTTAGTTATGCAAAACTAAAAGGAGCAGCAAAATCTCTCCTAACAGAGAGCTGCATGCACCTCTGCAGAAACGCCCCCATCCTCTAATTTCAGTGGAGCAGATGTGGGCTGTTATTCACATGACAACAGGCATGATAGTGCTGGTCTTGAAAACACAGTGCTGGTCTGGAACCAACAGACTGCCGTGGAATTTACTGGGGCTTTCCCAGCAGACAAGAAAATGATAGATGTGTACAGCCTCAGGAGCTGTGGAGAGCCAGGTAGGTGAGCTAACCCAGCAACAGGGCAGAGGACAGTAAGAAACTGATGGCTCCAAAATTGTCCAAAACCATCTAGGTCAAGAAAGGCAAAAGAATTATTGAGATGAGCTGTGCTCTGATACGTCAGGTGGATGGGCACCCTGACTCAGCCCTTGAGGACACGTACTCAGGACTGCAGTCTCTGCTCAGAACTGATAGTACAACTCCAATATTTTGTGTATTTTCCCTACTTTTTTTCTTGAAGGATGGCAGTATTTTACCTTATGCAAACTCAGTCATTAATCTTCTTAGACTAGTGATAGATCTTACTCAAAGTTCCAGAGAGATTAGCCTTGCTTTAAATTGCATGCACCACAAATTACTGTCCCCATAACAGCCCTTAAAATAGGACAAAAATTATTTTCACTGAAGTTATTTTTATTGTTGGCATAGCATGGGCTTCCAGCAAGTTAGAAAACTACATTTTTTTGACCATTTAGATAATAATTTTTTTTTAATTACACCTACAGCATAGATATACACTTACCAAACTTCAAGTTAGAGCAGTTCTGAAAATTTCTCAGCATAGACTCTCACAGTGTAGTAAATAATACAGCTCAACTCTTGCATGAGGAACATTAAGTGACTAAGCAGCCTGGCTCAGCTGTGGCTTTCTCATTCTAACTGTCACATTTCCTGGAAGTTTCATCAGAGAAGAAATCACAAGGGCAATTGAACTGGTTACCTTCTCTAGATAGAAACTTTCCAGAACTGTAGGAAGAAACAGCTAGCTAGGCTGGCTTGGCAGGGCTGTTTTTGAGGCAGTGCTTACAAATGGAGACATTTGTGTGAAGTCCATCAAATCACAAAATCCATCCCAAGTATGATACCATCAAGGTGCAACAGCAGCTTGAGACTAGCCTTTGCACATCATGTGAAGATAAGGAAAATTTCTAATTCCCATAGCTGGTAATACTGTTTCCCACATTGATACTAAGGAAGAGGAACATTTTCAAGAAAATGTTTAAAACTAAAAATTATTTTAATATTATTTCAACTATATTTTTCATTATGAGAAATAAAATGACAAGAAAGAAAATCATCATGTTGAAACCTTCCTCTGGAATCAAAAGGAATGCACTTTTAAAGTCTTTCATTTCATTTAATTTTGAGAGTTTCAGGGAGTAAGTAACTCCTGTTCCACTGGAAGTTTTCAGGTTCTTCTTTCTGATTTTTTCTTCCTTTAGATCTGTGTGGTGATTGCTGCTGTTTTTGGCATTGTTATTTACCGTGTTGTGACTGTCAGCACTTTTGCTGCCTTTAAGTGGGCTTTAATCAGGAATAACTCTCAGGTTGCAACTACAGGGACTGCAGTGTGCATCAACTTTTGCATCATCATGCTGCTGAATGTGGTGAGTAAAATTAACATATCCAAAGTCATACCTAAGCCACCAGAGCAGTAGATATCTCAGTCAGCAGACGACCAAATGCTTTCATTTCCTTTTTCAGCAGGAGTGGAGTGTCTTGCTAAGCCAGACATGGAATTATTGTTTATGGACATCATTCGCTATTTATATAAAGTGCAATTCCAAACCCAAAATATTATGTAAAATATGTTTGAATATTATGAAAATATTTTAGGGAGACATGATCATACCCCTGCTTTATCCTCTGCCACTTCTTTCCCTTTTATATGTAGGCAATTTTCTGTCCACTTCATTAATATTCTTCTTTTTAATTATGTTTCGAGGGCTTTTTTTAAAATATAGTGACAAAGCTAAGTTCTTATTTACACTATTTTCAGTAATTCCAATTTCAGCTGTCATGGTAGTTTTCCAGTGAGGATATGCATACACAGACACAAAGTCCATAAGCAGAACTCCCTTGAGCTGAAAGCTTCACAAGGCTTGAGCAGATGTGATTTGTTCCAGAGCTGCCCATAGCCTTTGCCAGCGTGCACCAGAGACATGGCCTGGGTGCACTGCAGTGGGGCTGGCTCATGGCAGGCCATTGTTGTGGGCTGGTTTGGAACCAGACTTGGAACAAAGACAAAAATGGAATTTCTATGTGGCAACAGTCCCAGTAAGTGAGTGTAGCATAGATTAGATGGGGAATGAGTTCCCTCCTTCCACTGAGATGCTGATACCCCGTTATAGTGTTCTGATAGCAATGTGTCTGCTCTTTGTTGCTCTTGGCAAGATGTGTATGGCCTTTCACTATCAGGTTTTGTCAACTGACATTATAAGAATGCCTTTTAGGGGAAGGAGGGTTCAGCCTACAAACCAGATGGGAACTGGAGCCAGGGTGGAGTATCTCTGCCTACTCAATAGCAAGCATCTTCTGCAAACAGCTTGTTAGGCTTCACTCCAGCAGATATGCTGATTTACTTCCTAGGGAAAAGATGAGATGTTATTTCAGGTCTGCTCACTTCCAAGGCTGGCTTGGAGACTTCTGTCTTTCCTATGCAATATCCAAGCATTTCTGTAATCTAAAAATTCTTTTTGATGGGTCCTTTTTTATATGGCAGGAAATTCCAAGAGTCTTTGCTGCAGGACTTTGCTTCTTCCTTTGGCATAGGCAAGACTGGATTAGTGACTAAGGCACTTAGTTTTTCCTGTGTTTTCCCTTAGGTGGGACTGTAGGCTGAGAAAGGGCAGAAAGCTGGTTTTCTGTCTGAGATTGTACTGAGGGCTCTCTTCTTTTATGTTATTTTTATTTTATTGAGTTTTGTCTCCAGCTTTTGGGGATTTTCTTTACTCCATCTAGAGCACACAATAAGCATAAAAGAAAAAAAATGAATATTATATATACATCTATGCCAGTGCAACATCCATTTTCAAGCTCTCAGTGTAAGTCATTGTATATGCAGTGAAGCAGCAACAAAGAAATGCTGCACAAACAAAATTTCTTCATTCCCAAAGAGTTTTACAGCTCTGAGATTTTTCTTTTAAATAATGGAAGATTGCTTGAAGGTGCCTTTTGAGAAACTTTGTTTTATTTCCTAAAACAATCAAATAAGTGTAGCACTGCAAAGATGGATTTCTCTAGCCTTGTACTCATCACCATTCAATAAACACCACAACCTTACATCTGGATATAGCTCATGGAAGAAAAAGATCCACAAAATATGAAACTGCAGGCATTTTTCAAAGGAAGGTTTTAGGAGCATAATCCCTTGCTTCCCGTGATGGATTAATGTAGTTTACTGAAGGGCAATCGTGGGATTTCTTTTGGGAGAAGAAAATTCCCCAGAAGCAATTCAGGTAGTAGAATCCTGTGTGAACTGTGACTCAAGGAAAGTGTCAGAAGAGCAAGAAAAGATACAGTAATAAACCCAGAATGGATCAAGATGTGCATAGCAGTAGAGAATTCACTGCTAGAAGCCTTGAAAACCAGCAGTGATTCTGATACAAGTTGACAGCGTCTCAAAGCATCAGGGGAAAGGTCTAGACCACCGAGTGAATTCCAGACCAGACGTTCTGAGCACTAGGTACCTATTCTGACACATCCATCATGACAAAACAAAATGACCCTCAAGCATAATGTCTCCCAGATAATCTTGCAGCCTGACCTGAAAGCAATCACTAGCTTTACCTAGGCTATGTAAAACTGTTAATTCCAGTAATATTGCCCATGGAAAATATGAACAGAGAACAGAATATGACCCCAAACAGGGCCCCTTGAGGGTAGTAGTGATAAACGACAGTAGCAAATAATTAGATCCGAACATTGTTAACAGAATCGCTAGCACAGTCTTACTGTTCCAAATGGAATAGCAACAAATTGAAGTTTTAATAAACCCTTCTGTAGAGCAGTGAACATTTGTAAAGAAACCACACTCCCTGCTGGGATCAGGATATAAATGACCCAGACATTTAGCACATTTACAGTTGCCCCTAAGAGATGCTTTTAAACCCAGAAGAAACTACCTTTTTCATTACTTGAAACAGAACCGTTTACTCCAAAGGCAGTGGAAAGCTATTCTAAGCATGAAGTGGTTGTTAGCATGGATGAGAGATTTCAGGATGACTTCAGCTCTTAAGCAGGCAGTTTGATCTGTAAACAACACATAACTCAATTTAAGCAAGAGATTCTAAGGATAACTGCAAATAAAAAGAAACACTGCTGATATGCACTGTAGGAGTAAGTAAATACTTGAGCCTGAAATATGAGAAGCTTTGTATTCCTGCAGGCATCAGTGAGAGTTAAGGACATTTAGCAATTTGTAGGAACAGGCTCCAGACTCATTTAAATCAAATGGAAAGTATTAATTTACTCTAATAGTGATGGTGTTGATGATGTAGTTAATAGGTTCAAAACTCCTTTGCAAATACTGATTGTGAAAACCCTCCAAGTTAGTTTTGTAATCTTAACGAAGTTTGGAGTCTCCTGGAGAGTTTGAGAGCATAGTACCTGAAGGTGCAGAAAGTAGCACTTAGGATTTAAAAAAATTACACTGGCTCAGAGTAAGAAATTTGTCTGGTGGTGGGGATTACGAAAGATTTTCTCTGAAGTAACCCTGTTCCCCCGGGTCTTTCCTCTCAGCACCAAAGTGCCAAACAAAACCAAAAAGCCCCAAATAACCAACATATGCAACATACCATAGCATGCTCTTCTAGGGTGATTTTTTTCTTGTGAGGTGAATGTTCCATAAGTAACTAAAACAAAAATCTCAGTTGTTCTGGTTTTTCTCTTTCCTTTTGGGAAAAATTCTCTCACCCTTTTTCACTCTGTATACAAAATAGGGACAGTGACAGCATTTCTTCTCCATATATTATGGATGAGCATTAGATATAAAAACTTTACTTTTCCTTTTCTGATTATATCATTGCTGTATTATTATGTAGTTGTCATTGTCATTATCAGAACATCACAGAAATCATCTGCATGTCAGATTTAATACGTTCTCTCCCTAGAAAGCAGTTCTACATTTTTAAGCCAGCCATGTAACTAAGAGGCTGTTTCTTCTCTGTTACAGCTGTATGAAAAAGTTGCTCTTTTCCTGACAAATTTAGGTAAGTAATGTTAAATATAAAATTGAATAATATTGTACTGATTTATTGGTCCATACATCAAGATAAAATTCAAAATGTCTGCATAAATATGAAAAAACATAACTAATTTGCAATCTATAGGAATTAATGTTTTTCTTAAGTTTCTAATAAGAAAGTATATAAACTAAACTACTGTGCCATTCAACGAGTGGTGACAACAATCATCCACCTTTGTTCTTGTTTCAACCCCCTACCATCTAAGAATGTAAACAAATTGTTTACTCTAAGTACATGTAAAATTTTTACCTTGGAGAAAAAGGCGTGGGTTTTCAGACAGACTTAGCACTCACAACCTCCAGGGTTTGTAAACATGGAAAAGGGGAGTCACTTCTGGAAAACAAATTCATAGCTTGAAACTAAGGTGCAGATTGGCTATCAAACTTTTGCCTTTAAGAAGGGCAGTAAGGAGGGAAAATGACTAGGTGAATCATCAACTCTACCTACACCTAAACTATATGATGTTCTAAATTTCAATGATCCTTTCAGCTCACTTGCAAAGGCAGTCTTTATGCTAGAGCAAGGAAACCTGTTTTCTAAGGAGAGCATCCACTGTCAATGGGGTAGTAACAGACTGTCATTCATATATCCATGGCGCAGACAGGATCTGTGGAGATCCTGATATATTTGGAAGATTGCAGCAGTTGGTGGCAATTAGCAAGGGCTCCTTAGTGTCAAGAAGCCTGAAATGAGACTCTGGCTGAAGGCCTATTAAGCAAACCATATTATTGCACGTATACAAGTGGTTTGAGGAGGTTATTTTGAGCTCCTGGAAACCTGTGTACATTGATGATGCTCAGTAAATTATTTTGGACCAGATGGACAGATTTTGATGCTTTGATGCTCAAAGGAAACAACTAATTTTAGCTGCTTACAGGGCTTTTCTACATCCCAGAAGTTATTGGTAATGTGTTCAAAACATCTGTGTACAATAGAATTTTATTCTTTTGTTTCTTAGTAAACTGAGAGTCCCCATTTGTATGCAGTAGTTTTAAAATATTTTTGCTATCCTGTATCCATGGAGAAGATATCTGCTAGCTACAGTTGAGAAATACCACAACTTTCAAGTTTGTGAATTTTACAAGGTATGTCCTGACAGCCTGGGGACAGACAGTAAGATATATTCTAGAGACCTTGAAGCTTGATTACTTTCTGTTAGGTTGTCATCAAGGTAGGTCTGCTTTTTGCAGAAAGCACTTGTATGAAAATTCAGCAGGTCAAGTTTTTTAGATCCTGTTCAGAGGGTTTTGTGATTTTTACTCTGGTGGCCTAAGGAACTGATTTGATCTGAATTATCTTTATCAGTGTAATAAGCTCAAAGTAGAACTGGCAGCATTGAGGACATTGAGGATGTCCTTCTTCAGCTTTTACATGACCTTTTTCAGAATTCACATCTGTGCTCCTCCAGAGCATCACCATTGTCTCTGATGGGCATGTGAGCAAAGCTTCAGCTGCAGCAGCCTTGTTATAGTCAAACTTGTCCTTCCTGCAGACTGGCATCTAATGAAAGAGCAGCTCTAAGTAAAGAGAATCAAGCTTATTGCTTTATCTGTACTTCTAGTACTTTACCAGACGCTGCTTTGGAAGCAGTGTATGATTACTATTATTATGATATTCAGAATCATCATTAGTAACTCCACTTCTCTGATTACTCCTGTTCACAGCAATGGTCAGCTAACAACAAGCTCCTGCCAGCTGGAAAGTAGTTCCAGAATATGGAACTGGTGTGTTGGCATGGACATTGCTTTGTTAACTTCTGTCTTGATATTTCTTGAGATGGAGAATAAGGGAACAATACCCAAAGGCAAGAGTATGTCTTCCTCTTTCCTGTTTGCCTTAGCCCATCCACTGAAAAATATTTTTTCTTGTATTTTTGTGATGAGCTCCCTGGGACAAAGAAGAGGAGTCATGCAGTGGCACTCCACTGATATATGTGAGCAAATCCATGAAACAGAATTACCAGGAGGATTTTCTTCAGTTCAGTGTGGCATCTCTAACAAAAAGGCATTTAAATAGCTTTGGTGGAGTGGCAATGTCATTGTGGTAGGATACAGAATAGGAAACAAGAGAAGAGCCTGAGCCTGTAAAGACCACTTAAATACAGGGGGGATGTTTAATACACGCATTACCTCGACCACTTTCTTACAGTCTCATACATACATGTGCAGACACCAGAATAGATTTCTAAGTCTCTACAAGCTCACTTGCTGAGTGCTGCTTCTGGATACAATTTCCTCTGCCAGGTTATATTTTGAAAACAGCAGGCTAATTTAAAAATATATTGCCAGCTCTTACAGGTGTGTGCAGCTTTTGTGCCAAGGGAAATTGATATTCTGAATAAGCCTCTGAAACTCTGATCATTTTCTTCACAGAGCAGCCTCGTACGGAATCGGAGTGGGAGAACAGCTTCACTCTGAAAATGTTTCTTTTTCAGTTTGTCAATCTGAACAGCTCTACCTTTTATATAGCATTCTTCCTTGGAAGGTAGGATTGATGTCTGCACACTCATACGTGCAAAATGAAGTAGAGAGAAGAAATAAAATTGTTTGTAATGAAACAAAATGGACCATATTATCACACATATCAAAATGCAAATTCCATACTAGCAAAGCAGAACAGATTGCAGTTTTGTACTCCTTTCAAAAGCCCAGAAACAGATGCAGTTTTCATTTCCTATCACCACATGGTCTCAATATTAACTTAACAATTTCACTATTGGAAACAGATGTGTCTCACAATAATATACATGCAGGTCATTTCACTCTGTTTTTATGTGTGTTATTTGTACAGATAAATAAAGGATAGGATAGGACAGGACAGGATAGTTCAGTTGGAAGGGACCTGCTCCAACTACATGGTCTGAACTGTTAAGAGTGAGTTATGAGCTATCATTTGGGGGCTTTCTCTACATATATATTTATTATATATATTATATTTTTATTTTATATTTTACATACATGTATTTTTGTGTATTTATGTATCTATCTAAATATATATTATTTGTATATCTCTTTCTGTCATTCTCCTAAAAAAAAGACCTTTTTAGTAGAGAAGGTTTGAGTAGAAGGATCCATTAGTATGGATTATTTAGATATGGGAAAAACTTTGGGGGAAAACATGGGAGAATAGTTAGAAAATTATGGTTTTTACTGAAAACTAAAATTTTCACTGATTTCACAGGAAGGCAGACATCACAGAGCATTTTATGTTGTAAGGAAATGGACTGGCAGTTGAAAGCCATTTTCCAAACTGACATGAGCAGTTTCAGTCAGATTTTCCCTCTGCTCTGCATAGTTTGAATATCCAACAGCAGAGTATTGGTATTGAAATAAAACTGAAGTAAAAATATCTGTAGTCCTTCATGAGGATTATTCCAGGAATACCCATAAAACTTTTTACAGCATAACATCTTTTATAGTTATACCAGTCACATTAAGATAACACCAGATTAAAATAAGAGTGTGAGCTTTCTTGTACTACTGTGAACAGACTGCTTACACGACATAGTTGATATATATTCCTGTGTTAAAGATTTACAGGACACCCTGGTGCCTACTTAAGGCTGATAAACCGGTGGAGGCTGGAAGAGGTGAGTGTTCGATAGCTGCACGCTGATTTATCTGCTGCTCACAGGTGCCCTGAATGCAAGCAGAGGCAGACACGTAAATCTGCCTAGGCATTTTTGAGTGTGTTATTGGGTTTTGTTGGTAGTGTCAATAGTGTGTCTAACTCCACACTATTGACACTACCATCTGCTGCAAAAGCATCTACATATTGATATATATATATATATATGTATTCCCTTTTCAATGCTAGCAGTTCTAGTGTTTGCATCACATTCAAACAGTGGTATCAGATGATTTAAAGTTTCCTCATATTGGAAATATTTTATCCTTGGAATGAATCAAAATCAAATATGAATCTGATAACTTTTTGCTTCTAAAAAAATCCTTTCTTCTCAGCTTTTCTAGCCTTGCAGACCAGAGAGCTAAAATAATAAAGTAATGAATTAAAAATCCAGACACATAAAATAAAAATGTGAAATTTGACCAAAGCAACTAAACAAACTTCCCAAACAAGCTACTGGCGTAATGTCTCATGTCTATAAAATCAAATTAATATGAAAAGCGATGAGAGTTTGGCTTTGCAAGTTACTCAAGGACCGATTCAATTTTATTTTTTTTTAATAAATACATTCAGAATTCAAAGCCCATTTGGCAGTTATGGGAGGTGAACAGCAGCAGTTTCTGGACCAGGCATTTACTTTCCAGTGCTCCTATGTACACACTGAAATCCCATGGTTTCTTTCCTGCTTCACAGATGAATAATTGAAATAACTTTGCAGATAAATGACAAATGGTAAGTGGAAAATGCCTGCCAGCTTGAATTTTCAAACCCATCTGGATACATAAATATTTGGGTTAATAAAGGCCGTTCAAATATTAGCAAAACAAACAAAAGGATTTTAATTTGAATAAAACCATCTTATTTTGTAGAGAATTCTGTTCCTTCAAAGAAAGAATACTTGATAAATGGGCAGACAGAATTTTGCTTAACATCCCTCCAAAATCTGCCTGGGGCTGAGCTGACCTAAAAACTTGCTGCTGTCAAAGGAAAAGAGTTCTGGTCTTCCTTTGAGTCCTGCCCCTGAGACTTGCTGCTTCCTCCTCCTCTGCATTGGCTCTCACTTGTCCAGCTCTGTGAGAAGCCTATTCAGTTCCTTGTATCAGCAGTAATCTTCCTTTTTGTGGCTGAATTAGTCTTCTGCTGATTCAGTGGGCTGATGCATTTCACAGAGGGATCAGAGAACACGGAGAGAAACTCATCTTTGTGCAGGAGAAGAGATAGAAGGAAAAGGGAACCAGGTTTGTGAGGAAAGTGCAGCAATGAAGTGTTACAGGTTGGGTCAGTTGCTGGTGGAAGCTACTCTTAGTAGTCCCTGTTTAGCTTTTCTCAGAGAAAAAAAAGTCTAATAAAAAAAATAGTCTAATAATAAAAAAGTCTTAACTTTATTGACCTCTGCTAGGTCTTATTAGAACTAACCTTTAGAATACCATGTCCAGATATCCCTCCAATACCCCTCTCTTCACCTGTCAAATTTAGCCGAGTCTAAGACATTTAGTAACACTAGTGCAGTGTCCACGGACATGCTCAGACCACAGTTTACATATTATTGATTTTATGGTTTGGTTGTAACATCGCTGCTACTTCATTAACACTGCACCTGCCTCTCTCAGGGTATATTCACCCATGTGACCAATTCCTAAAAACAGAAGGGTGATGATTTAGTAATAATGACAGAGAAGTAAAAAAATGAAAAACAAACAAACAAACAAAAGACCAGCCCAGAAACAACCAAAAAACCAACCCTGTCACCCTGTTAATCTAAAGAGATGCTAAATTAGGTCAGCAGAAACCTCAGCAGTGATCCAAGTTCTGAGAGCTGGATAATGAAATATGTATAAGAAATTAATGTCTCATTTTTTTCCAGGTCATAACTATTTTTTCTCCCTAAAAGTTAGAGAGAAATAATTCCAGTTCTGTGACAGTGATTTGTTTGACTTATCTGTAATACCCAAGATTTTAAAATACAGTTTGAACTACACTGTTTGGATCTGCAAAGCCAATTGCACAAAGTGCTGTCCCTTTCTGTTTTTTCCAATACCAGATAAAAAATAACCTCCATTTGTACTATCTGAAGATCTCTCCCAAAAGCAGCACCACAGCTTCAGTGTCTGGAGCCACTGCTAAAACAAGCAAGCACTCAGCAAGAAACACTAAGAATTGTTGCTCAGCAGAGAGAGCTTTTTAGTTCTTCGAGAAGAGAATAGCTTTGCATGGTCTACTCAGTCATAGATGTTAAATAGTACTCAACAGTTCTAGGTCTATCCTCTAGGCATAAACTGTTTGGTTTATGTGCAGCCAGGAGGAATTTTCTCTTCACAGTCACCCTCCCCAAAAACAATTAAAATCAATGGAGAAACATGGTGGCCTTTGCCTCTGCCCTGCCCACAGTTGTACGGCACGTTAGAAGCACTGCTGTGAAAACTGCATTGGTTTCAGTTGACTCTGACCTCTGCAGAGAATTAGGTGATAAGCTTAAAATGCTGACAGTATGATACAGTGTCATCTGTTCCCATGAGTTTACACTTCTTTAAAAAATAAGGAGAATGCATTTAATTTCCTTTTAGTAAATGATCCACTATCATTTATAGCCTTTAACAAATGCTTTAAAACTCTGTATAATTCCTGTTTAACATTTTGTTTCTTTTTTTTTTTCTGTAGTGCCACCCTAGTGGATGCCTTATTGACCTCTGTATGCAAATGGGTATTATAATGGTGTTAAAGCAGACATGGAATAATTTCATGGAATTGGGATATCCGTAAGTAAACATAATACCTATGCTTCTGTAGGTCACAGAGTACTAAGTTTATGTTTTCCTTATCACCAGTTAATAAAAGCAAGATGCAGTAGTCATTACAGCAGAAAATCCCCCCAAAGATACAGAACTCCAGATATATAGATGATGTTTGGAGCTTTTTTCCACATTGGACACAGTTTCCAAAAGTGAAAGTGTAATATAAATATTAACAAATAAGTAATACATGCGAAGTACTTGATTTTGTTAAATTGTATTCTGTGTTCTAAAACTCCTTAAAAATAACTGTGTGACCACTATGTTGCTTACATGAAAAACATTATATGTATCATTTCTTAGCTACACTAGTAAGTTCTAAACTCTATTTCTTGTTGGGTGATAAAAGATGCCTGAAAGAGCAGGTATGAGCTGGAGAAAATGCACTGCTGGCACACACACTCTGAAAGATAGAAAAATGTACTGACTGGTATGTAGACAAGTTCCCTTGTGATCTTCAAGGTAACATGAAGCTGTGCCCTAGCTAAAAGGTTGGCAATTACTCATTTCCTATTGGTTTGTTCCTTATTGATTAGTATTTAATGAGCATGTTTAATATGATTAATATAGGTTTAATATGATCAGTGTAGTTGATGCTAGAGAGAGTGTGGATGGTCATCAAGGGAAATTAGCAAGTGTGAAAATCTAAAAGAGAGCTGACATTGTCAGAAAGTTTGCCCCTGCAAAGTTCAGAGGGATTTGCTCTTTCTCCATCTTTCCTGGGCCTAGCACTGCTTGCCAGTATTTTGCAGCTGTAAGGGCTGCAGGGATTAGTTGGGATGGGCAGGAGGGACCAGTAGCAGCAGTATTGATCCTTCTCTTTCCATTCCCTACCACTTCTGTCAGTTTTCATTAGAACTCTCTGCTTTCTATTAATACAGATTTTGAAACTTAACAAAGAGCACAGAAGAGAAATAAAAGAAGGTGTTTGATAGAGATAGGAGGAGATTGTTTAAGAACAAGTGATTTAATAGGAATAAACTGCTTCAGGTGAAATGAATCTTCACTTCAGAGTCAAAAGGAAAACCACAACATAAAAGACACAGTCACAACACTGTGAAATGCTTCAGCTTATTCTGATGAGAGATGTGTTTGCTCTCCAGACCCTTCAGTTCACCTTCTAGCCCTGAAATGCTGCAAGCAGGTGCATTTCCTTTTTGTGTGAAAAGCACTTTTCTGCTAAGAGCTTGATGGCAGCCAACAGAATGTGGATGGCCAGAGGGCTTGGAGGCAGCCCTGCAATCTGTACATGAATTCAGTTGAACTGCACTCCATTTCACCTACACTTCTTTAAGGAAGACAGGAAAAGCAGAAACCTTGCTGATAAATTACATAAATGGAGAAATAATCTCTGAGATTCAAGAAAACAAGCAGCTGTCCAAACACTTACCCAAATCTAATGACTATTTGCAGCCACTTTGCACCACTCACAGAGCAGACCAGGCCACTGTGAGGGCAAGAAGTGAAGCATTGTCAGGAAAAGGACTGAATTATTTGGGTGATCTATCATGTTTTTTCTTACTGAGACAAAGTGGCCAACCACAACTTCAGAGAAAATCTGTCATTGTGGTTTGGGATTTTTTTTTTCTCTATAGTAACTCTTAACTAGTGTCCTTTGCTAGCCAAACCAGTGCAACTCCCTGAAAAGTTGTTTATTTCAGATGTGAGAATTCATTTCACTTTTGGCTCACTGCCTTTCACAGTGGTCTTACACATGCATTTCTTTGGGAACAGTATCTTCCCCCTGATGTCCAGTGCAGGTCTCCCATTTGTTGAGGTGGAGGTAGCTCCTATGTCAGCCATCCATCTCTCAGCCACCAAGTGTTGTCTGTAGTTCAGACATTTCTTTCTGCCTCTTTCTCCTCTGCGTGTTTGGCTGCAGACACCATTCAGGGTTGCCTTTTCCCTTCCAGGCTTGCCCAGAGACTGTTACCCTGCACGCTGTAGAGCCATGCAGAGATGCCAGGTCACACACAGAGGAAAGAATGAAGCAGCATTAGCCCTCTTATTTACTGAGCTCAGCTATCTCCATGCAGCATTGCATTCTGCCACATAAACTAAGCCTGAAGTGATTTGGCATTCTGTGCAGAGAAAAAGAAGTAAATAAATAGTGAAAATATGTCAAAATCCTTTCACCATTTTAACAACATATAGGCTGGGATTGCAGCTCATCAGCTGTATCTGTTTTCATACCTATTGTGCTGTGTCATCAGCCACATGTATTACTAATGCTCTATTTTCCTGTACATTGGGAAATGAATTTTGCAGGATATGTTGTGCCCACTTAACCTCTTCCAATTTTGTGATAAATAGCCATTCATATTCCTTACTTTGTTTCTTTTATTTAAATTAAAATGTAGGCTAATTCAAAACTGGTGGACCAGGAGAAAACTACGGCAAGAGTATGGCACACAGGGAAAAACAAGCTTCCCACAGTGGGAAAAGGACTATAATCTGCAGCCCATGAATGCTTATGGACTCTTTGATGAATACCTAGAAATGAGTATGGCTCTAACCTTTGTTCTCTCTCTTTCACTATATTTTAATGTTGGTTTTTTGTTGATGTGGGCTGGTGAATTCTTTTAATTGTCACTATTTGAAACTAAGGAGACTGCCAAAAGGTTTTCATTCTCACAGATCAGGTGAGGAATGGGAGTAAGTTTTTAAGAACCAAACCAACTTAGTTAAGCACACTGCTGATGGTTTGCTAACCTCCCATCTATGAAACACTTCCCATTCTGAATGTTTTTTTTCCAAATCAGAGCCCAGTTCTTTATCTGCACACATTTCTGAAGAATTTTGCTGTTACTTTCTAAAGAAAGTTGTCTTACATTTTTACTTTGAAGTGCATGGTACAGACCAGCATGCTTGTTTATGTTTAAAATCCTCCCTCATTTGCTACCTCACATTTACAAAGTAACTTACTGCCAAAAGGCACTGCTCTATCCAGAGGAGAGAGGAGAATAACTGCTCAAATAAATATATTAAAAAAACATTAACTTTTGCCCTATGTGACTGGACTGCATATGTCATGTTTGGTTTTTTCCTTTTCTCCCTCACACAATTCTTTTCAAATTAATGGGAAATCTAATACTCTGAAAACCTACCTCTAGAAACTTAAACAGAATTTCAAACTTCTTCCCATCTGAACTATTAAAAGGAATGTATTCATCCCTAATCTTTGCAAGTATTGAGAGATCCTAGTTGATACTGGAGTAAAAATATCCCTTTCTAAAAGCACAATTTTTCCACTTCAGAACTTCATTCCAAATTACAAAATTTAGATGGTGCTGTCCATTCCAGGGTCTTTTCATTCTTTCTTCTAACTTTTGACAAGGACTTGCTGTACAACTGCCACTAGACCATTATACAGTATGACATAATAAGAAGTGTCTGTATACTTTGTACATACTGCTTATGTGCATACACTGTTTGGTATCTTAGACCTTGGGATTGGATCCTAACAGTTATTCTGTGATATTTCCTTTTTTTTCCCCAGTTCTTCAGTTTGGGTTCACAACCATTTTTGTGGCAGCTTTTCCACTGGCACCACTTCTGGCCTTACTAAACAATATTATTGAAATTCGGCTTGATGCTTACAAATTTGTAACTCAGTGGAGAAGACCTTTAGCTTCAAGAGCCAAAGATATAGGTGAGCTCTTTGTATGGTGTTTGTTATATATATGTGTTATTTGTCAAAGCTTTGGCCACTTCAAGCAAGAGCAGATTAAGGTATTTTCAGTCATTTTCACCCCTTGATTGTTCAAAAAACTTCAAGTATCTGATGCCAATCTACTTATGCAATTAATAGTCTATAATCTTTTAATGATTTTCTGGGGGACTTAACAGCCAAGGTGTAAAGTGATCAGTGTTCTCTGCAGGTTCTTTGTTATGGCAGATACACTGTGCAAACACATGCTACTGCTCAACTTGAATATAATAACCAGACAGATCAGATGAAACATGAAAGTCAAGTTAAAGTGGCCACCATCCTGTAAGGAACCTGTATATTTCATATTTACCTGGCCGAAACCAAGCTCCCCTGTGACTCAGGGGCCGTGCCCACCGGGTCCCTGGTGGGTCAGACAGGGTGGGTCTGGATCCCAGCAGACAGCTTGCTCTCAGTGAGTCACACCTGCATTGCTAAACACAAGGTCCATGTAACTCCAAGGTCACCCAGCCACACACTATTGCAGAGGATCTCTGAACTTTGACTACAAATCTCTTATGTCCTTGCAGTATGCAAAAGCACAACACCTTTAGGAAGAACTCAGAAACAAATTCATCTGCCCAATGCTGAATCCCTGGTGTTTTCAGAAGGGTAAATAGGAAATCTCACTAACCAACTGCATTGCAAGAATCCATACCCCACACCAAGAAATAGCAGAAGCTTAGGCTTTGTGCTCTTAGAAGGTTCTACCATGTGCCTAAAGTCGGTGCCTGATTAAAGCTTTGAATAAGAACAGCGTGAATCTGTGGGTTCTGGCACAAGCCTGGACAACAGCCGTACATGGCATACACTGCAGACATAATTTGTAAAAAATTTGTTCTATAATGTAATTAATAGAAGCACAGAAAAACACTTCCTTTTCACGTTGATTTAGATGTGATTTCTCAAAATAAATTGCACTCTAACAAAGTTTTAAGGGCAATTTATTTTTACTCAGGGATTCTTGGGTTAAAACTACATAAAAACACCTTGTGCAGTGGAGAAAACTGCTTCAGAGCATGCAGTATTTCGGGCACTTTGGTTCTTGTTTTTCCTGGAGCAAACATGCTGTCCTTGTTGAACAGGCATCTGGTACGGGATCCTGGAAGGCATTGGAATTCTTTCGGTTATCACAAATGCATTTGTTATAGCAGTGACATCAGATTTCATCCCTCGCCTTGTTTACGCTTACAAATACGGACCTTGTGCTGGCCAAGGAGAAGCAGGACAAAAGTAAGGCTTTTTTTTTTTAGCGGGGGCGGGGGGAACAGATGTGCATGAAAATCACTTACTACTTGAATAGATGCAGTATCACTGTCTGTGTATGTTCTGATTCCACTAAACCAAATGTATTGTTTGTGTTTAGGTAACAGATACCAGCCATAGGTACTGATGCTCTGCATATTCACAGAATGGGTTGCTGAGTGACTGTGATCCATGAGGTTACTTCAAGGCAAATATGGCAGAGCTATTTCAGAGACTTTGTGTGTGTGACAGGATGCTGCCCAAGCTGTACTTCCCAGCTGGTGGTACATGGATATAATCCTTTTTTTTTTCTGAAGCAATGCTAATACAAATTAGTAAAGAATTTGTTGAGCATCTTAAACTTGTACACTGGGGTTTTTTCCTGATGTAATATTCAGTGTGTATTACTTTAAAAAGTAGTGTCTAGCAAGAGGAAGAAATTTCCAACTAATACATCAATATATACTTACAGAGAAAAGCAATTTATTTTTCTTCTAAAACTAGAGCTCTTAGATCAAATCTTCCAGAAGAAGTTTGTGATCTGAATCCCTGCTGCCTAAGTGGATTTTCTTTCAGTATTGCTAAACACTGAGATTATATTAGCATGTGCACACTACCAGCAAGCATGAGATGGTTACTGCCTGGCCACTTGTGAAATCTCAGCTGCTGGGCTCCGGGAAGGTCACTGAATCCAGCCAAACACAGACACAGTTTGCAAATACTTTAGCAGTGCCATTAGCAAGGAACCCTGCTGTTCAAAGAAACCCAGGCTAAACAGTAGACAGTGACAGAGAGCTTGCATTCTGCTATTGGACATATGGCAGATTGATTTTTTTAATCCCTGCTGCAGAAAGTGAGTTCATCTGTTGCTGCCTTTTTGACATCTTTTGACTGTCAATACATTTAATCATACTGGTGGAAGAAGGGCATCTGCTGCGGCAGCTCCCGATTAGCAGATCTGCTAACTTGCTGTCCTGCAAGGATTTGGGCATTTTAGCTGGGGCTAGGGAGGATGTTCTGTTTACTTTCATGAAGAGATAAAATCCCTTCAGGGGCAAAGTGGTCTGGTGCCAGTTATTCCTGAGTGTGTGCCTCTGCTCGTGCCATTATAAAGATCTACAGGATATGGTGGCACTCTAAGGAACTCATTGCTAAGGAAAGCATAAGGAAGGATTTTCTCAGGACCGCTGTGGATGAAAAAACAGCACCTTTAGAAATATTTCTCTTAAGAGTCAAATACAACTCCGTGGCTTTGAAACTAGTTCTGCAGGGGAAATAGTTTGGCTCACAGTTTGGCTCTTATCTTCTTTTCACAAACCTCTAGTACAGTATTTTCACACTTCTTCTGCTTTTTTGAGTGAATTTCTAGATGAAGCCATCAGGTAGTAATATTTTGAAGGAGCTAACCTGTATTTAAACTGTTTATGTCAGCATTCTGAATAATGTTATTAGTAAGTACTGTTACAAAGGCAGGAAGGTATTCAAAAATCCACAGGAATAGTGAGTTTTCTCAAATTAAGGTGTGAAGACCGTCTGTTATTGAATAGCTTAAAGGAGAGAGGTACTCTTTTCTTTCAAAAAATGTCTGTAGGTATTAGATCCACATGACACACAATGATACTAGAAAAATCCTGGAATTAAATTAAGTTCCAAATGTAATCAGTATGGAGACAAAGCCAGATGGTGTTTGAATATAATTTCTCAAAGACTGTAAAGTCCTTGTTTAGAAAAACCCAACCCAAAACCAAAATCCGCCAACCCTTACAGTGCATTATACTCTGCACCAAGATGAGTTGTGTGCCTACACTTACCTGTGTTTGGGCAGCGCAGCATGAAGAGCACAACACATTTTGGCCAGATCTCCTCAGCTTTACTGACACCAGACTTGAGCCTTCTATTGACACCCACAGCCCTTCAACAGGGGACATAACTTCTCCTACTCAATGTTCTCGAAATTTTGCCTCACAGTGTTCAGTCACCCTGGGTTCTTCTAGAATGGAGTTCCTCTGATTAACTGGATATTTTCTAAAAAGCTGTTTAAAGTGTATTATCTTTCCATCTGATTTAGTCTCCCTTTGTGCTAGTACCATGAGTGTAACAGTGGGAGTATTTTGATTATCTTCCTAACACTCTTCATTATTTTCTCTGTCCCTATTGTTCACCATTTAGGTGACTTTTCAAAAGTAACCAGTCCCAATCTTCACCATTCCTTGTCCCATAGAAATCTACCATTGCTTCACTTTTATTGTTCATCTGACCTACTTTAGCATTTCTTTTATATTGCCTCAACATCCTTTTCAAATATTAATAAGCATCAAAATTGTACTTTTGGGTTTTATGGAACCCAAAGGACATCCTCCTGGGTACAACAGTTAATGGAAAAACCTTGCTGTGTCCTGCTGACAGCATTTTGTCCCCTCTAGGTGTATGGTTGGCTATGTTAATGCCAGTTTATCAGTATTTCTGGTGTCTGACTTTGAAAACCGTTCAGAGCCAACATCAAATGGAAGTGAATTCTCTGGTTCACCATTAAAATATTGCAGGTAAGTTTCTGGTCAACCTACTTCTCTGCTTTAGGACACTGAAATGGAGAAGCGTCATAATAAATCTGGAGTTGAAACTAGTTTTTAGAAGTTAAAAATGGAAAGTTTTAACTGTGCTGTTCAGGGTCGTGCTCATCTTGGTACTGTTTGGCTGTTACCTGCATGATTCCTTCCTCAGATAAAAGAGAAGTCAAAAAGTTGGTATCTACAGGGTGTTCCTTAGGCAGGATTTTTATGGTGTCATAGCTTGACTCAGACACAATCATCATGGATAAATATGGTATCAAAGGGCCAGTAATAGGTGCCTAACTACTTAGGTACCAGTGAGACCCAATTGTGATGAGATGATATCACAGGACATGCACAGGAAGTCAAGATTGCACGGGAGAGGCCACACAGAGGTATTTCACAGGTCTGACAGACATAAACAGGCTCTGTCGTAAGCTGTCTTTACGAAACCTCAAATCCAGCATTTCCAAAATGTTGAATTGTTAATATGTTTATGTCATTGCTTACTGGTGTAATTATTAGTAATAATCATATATTTGTGGTTTGAATCAAAAGAAGATGAGCAGTTAATTATCTGCATGTCTTTGTCCTCAACAACAGATTGGAGAAATTGCAGTCTAAGAAAAGTCTGTATTGGCAGATTTGCACCTAAGTGAATTTAATGGCCAAAACCCTCAAGGGTCTACATAAAGGTCTTAAATATTGTGTCCCAACCAAAAATACCAAACAAATACAGCTACCATTTTTTAATTGCAATGTTACATTACAAGCATGGGACCTGGTAGCCTTTTAGCAGATACACTTAGTCCAAATATTTTTCATTGTGAAGAATTAAAATATCCTTTTATGAGTGCCTAAAGAACAAAAGATACTCTGTGGTACCAGAAAGGTCTGTGATTCAGCAAAAGTCAGTGATACTTGCAATATTGTGATGTAGGAAGAATTTTGAGTGATATAGCATAATAAATGGGGGGAGGAAGTGGCATCAATGCTTTCTTTTAACTAACTGATGTTTAAGACTGTTGCAACTTATTTGGCAGAAAGAGTATTCCAATGCTGAATTCACCTGTGGAGCAGAACCACAGTGAGAATATTCCATTCCACATTGTTTGCTATAGCATTATTTAATAATTTTTTGTCATTCTGACCATTCTCTTCCCCCCCTTCAATTCCTTTCTTCCGCAACTTCTAGCATGAAGTTTCTGCTCCTTAAATTTGATGATGGAAATCCCACAATAAAAAAAAAAAATCTGCTCAATATCACCTAAACAGAACACTATTGAAATTGGTGTGATAAATCTCCAAAAGATATATCTGTCCTTTTGGGAGACACTGAATTGTTATGTATATCTACACTTGAAAGAAAATTAACATCTTTCTTTATCTGAGTTTATCAGCTTCTTACCAAACTGCATTCTACTAAAGCATCAGTCATTTTAATTTCACTTCAAGGCAGATATTGATAGGCAGGTAAGGAAATATTACGTTCTACTGTGTAATAGTGTAGGCATTTTTCCAGGAAGGCAGTTTGTCTGAAAAAAGTCCCAGTTAACTTCTGGTTGCCTGGAAGACAGATAGTGCTGTGCTATTCTGCTTGTTTATAAAAGGTTTCCCCATTTTTTCATGTGTAACAATGGATTCCTAGTGAGTAAAAAAAAGAAAAGATATACTCTACTGGAACTTGGTCCAGGGATTTCTCTTTTCGGGATGCTTGGGATATTGTAAAAACATCCTAAACTATGAAGTCAGAATGCTACTTGCACAAGGAAAGATTATCTCAGTTTTTAGAACTTATTTTAGAAATACTGCAATTTGTAAGAGATTTGATGCTGACTAATATGTCAAGACAGTTTATTTCAGTTTGTATAGCACCCTCTGCAATCTAAGAAGGTGAAGCTTCATGGAGAAATACATATTATCATAGAGATTAAATAATGTTTATTTCTTTTATTCATCTGCATTTTCATTCGTTTCTTAAAACTAACTTAGTGATCAACCTGTATTATTTACTATGATATTTTCAATATTTTTTTACAGTGAGTTTTCTGTCCCATCTAGTAAACAGATGAAGAAGCGAACAATTTTTACACTACTTTTAGATAAGTTTTCCACAGTTCTATTTTAGAATTAACAAACTGCTAGTAAAAATAGACTCCAGAATGTGTGACTTAAACCGATTCATGGTTTGTAAATACAATCTTGGAGTATTCCTGGATCTAACTTTCCCAATAGATACCTACAATTAAATTTTGGAGACCTAAAATCTTCCAAATATCACTGTGAGAAAAGTCACTAGATCACTTCCTCACATGGTCCTCACCTCTTGATATACCAAGAGGTGCAGTGCTGGCTCTGCTGAAGTCAGGATGAGTCATGTTTTACACCAGGGATGGCCAACTAATTGATCAAGGGCTAGGTGGAGTCCATGGGGCATTTCTATATGGATTTTGGGAGAACTATCAGGCTGACGAAACTGGGGACATTTATGGGTTTAAAATGTCCTTGAATAAAGGGAATAAAATGTCCTTAAAAGAGCAGACCATCCCACCCTTCTCCAAGTTCTGAGGAGGTGCCTGAGAGGTACATGTCATGCTGCCAAGGGAGATGCTGTAGGGTCAAAGCACCTCCCATCCTGTGTATTTGTTTCAGGGGTTTTCTTCAGTCACTGGTTTGGGTCCTTTGTATCCAATTTCCATTAGAACTCCTGGAATGCATCTTACTGGTTGGTTTCAGCTGAAAGTAAGTCCATTTGCATGAAGAAAAGTGTGTTAAAGTGGAGGTGATCAGCACACTTGCTTCAAAAGCAGGCACCTGACCTGAAATCAAGCACTGGCACAGGCCCAGCCTTAGAAGCAAGCAGCATTAGGGTAACCTGTGCACTTCGGACTGAGCTCATTTTTGGTGCAGAGAATGTAATGATCAAGAGAAGATAAGTTTTGGTTTTGCCTTCACCCAGGCAGCAGTGCAGAGATTGCTAACTCCCATGCTGTGCTTGTCTTTCAGGTACAGGGACTACCGAGACCCTCCGCACTCCCCAGTGCCCTACGGTTACACGCTGCAGTTCTGGCACGTCTTAGCAGCGCGCTTGGCCTTCATTATTGTGTTTGAGGTCAGTGACCATTCAGGTGGCAGAACAAAACCAAAAAGAATACAAATTTCCCTCCAAAGCTTTGCATTGGGCTGATCTATGATGGCAGCTGTTGAGGTGTTTTTTGTCTTAGTTTCTTCTACTTATATTGCACTTTGTATTCTCAGCTTTGTTTTCTGAACAGTCACAGGCATGTAGGTTCTTACAGAAAAGGGAATATGACACTGAAAGTTGTAGCAGTGATTTGCAAAGAGGGGGAAATAAATGAAGCTTTTATTTACTTTTTTGGTAACTTGTCTAGGTTGGGAAGCCATATGCTGACTGTTGTGTGAGGATAGGGGTGAAGGAACATGAGAAGAAAATATTAAATCTGAGCAACTCAGAAACAATGATAATTAAAGTTACAGTACTTACACATCTAGCTTTTTTTTTTTCTTGTTTGTTTTTTTTTTTAAATGACCTTCATTCCTCCAGAATGGTTGGCATCACAAAGATGACGACAATGAAAAGTATTCAATATCTTTGTCTATGTTCATAATATTAGTATTTACTGTCAGTATCTCAGACGTCTTTAAGGCAAACCAAAGGAGATAATTCTAACTTCACATGACTGGTATTCCCATGCTGATTTTGAAAAAGAGAGCCAGAAGGGTAGAAAATAGGATGAGATAATTTACCAAAAGAAAAAAAAAAAATGCAGCTCTTAAGGCCTAATTTCAAGTACCTGAATATCCCCACCAGAATCCAGGAGCTCAACATTTCTCCAGCACAAGAAATTTGAAATGCCTTTTACACTGTGACGAAGCCAAAGAAGGAACACATGATTTTAAAAAACTCTTTACTCAGTCCTCTGCTCTGAAAGCATAGCAACAAGGCATTCAACACAGATATGGAAACTGTGGTCACCATACTGGCATATGGCGTAATGCTCGTGAGCACATATTGCATTCTGGCTCGCAGGAGAGTGTGAATTCATTCTGAACTGAGCTTTCAACGCACCTCTTTGGGTAACACAGCAGAAGCATTTGTGTTAGAGCAAAGGTGGAGAATAAGTATTTTCTAGATTATTATTTCTATTCTTTGTGGCTCAGCAGAAGCCCAAGGACTTCAGCAAATTCCCCATGATTGTAATTTTCAGACCTTCCCAGGTGAAGGAATATGGCACTGGAGGTTGGGCTCTCTTCTTCCTTTACACTGGGTAACTTATTAGCAGTTGGTTTCCAAGGAGATAATTTCTTCCATCATCTGTTCCACACTCAGGGAAATATTAAGGAAAAGACAGAGAGAAATATTTGATGGAGGCCAGCGGGGCTTGATCTCTTCTAGTACTGAAAGTCAGGGTATGCAAGTCCGAAAAGGACTACAAGAATGGTCGTGGTAGGTCAGCCTAAGAATTTTAAAGACTGAAGAAAGTCTGGCTTCTTGATACACACTTGACATAAAGGCAGCCCAGCACAGGCACAAAGAAAAGTGAGGCAAGAAAAATGAGCCCTGTTCAAGTCTCAGTGTCCAACCAAATTTGTGACCAACTGTGGAATAACTTTCAGTGTCTGCCTGTTACCAGGCACATCTGAGTTGACTTTGCTTTGTCTCAACCAAAGCCATAGGCTGGCTCATATCTGCCTCCCTTAACATGAGCCACTCTGCTTATTGACACTGCAAACTATAACTATAACTATAACTATAACTATAAAATTATAACTGTAACTTAACTATATGAAATCAAAAAGGTAATTGCAGCAGAAACCATGACCTTTTTATTTGCAAATACTAATGGTTGTATTGTGATTGCTGCAGTGCTTACGATAAAGATTGCACAAAGAGATAGGGGGTTCAAGGTAGGTTTTTTCATAAATTACGTAACTGCCTAGGCTCAGGCCCCTTTTTGGCACTCTGAGTGTGGTTTGTTTTGGATAACTTAACCTCCTTTGAAAACAAACAAAAGTATTTCCTATCACTGCAAAAGGCTAAACTGACAGAAGAGGCTCTTTTTTTCTCCTTTTAAGTTTGGCAAAAAAACCCCAACAATTAGACTATTGTGAGTTTATTTATCATGAGGGAAGAATACATGGGAAAACATTTTACAATATCTTTTCAGTAGCTTTCAAAAGAAGGGTTCTGCTTGGAGAAGAAGAAATACCTTTATTTCTCCAATCTAGAATGTATGTCCTTTCTGAGATGGAGGATTTTTCTGTTTATCTGTTCCTCCTCTTAAGTGAAGTTAGTAAATCTACAAGCAGCATTTTTGATCAAACAGAAAAGGACACTCATGCAATCCTCGGGCATCAAACTCAAGTTTTGCTGGGTCATGTCTAAAATAGGAGGGACAAAGGATCAGTCAACTTGTATTTAATTGTGGTGTCTGCTAAACAGGAGTATGTCTTTGGATAAGAGACACAGTGTAAGAAAAAATGTTCAGGTTCTGTTTTGTATAGATACATTACCGCTTTTGTATAGATACACTACTTCAAATTTTGATGTGTTTATGGCAACAGGAAGTGTTACATCATTTAAGCCTCCTCTTCCTGCAGAGCAGAAACTAATACCAGTACTAATACCAGGCTCTGTCCAAACAACCTTACAGCAAATCATGACCTCTGGGCTTTGAACACACAGGCCATAGAACAGTTTTGAGGCTTTATTTTAACCCACCTGCTCATAATTTCTGCTGTGACCCACACTCCACTGTCTTTGGCTGGAGTTCTTGTGTGGAAAAAAACTTCATGTTTTTTTTCTTAAAATTTAGTAATGGATTTAGTTTAAAAATAGCATCTGTCAGCATATCAGAAAGAGATGGTTTTCAGAAGATACGAAAACTACTTGTTTTCTTCCTGAGGTTTTACATTTTTCTTTCCTTTTTTTGTGTTCACAGCACCTTGTATTTTGCATAAAGCATCTGATCTCCTACTTAATTCCAGATCTTCCAAAAGATCTGAGAGATCGAATGAGGAGAGAAAAGTACCTGATTCAGGAAATGATGTATGAAGCTGAGCTAGAACGTCTGCAAAAAGAGCGGAAGGAAAGGAAAAAGAATGGAAAATCTTATCACAATGAGTGGCCATGACAGGATGAGGAAGAAACTGCTTAAAAGAAGATAAGAACTCTTGTTTATAAAAAAATTCCTGGTTTTCTGAAGCAGAGAGTGCACTGAAAAGAATAGTCAGTAATGTTGTGTGCATTTAGCACATGTGTGCCCCTGTTCAATAGGGTGGATTTTGTCGTGAGCCTTTTGAAATTAGAGGTGTTTCCAAGGCTTAGTCTTCTCTAGAGCTGATGTCAACATGAGCACATCAGACCAATGCTAAGTCTCTGCACTCTTGCCAGGAAGCTCCCAGGCCCTGACTAAAATTCGAGGCCCTGAACTTCAAAGCAGTTACACAACTTACAGTGCTTTACAGAACTCGGTGATCTTATGGCTCATTCTCATGAAGTTGCTACTTCATAAACAGTGACTGCGCCTTGGCAACGTGGCAGTGTTTGTCTGTGTGTGTGGCCACCACCTGCAGCACGTGCATGGCAGCGTTGCTCTCTTCCACAGTGGACCCAACTGCGTTAGTTTGCATTTGCCACCAGTGAAGGTCACGTAGGTGGATCATTTCCATTGCTCAACAATACTGAAGTATTATCTAGAAGGAGATGCATGATCATGAGCCTGATCAGCTGGTCTAACAATGCTGAAAAATGTAAGCGCCAGAAGTGCAGACTGATAGCCAAGCATCTAAATGTGGCCAGAGGTATCTAGCTGTAGGGTCATTTATTTGGAAATGACACTGTGAAAAGTTGGTAATACATGTTAAAGTTTTGAACAGTGCCTTTTCAGCTATAGGACTGTCTGGTGTCTGAAGGAATCAAATCAGGTTAGGGCATCTTGCCCAGAACTGCCCATGTATTTGTGTTCCCAGATCACATTGAGGCCTAGGCAGGAATTAGAGCATACTTACACATGTAACAGGTGTCAGACAGTGTCTTAAAGGCCTGTCTTAAAATAAAACAAACAAACAACAAAAGACAGATGAACAAGGTCAGCAGAATAAAACACAATCATCCAGAATATCTACACTTGTAGCACTTTCTGTATTCATCATTCCATTATCTATTATCTATTCCATTATCTGTGAAGGGGTGGAGGGAAAAAACAATACAACAGGTTGTAGTATGAAACAGCTTGAAATCCTTAATGCAGAGCAATTCTACACAGGCTGCAAATTAGACTTGGGCAAAATAAGCCACTGTCAATATCCTTGAGAAAATTCCTTAGTATTGAGAAATTTAAAATATCTGATTTAATTAAGAAATTAAAAATTTCCAGACTATTAACCCAAAAGAGTGGACTTGTAGCTTTGAAGACATCATTAGTGTTGGATGGAGCAACATGAATCAAAATACTGAGTGTTGTGAAAGCTCTTCAATCAGTTGTCTCTAAAAGTTATTCTAGAAGTAATTTGATAGAAGGAGTAGAATTTGCCCTTCTGGACAGACCACACAATGCAAGATCCTACAGATGGATACCTCAAGCTCCACATGACAACAGGACCATTTGCACCGAGACAAATACCACCAAATTAGATCTATTAACTTTTTTCCACTGCAAAGGAGAACTGTGCTATTTGCATGAGAGGGGGGAGCTTTGATGAAAGGCAATATGACTTGAGGAAGCAGAGGGATGAAAGAAAATGTGAGCACCCTCCTCTCTGTAGCCACTGCCTGCCTACACAAAAAAGCAAGGAACCTCCTCTAGAAGCAACCCACCATTGCTACCTGAAGAGGATAAATGACACAGCAGCTCCCTTTTATCAGCTGCTCCTGGCCCAAGCCTGAAAGTCCCATGAGACAACATAAACACTGAAGGAATTTCAGGATTAGTCTGTTCTGTGTTGGCTTGGTGCCAAACTGACTGGGGAGCACAACTAGTGGTTGTGGGGTAAATTCCTGACTAACGGGAAGTAAATTTGTTCATCTTTGCTTCTGCTCACAGCAGCTGTGGACACAGCCCACAGGACAGTGGGGAAATAGGAGCATTTCTGTCTCTGTAAATAGGGGGTGGGGATCAGGCAGTGGTGACCTCCAATACACACATGCCAGATGGGTTAGTATTTACTATCCACCACCTACAGTTGCAGCCTGGGAATTTTGGGACAGGATCGCTGTGCAAAATCATATTCAGACAAAATTCTCATGAATAATTGGATTATTGTGGATACCCTCTGTTTAATGTCTAAACCAACAGATGACCAGAGCTTAGAAACTGTTACTAAGTAGTAAAGTGAGACATGAGCCATGCATAATATTAGTGTCACCCGTACGAGCACAATGGACCTGTGCAAATCCCTGCAGTAAGATGCAGCTTTGTCAATTTAGATCTCAGTAACTTTGAGAACTGAACTGAAACACAGTAGAATATAAACTGACTTCCACTCCAGAGAAACCACTGCAATAAAATGTGCCAAAACAAATAATGCGCAGCAGAAATGCAATAGATAATAATTGCTTTTGAGAGTAGTTTTCAAGATAGCTGCATTATGATGAATTTTCCTGACAACACTTTGCTAGAAGATGTGTCCTGCTCTGCTCTAAACGAGACCATAGGTTGGCTGCTTGCCAAGCTTGTGCTGAGTATGATGCTGCAGGGGGCTCTGACCTCCCTGGCAGACCCTGAGTACATCTCAGTCACTTCAGTTTGACCAGCCAACCCATCAAGGTTTCTCTGCTGCTGGTCTGATGAACAGATTTCCCTGGAGTCCTTCAGAGCTACATAGCAGAACACTCAGGAAGGATGCCCCCTTTTTATTTACTAGAAAAATAAAATACAAATAATAGTATAATAATAAATGGAATTTTAGTAGTCTCTAGAGAACTAATTTATGCCATTCTCTTCTTGATCAGATGATGGGTTTTGTTTAAATCTCCATGTGACAGTCCTGTATGTTGTTTACTTATTCCAGCTCCACAAGAGCACTACCTTCAAGGGAATGAGAAAGAACTGCAACCTCAATGCATGGCACAGACATTTTACATAGCAAGCAGGACAGCACACATCAGAGATTTTACTGTGAAATCATTTTGCAATCAGCATAGGATTGTTTTCCATAGGCCATTCTTGACAGCAGCATGTACTTACACACCAGTTTTTAAAACCAAGGAAAAAATGTATATTGGGACTGTTTTTCAGCCCGTTTGCTAAGTTTTTTGCATTCTGTCCCATGCTGGTTTTACAGATCTTAGAATAAAAAATGTAAATGAACAACCTGGATACTCTGACAAAAGAAAAATCTAGGAATAGAACGTCATCTACATTCAAGCCACCAAATACTACAGCAGAAAACGTGTTTACAAATCAGTTCTTTTTTATTTTAAATCTTTCTGAGGGGAGTTACATTATTGACCATATATATATTATATATATATATATATAAAGTATATAGAGAGATTGTTTATTTGTAAATAGAAAAATTCTATGGAGAAGAATGTCAAGTTTTCACACTTTAAAAGAAATCATCAACATAAAGCCATGTTTAATGCTTGTATAATGTGATGTAATAAACTTTAAAAATAAATTATGCATATGAAATATTTACTGCTTGTCATTCATGAGTTTCTTTCTGTTTACCTTATTGGTTCAGCAAGCAAACTGACCAGTCAGATAGAAGTAAAATTTAAATGCAGACCAAAAAGAGACAAAATCTATCACTATTTTCTCTCTGTGGTTCTTTTGTGTATTCACATAGTCAAATATTGTTACTGTTGTGGTTTTACGGTTTGGGTTTTTTAATGTTTTTACTTAAACACGTTCCTAATTGTTTTGTCGCATGACCCTGCCAGATGCTGCATGTAATTTGGACACTGTGGAGTGCTCCCACTCCTGTGAAATGAATCAGTTTTGAGCATCCCACATTTCTTTATCAGGTGAGCTTTTAGCTGGGAGAGATGAAGGATCAGGGTGCAGACTCCAAGAATTATCTTGCTTTTACACAGACAAGGAAGGCCCTGGCTTAGAGTTCAGGTAGCAGAGGACAGTATATTTTCCCAGAAAAAATATTATTGAAAATCAATTAATTGCTTTAATTAATGATGCCAATTAAGAAGAATATAGGAAAAAATAAAGCCAAAAGAGTCACTTTATAGCTCTGCAGCAATCACGGGAGGTTAGATAGCAAGAAATGGGGTAGCTGCTTAGGTCACCTGCAAAGCGTAAGGGTGTTTGTCTCTAAACCGCTTATAGCAAGATATACTTCCCAGTGAAAACTCATCTTGCTGAGTTTTTATTGTGGACCAATAAATATCACCTGGCCCAAACTTTCACTTCATACCAAAATTTGAGTTAAATGACTGCTCAGTGCTTAAATAGTGACTTCAACAATAAAGGGGAGGTAAGACGGTAATTTACACATTTCCTCTGTTTTAAATAACTAAATGAATTGAAAGCACGGAGAAGAAAACTACATTTTTTAAGTATGATAGCCAGGAAGATTAGTCTTCATGAACAAAACAGGTAGAAGTTACAGATGATCTAAGGCAGCATCAACTACAGCACGGTAATTTCAGCACAGAGTGATGCTGAAAGGACATGCTGATGCTGTTTCACACAGCAGTGACCAGTCACCCTCTGGAGAAGCACATTCAGATGGGAAGTCAGCATTTGGATTGGGAGGGCTGTAGCCATACTGGCAGGCATACAGATCAAGTGCTTGCTGCAGGCTTCTGTTGTCTACAGCTTACTCTCTCTCACAAAGCACAGGTACAGAGAGGCACCCTGCAGCAGCGTGGAGATATCAGTACTTACCCTGTTTCACATCTGTGTCCTGAAAGTACCAGGAAAGTACCAGGTAAGTATAAATTATTATATTCCAAGGCTGAAGAAGTATTCCATAGCACAGAATGCAGCATCTGTTTCTGGGTCATGAAGACAAGGCACAAGGTTGAATGAGCTGCACTTCTGAAACTTGAGAGGCATAGCCAGCTGATTCAGTCAATGGGCTAATTGTCTCAGAGTAACTCGCGTAGTCCCAAAACAGAGATATTCCTCTCCTGAATCCTAGAAGACTTTATTCAGGATGCTATTGTTTGTCTCAGATCTCAGATAAAGGGACACAAGACATAACTCATGGGATCTATCCCACTTGATCACAGCCCTTCCACACAGTGGCTTTAGGCACTGACCTGAACCTGGAGCTACAGCAGAGGAGTGAGAAAAGGGACTTGCCCTAAACTTTGCACTGGATAATGCAAAAAAATGCTTCAGGAGGCATGGGGGAAACCTGCCTCCATCACCACACAGTTTTGCACTGGGTTAGCCGATGGAGTCATGGCCTTGGTGGCACCCACAGAGTGTGTGGCTGGCCTCTTCTCCTGGTCTGGTCCTTGGAGCCCATTTTTTCACCTTTCTTTTCTGATCCTAACAGTTCATCTTATGCAGTAGATCATCAAGTGCCCTCTGTCACAAGGGCACAGAAAAAAATTGGTTTAGATGCTACAGGGCCCCAGTCAAGGTAACTAAGCTAGCACTGTGTCATTTTCCAAGTTACAGCAGCTCAGTACTTGGCACAAATGCAGTATAATTTTTAGAAAGCGTTTAAGGCATGCAGTCAGTTTTTCACTTGATTCCCAAGCATCACTGCCTTCTAAGTGTCACAGCTCAGCTTTCCTGCAATGGCTTTAATTTTCCAACTTAATTTTGCTGCTGTAGAAGAGTTTTAAACACTCCTGTATAGCCATAACAAAAGTCTGAAGCACAAAAGTAACACAGTGGGTCAGTCTGTTCCCCACTGTGCCCAAAAGCAAGCAGGAGAAGAAAGCAATGGGGATTTTCACCCTCCCAAGACACCAGCACTGGGCATGGTCTCACGTGGATGGGCTGTTAACCTTCTCTTGGCAGCCCCTCCAGAGGATGGGCCATTCCATAAGCCCTGCAGCCCTGGAGAAGCCTTCACCATATGACATCCTCTGTGATCTGTTCTCCATCCCGGAGAATTGTGCAGGAGGTTCTGCACACCTGCCAAAACACAGTATCCACTTGCCTGGCCTGAACCAGCCTTGAACAGGAATCCCCAGAGTGAAAACAAGGACTGCAAGAACACAAAGGACTAAGAAAGTTTCAGCTCATAGCTCTGGAGAGAACGGCTGTGGCAAATGCAGATGCAGCCTTCACTCTTGTCCAGTACAGCCAAAAGGGAATCTTCTATATTAACATCTCTGCTGCAATGTGCCCAGCCCAGTGCAAGAACAATCCTAGGCCAGCAAGCTGGGCATGCAGCAGAAGGCTGCTGTGGTTCTGGCCTATGGCACAGAATAAAAAGTGTAAATAGATTATTTCCTTCATGAGGACCAGCTCTGTAAGGACAAGACAGAAGAGAACAGGGAGATAGGGCATGAAGGGAAAGACAGTACTGACTCTTGCCTCTACCACCACCAAAGTCACTCTTGCAGCTCCTAGCAGTGAGCACAGAGGAGAAGTTGCAGGTAGCCAAGAAACAAGTGGGTTAAAAAAAACACAGATGACAAAACCAGCAAAATAAATATGCTCTCAGAATCAGTTCTACAGAGGAACCAGATAGCACTAAATTTACCTCCTATACAAAAAAAAAAGACCCACTGTTTCTTGCAATCTGATAAGGTTCCACACCCTAATCTCTTCATACTTCCAATGCCTTAAAAGAAAAAAAAAAAAAAAAAAAA
>VXBC01005848.1:2083139-2117210 GCA_013399945.1 Ploceus nigricollis
GAACAGTACTCTTCCCAAATAAAAAATTCACTCTGAGGGTGAAATGAGATTAAAAGCAGATATTTTCCAGGAGGCTCAAAAATATCAAGCAAATATTTCACATAGAAATATTGCTTTAGGCTCTGTCACCAAGAACCAGAGAGAGTGAGGAAGTGCAAGGAAAACCTGATTCCTTTCTTGACTAATGTCAAGGTCATGCAAAAGCGATAGTGCCACAAAGCTCAGCAGATGCCTGCCCATGACCCCAGCAGAGCTGGTAACTGACCCAGAGCAGGAATGTCAGCAGTGCTTGACATGAACAAAACTGTCCTTATGGGCTGACGCAGCCTTGTGTCATATGTGAAGACCATTGACTTTGCTCTTGTCACTTGCAACATCCATTTCAATGTGGCTAAAGGCAGGGTTGTCAGTTCCTTCGTCTGCCATGGTAAATGGTTTCCAGTTCAACACTTCCACTTTCTCTGGCTAAAAAACAAAAGACAAAAGCCATGCTGTGAAACACAAAAAACAGTCTTCCTCTCTTTGACCTCTCTTTGGCCAGCAGAGTCAGGCCTGACATACAGGGTTGCCTTGCAGGAAAACATGTTGGCTGCTGACAGAGCACAAATACTTACTCATTGCAGTAGACAGTATTTTTCTAGGGGCATGGAAAGTTTTGTATTGCATAAGGTACTAATTGTGTAAAATGTTCTTGTAACACAAAATGTTCTTGTCCTGCAAATTGGTTTGGGTGTGCAAAGTTCTAATTGCTGTTTTCATGTCTACTGATATGTCACCACCAGGTCTTTGAGCTATGGACTCCCAACCCTTCATCCTTGCCCCATCTGTGACAGGAAGAGCAGATTAACATGCATCATTGCTTTGACGTCACATTTCTATTAAATGGAATGAGATATTGAGCTCCTCATCTGCAGAAAGTTGCTTAGTTAGCCCTGATTTTCTATCTCATCAACTTTCTGCAGTATTTGTAATATCAACCACTTGTTATTCAGCTCTTAGCCATATAAGAGACAGATACATAAAGAGACTTGTTTCTGACTCCAGGCATAAAAAAGTATGGCTGTGGAGATTAGCTTCCATGTGGGTGGTGGATTGTTTTGTTCTTTTTCAAAAGACTTCAGGGATTAAATTCCCAGACAGTAGAAACAGATGTTGACCCATTAAAGACAGTAACTGGATAGCTGATCTCCAGTACTGACATGGGCAAATAGCATTACAATAGTATGGTAAAATATCCCTTTTTTTCACTGGTGTTCTAATCCAGAAGCTGAAATACATAGGATCATTCTAGAAGGAGTTGTCAGTATCGAGGAAAAACCTTTTGCAAGCTGGACCATCTTAAAGATGTGATTATTGTCTGAACTACTGAACGAAGCTGAGCTTGAATGTTCAGCTGACGATATTGATTGAAATGTGATCTGTAGCTTATTTTTAGAAAGCAATTTCCCTGTATTCTCCCTTCTAATGGATGTTATTACCCAATAATATTTCCCCTTTTCTTAGGATGAGAGCAAGGAAACAGATACACTGACTACAAAAATTTTCTCTCAAACAGCAGTAAAAGTTACAAAAAAAATCTGACCTTAGAGAACACATGTTCACAAACAAAGGAAGCTTTGCTGAGTCCAAGGTGTGCCTTGGGGCAGCTTCCCAGAGGCCAGTTAGGAAGTATTTTAGGAGAAACATTGAGAAAACTGTCCCTTTCCTCAGTTGCTTCTCTGTTGTTGACTGAAGCTAAGCTGTTGCAAAACTGCTTCCTTGCCTGTGGCAGCTGCCTTACTTCCACCTGCCTTATGCTCTGCTACTGCCTTAAAGCAGATAGTCCTATCAGGCAGCATCAGGTGCTATTCATCCTGATTGGAAAAACGTAAGCTAGGAAATTTGTTTGCCTTTGTCCCCTGGAAGAGAGATTGGTTTAAATCAGAGATGCATAATTACACTTACTTGCTCATTTTCAGACCGTGAGAAGTTGGACAGGAAATCTTCCTTGGTCAGCAGGAATTTACGATCTGTGTTCTGCTTTAGTCCTCCTACAAAATAGACAAGTTTTGTTCAGCCAGCTTTACACATGCAAACCATGTGTCAGACCCCAGCTATGGCATCAGGCCAGGCAAGCAGGACAGAGTCATGCAGCAAAAGCCATCAAGCAATCACAGACCTTAGGGATCATTTCTTTACAAAAATGTATACCCTGCTCTTCTCAATATATAAAATGATCCCTCAAAGTCTATTTGAAATGCCTTAGCTATTTCCTAGCTTCCTAGATCCTCTTTGGATTTCCTATTTTGGAAAAAATTGAATCTGGCAATCACCAGAAAAGAATGAATCACATACAGTGATGTCTGGGACTACTCTGCCAGACCAGGAGTTGTGGCACCAAGTGCTACCCTGAACCCTGGGCTCCAGTTCTCAGCTCCCTATCAGCAAGACTCCTGTCTCCAAACTCACCAGCAATTTTTTACAGTGAATTATTTAAGGGCATTCCCAAGATGGGGGGGATGAGGGTTAATGGAATATCTGGGCATTTTAAGGCATCGAAGATTAACTATTCTTGGGAGGGAAACAAAAGAGATGTAGGTGCTGGGAATTAGCTCTGCTTGCCACCTGAGGCTTAAATTGAATCTTGCTCCATGAGAAGCAGGGTGACATTGTGACTGGGTTAATTCTTTTGTGCTTCTGTTCTTGGGCTGAGTATTTCTCATCTGGATTTATTGAGTGGTCTGGTTTTCATGCATTATTTCATGGCCTATAGGTAACCTGATCCCTATCTGGTAAAAAGCAAAATTTGAGTTCAAGCATCACTGTAGCAATGGGAAGAGCATGTGCTTGAAAGAAAGTATGGAGCAAATCTTCTAAAAACTGAGAAGGAAAAGAAAATTAGATAAATGTAGTTTGTACTTATTAGTTGCAAGGCATAGGGAAGTTAATAGAACTGAATTTGTCTACTGAGTTTGGAGTTTCATAGTCCTGGAGCCGTTGTGGATCAGTCTAAAAATTTGAAATCTAACAGCCTCAAAGATAAGGGCTGTTATATGAATCTGGCTGGAGATACTGGGTAAAGCTGTGGAAACAGCTGCTTTTTTGCTGTTTCTGCCATGCATGAGGTGAATGACAAGTGGAGTTTGCATCTGACCTGGATGCAGAAGTAGTGAGACCATGGGCTGGAACAGAACTCCCCATTCTTACCCATGGCAAGCTGCTTTTTCCCTTTGCACAAAAGTACTGGGAAACTGAGAAAGAAGCTAAAATAGCCATGCAGAGGCTCTGCAGCTCTTAGGCATGTTCTTGAGGAATGTGGTGAAAAGCATGCACTCTATAGATGTAGACAACAGCCCTTGAGTGCTCTGAACTCACTCAAAGTAAAACTGCTTTCGTCCTCTAGAAGCATTGCTCCAAGTTGTTGCCATGTTGCCAAAAGACAGATGTCTTTTTTTTTTTCTTCTTCTTTTTTTACCCCTTAGGTTTAAAAATATGCTGAAACTTCTTTCTCCTTAGAGATTTGTAGTAACTTTTGCTGTGAGCAAAGACCAGGAGTGGGATGCAGAAGCGCTGAGGGGAGGAAATTCGATTTAGGATGGTAACCTTTACATAGTGTTTGCAATAGGTTCCTGGCACTTCCTGTGGCTCTCAGGACATCTTAGTTTGAAAGAGATCTGAGACACACTCAATCACAGCTCCAAAACTAGTACCTGTTAGGAGGCTGATAATTATTCCCACAACTACTGTGACAAGTGTCCCAAGTGTGCTGAAGTAGAGATAAGACAAGGAATACCAGTTGTCTGCCAGGGCCGGCCTGAAATAAAGCAGAAAAAGTGTTAATCTCTCTTTTTCTGTTCCAAACAGCTTCAAAGTGTTTGTTTCCAGACAGTGTATAAATACAGAGGTACTTTTGAACCAAGCAACCTGGTAATCTTGAGCTACCTCCATACAATCATATGTGCACTGAAAATTTGCTCCAAAATTTGCAGAACAAGTTCCTCTATGAGAGACAAGGCTATCCAGTAGAGTGAGGCAATGCATGAGACAGAGCAGGTAAAACAGGACAGTCCTGTCTCTGCTGTGAATCTAGTGCAGAGCTGAACACTCTAGTTATCCAGATGAAGGGATTAATTTCTTTAGCAAGGGTGATGTTATTTAAAGGAAGTGACACAAAAAAAACAACAAGGAAATCAACCCCATGCAGCTCTAAATAGCAGAGTAACTGTCTTTACACCTCATTCTGCTCTCCCTGACTATGTGCTCTGTTGCAACAGGTGCTTCCCAGCAGCCAGGAGCAATGCTGGAGGGCTCATGCGAGAGGTGTGGTATATGAAACCGGATGCTGGGCACCCAGTGTGTCAGGGTATCTCTTGATTGTACAATGCTCTAAGGTGTAAGGATTTGGAAACCCTAGAAATGTGTTTTTTCAGCTTCTTTCTGTTCCTACTTTATATTGCCATTCATGTTATACTTAACTGTGATCATCCAGAGTAAGATATTTGGCAGTTGCAAAGCAGAGGAAATCCTGTATATTGTGCCCATTCTGAATGTACTGATTAGAACTATTCTGCACAGACAAGTTGCTGTAGGTAGAGCTGCTAACTGGCATTTTGCCCTTTAACTGCCAATTACTCTAATTCATGTGACAGATTGTGGAAGCTAATCCAATAACTCTAAATGATATCTTTGTTTAAAACTGTGGTCTACAATAAGGCATGTCCAAGCCTTTGAACACAAATATTGAACTGAAGCTTTTCAGATAAATAGAAATATTCACTTTGACTTCTGTTGTGGGATAACTCAGACAAGCTACTTCAGTCTGAGAGGAAAAAAAAATCAGAGAAAACTGCTGCATCTCAAACAGTGTGGTAGATAAACCAGAGAAGGATCGTTATAGTAACCCAAATACTGTGCAGATGTTTCTGTTTCTATAAAAAAAAATACATGCTTTGTTACTGCACTTGATGAACTCATATACCTTTCTGCACCTGGTGTGCTGAAAACCGTTGTTAATGGAATTTCTGTTGATGTTAAATTTCCTGAGGATATATTACAGCCTGCAGTCGAGAGATCGAGTGGCTTGGTTCTCTCTGGGAGTGGAGGATAAATCTGAGATCCAATTCCAACCCAAAGTGAAATAATGAAGCCACTGACAAGACCCACAAATGCCCCCTGCAAAACAAAAAGTGAAACTTGGATTTACATGAAAAGCAAAAGATATTTGAAAGAAACAACAATTAGATGAGTAAGAAATAGTCAAGATAATCTAAACAGTAGTCTCCATAGGAGAAATGAAATATACAGTTGGGAAGTGCTGGGGAGTTTACTTCATTCCCTTTTGGGGAAATACGATGTTCTCTCACAGCTCCTGAGCACACCTCTTTTTATTTGGCCACTAGGTCTTTACAATCAAAGGATAACTTTGGTCTTCATGGTATATGGGAAAATCCTGCTTTATTTGAGGCCCTGCTTGAACAAATACAGAAGCAGTTTTTCAACTTTCTCATGTGACCTGTTTTAGCGAAAAGTCTCTCCTACATCAGAGGTAGGTGGGGTTGTGGCTGAGAGCTAGTAATTTTTTTATTATTTACTTTAGCATATATATAAAATTTTCAACTGCAAAGAGGTAAAGATCAGTGATTAGTAAACCTGTAAATAGAAATAGTAAAATATTATATGAATATTAATATATTAGTATATTACTATATTATTATAGTNGTAATCCTACCAGACTAAACCATGGACCATATTTACAAAGTTTGTCAAATCCTTTTTTTGATGGAAAAGGTTTTTCATCTGGAAATTCTAATTTTACAATATGGAAGCACACTGAGAATACCCCAATTTGGTCTGCAAGTGCCTAGACCCCATTTTCCTGGCCTGACCCCCTTTTGCTCAGACAGGCCAGCATTCTCTGAGCCTACTGGTTTTTCAGCTATATCTCAAGATGCATTGTCCCTGCTTCTAAAACTGGTTTTAAGAAATCCTTGTCAAAGCTTCATTTTTATTCAGATTATTTTCCTCCATCCAGATGTGTAAATCTCCTCATGGGATGGAAATTCAAGTTCCTATACAGCTCTGTTTGTCATTTCCTTGGGATAAGGAAGAAAAGGGAGCAAGGGGAAATGTCCTCACAGAAAGTACCAAAGACATCTCCCTTGCTGCCCAACATCAAATTATTGGTGGGAGAGGGGGAAGGAGAAGTTCAAAATTATTAATACATTTTGGATGGACAGGTCTTTAAATTTCTACTTACAATTCCATTTGCAAAGGAGCAGAGGATTCCCAAGGCAAACAGTCCTAAAAGGGGGCCACCAACCATGCCAAAAATGCTGAGCGCTGCCTGAGGAAGGAAGAAAGTCTGCTATCAGGTGCTGTGCAAGGAAGGTAAAGCTTCCAAAGTGACAAGAAGATAAGATGTTCAGAAAGAAATTATGAGACTTTTTTAAGTGGTGTGTACTCAGTTGCCAGGATTTGGTATATGGATCCTTATAACACAGGCCATGGGCGGTTTCACACCAGTACCCAAGAAAGAATGAAAACTAATCTCATAATGGTATTCAGCAATTATTTTCTTACATAATTTATTCTGGGTCATTCAACATGGGCATGAAAAAGCTGTCTGGCACCTACCTGCAACAAGGCTCCCAGAAGAGATGCTACTGCAGCCATAGCAATGCAGACTCCACCATAAAACAGGCCTGTGTATGAAAGGCAGAACAATTTATAAATCTGCCAAAGCTTGAAAATCACTACTGGAAAAGTTTCTGTCTAATCCACCATGGCCCCAACATCTCCCACATAAAAGTGCTAACATCTGGAGTTTTTCTAAGAGAGCCTGAACTGGCCAAAAGGTCAGGTTTCTGCTTACATTAAGAAGAGATCATGCAAATTTGACAAAATCATCTTTCTGTGAATTACTAAAGATTAGTTAATAAATGTCAGCCATATGGATTAGTCATAGTGGCAATAACCCATTTAATGTTCATATTTCTCAGGTAATCTCCTGTGTCATTGTCCTTATTTTGAGGGAATGATTTTCACTTCTCAGCCTAAAGTCTAGGAAGCAAAAGAGAAAATGCTGGCAGATCACTGGGAGCTGGCACAGTGACAGAGAACATCCCAGGTCACCAGGACATAGTGTCTCTTTCCAGGAGCTGTAACACTGGCTTACTTGTTTCTCCCACCTCTGCCCCTGATGAGTTTCACTGCTCTAGCAAGAGGTTAATCTCACTGTTCATTGTGCTGTGTCAGGCAACTCATAATACCACAAACAACAATTTTGGCATAAACACTGTTTGCAATGTTTAAGAACCTTCTCTCAGGTGAAAATATTTAATTCTTGTTACCCTCCCACCAGTCTGCTGTGCTCCCTGGTATGGGCTCCAACATGACACCGTGCTGGGACAGAGGCATTTTCGTTCTTACTACAAGCACTTTCTTGGGCTACAGCTACAGCTGGTCACAGACAGCACAAGTAGCAGACGTGACAATTGCACTTCACAGATTTAAACCATCTGCTCAGTCTAGTTCTGACTCTCTTGGAGTTACATTAAGCAGAGGAGCTAAACAGACTGACAGTCTGAGAGTATATCAGAGAAGATGTGAAATTTCTTGTTCTCTGGAATATTTTTGGGACACAAGGCTACTGCTTGCATATCAATTTTTTTAAAATTGTTACAAAACAGCTTCCTTTGCTTCTCATTTTTGACAGATGAAAGAAAAATAGCAGGCATTTAAGTCAGAGATATTTGACTTTGTAGGATTGCGAATCAATACCGAACACAGATGCAGTGCATATTTCCTTATTAAAGACTGAACAAGATGGTTTCCTTTTTTCCTTAAACTCACTTGTCCCCCATTTGTGTAAAACCTACACAGCTGATCTTGTCTCCCCCAAATGTTGCACCAACATAGTCCCACTGGTGTGAATTACTTACTCCTGACATACACCATCATAAGCAAGGTCTGAATCAAACTTTCACTTTGTAAACCAAAAGCAGAAAAGATGTTTTCCAGACATACTCATCCCCATGGAAATCCATGACAGCTTCTTTTCAGAGAGAGATTTGAAGTAGGGCTTAATGAGGTCTTCAACAGTCACAGCAGCCAGAGCATTGATGCTGGAGGACACCGTACTACAGAAGGCAAGATTTATACAGTTTTTTTAGATCTTAAAAACTGAAATCATAGATAACAGGTAGGTTACTGGCACAGAGAAACTGCCCCTGTCTAGAACAGTGCCAGAAAACTAATGTAACTGCTGCACAGGTTTAAATACCTTATTATTCCAGAGAATGCAGTTAACAGCTTAGAAAAATTGTTTAAAGTAATTATCCTTGGTGAAGTCAAGGCACACACTGATGAAAAGTTGGGCTGGGCCTGCAGAACTGGATAGAAATATCTACTACGTATAGCTAGGCTGTAGCCACTACTGGTATACATGATACCTTCACAAATGATCTACAGCATGCATCTGGGTAGGTAAAATTCCCACATCACTGTTTACTTTTAATGCACTCTCAGAGGAGGATTCAGATAATCTAATTATGGTCACCTAAAAATTAGGCATCTAGTTCAAACCAAACTACTGTAGGTTCCCTTTGGGATCAGAGAAACCAGCACTCCTAAGGCACAAACCAGGTGATCCTTTGTCTGCGTGTACCTTGCTCCTGCAAGCCACCAGCTTTTATTCAGCGTGTGAAACTAGTATTTTGGCTGCTCCCTCTATTTATGTAGCTACAAATATTCAGAATAAAAAAAAATATATTCTGGTGTCACATTCATAAGTTTCTTCATTTCTATCTGCTTGCTATTGTTCGGAGCCTTCACTGAGAGAGACAGTGTTTCTCCTTGGGAAAGCTGAACAAAACACTCCCCTGTATGGGATAGAAGGGTATCAATCTGTTTCCTACAGATTATACAGATATATAGTGATTGTTGTTTTGTGGGATTCATTCAAGACAATTGGAAACCCAGGAACTCTGGAAAAGAAGTCTCTAAAGATCAGGGGTAAGGAAAGGCAGATAGCTTTGAAGTTATGCAGGTTTGAAACTGGAAAATTAAAGATGAACAATAGGAAATTTCCCCAACTGTAGCTATTTGGTGTAACATCCATCCATAATACTCAAAAATTCCTACAGCAGAGGGGCTTTAAAATCACAGAATAGGATTTGTTAGTGTTTTACATGATATGTGGCTAACTGTTTCCTCGTGTTGTTAGTAGGGAACTCCAAATAGCTTTGAGTCCTAGGACCCAAATATTGGAAACTATGGATTTTTAAGCTGCATCATCAAAGAGGTCATAGTGTTTTTTTAAAGACTAGAAATTAGCTAGACAAAGAAATAAGTACATAAGTTTGGGGTTTTTAAATAAATGCAATGAAACAACACTTAGCTCCAACTAAAAATGGGAAAAAAGGTAGTAGTTTCCAGATTATTAAATTACCTTAATGTCCCACTGTAGGCACTAGCCACAAAAAGTCCTGGCACTCCTGGGAAATCACGCATGATATCCAGCACTAGGTATGGCATTAGCTGAAAAATTCAGATTAAGAAGTATTACCATCTTGCCCTAATTTTTCATCTTATCACTGTATTGGTTTTTTACAGCCTTCTCACTGGCATTCTGTCCAGCTGTTCTTATTTTTAATGCCCTATCTTGCTCTATTTATTGATTTTTTACAGAGAAAACCAATCCTAAAATGTCCACTAGAGCTACAGAGAGTCTGTTGAGACCACCTAACTGGGGTGCCATGCCACCAGGACCTTGGTTTCCAGTGACAATTGTAGAGGAAGGTGGGGCTGGGCAGCAAGTGGTCTGTTCTGTACATCACTCCCTGGGGGGGGGCTGGGTGCCACAGATGCTTTTTCTGCTGCTGACTCCACAAAAAGGGGTTCATATACGGTCCAATAAACTCAGATATTGGAACCTGAGATGATCAATTTCCATATAAGAAACTGTGTGCCATTTTTTGGCGTTTGCAAGATCTGCGTGCTGGAAAGAGAGAGGAATTTTAAGATTTTTTTTTCCCGTGAACAAATTTTTTTTTCACAGACAAGTTGATATTTTTAGTATCTTGCTTTCAGCTCCTACCAAATGAATTTGACTGACAGGGAAAACTTAATTTCCTTCCAGTTTCCACCTTGGCTCTTATTTTATTCTACTCTTAAAGACCAAGTTGTCCTGCCTCAGGTACTCCATTTTCTGTCCTGGCTTTCCAGCTACTGTCCCTTGGAGCATTATCCAGAGCCTGTGATTATCTTAGGTCTAAACATACAAATAAAACTTATTTGATTTCCTTGGGCACTAGCTCTGGCCAGTCTGTGGGCTGCCAGAACTCTTCTTCCTCAGGTAAACCTGCTGTTCAAGGTCTATTTAGGGAGAGGTCATCATCAGTGGTGAGGTGGTTTCTCTGCAGCACAGTTGGATTGCCCATCTCTCCTCTGAAGGAGGGAAGGATTCACCATCACTAGCAAAGAGCTGCCTGCTGATAGCCTTCCTCCAGGTGTGTGCTTTGGGCACAAGTATGTTTTGAATCTGAAAAGGATTTTGCCTTCATCAGCCCAGAGGAATTTGGGTTGGATGACACAAAGCAGCTCACTGGGACCCAGTCACTCACAAGGGTACTGCTGCTCTCTTCTCCTCGCTTCTCTTCAAAGCAGTTTCATGCAATGCTGGCACTCATGAATGCATTTTGAGTTAAAAACCCACACATTTGCAGAGGTGGGTGGACTGAGAGCTCTCCACATTGTAGCTCTCCCTGCTGCCCTTCTTACCAAGTGCTGAGGGACTTGCAGCTCCAGGAACTGTAGTCTCAGCCTGACACAGGATTCCATCATGTCAATATTTCCAACCCCCTGACTCTTGAACTGCCTTTGTCTGGTTACTATGCTGCAGAGGAAGGATACCCTCCCACCACCGTACCCCGAGATGTGGGGCCATACCTGGTCGAGTGCTGACACCTGGTTGGACGTCCATGGGTCGCAGTCTTTGTAGATGGAGTAGAGAGCCAGTCCACACAGTGTGGCACAGACCAGGATTGCCCAGAGTCCCACCAGGTTGATGTAGAGGGACCTGCACCAAGACACATGGAAACACCATGTTAGAGCTCAACATCCCACAAAAGACCCTGCCAGGGCCAAGCAAGGAAGCACCCACGCCTGCACCGAGGAGACCCCCTGGTCAGCAGCTGCCTGCTGGCAAGGGAGTCACCATATGGCTCCCAGCATTTCACCTGGAGTGAGATCACATTTCTAAATGTACAAATGACACTTCTGGTTTTGGTGTCACAGTCTGAGCACTTATCCCCTGACAATGGAGATGATGGGAGCAATAGAGCAATCCCACATTTCATCATGTGTACAAGTTGTACATTGCAAGCAGCAGGCCAGAGGATGCTCTTTCCCCCGTGCCACACCCCTTGACAAACCCCAAGCAGATTTGTAAGGCGGGGTGCCCCAGATCCAAGTGTGGGGTACCTTATAGTCAGCACCAGCATTCCTTTGCCTCTGGAGCTGTAGTATCGTGCTTACACAATGCTGCAGTTGTTCTTGTAAGGCTACAAATCTCCCATTTCCTCCTGAGACAGTCTCTGTGGGAAGCAGCAATGAGAAACTAGGGCCTGGGACCTGGTCTGGAGCTGCCTCTGGCTACCACTTCCAGAGAGCAGGGATTCTCAACAAGCCCACGGCTTCCCCTTTAGTAACCAAACAACTTGGAGTCTGGTATCATCCAGAAACTCCATCACCTCCCTACATCCTGATGCAAGCTTCAGCTTCAGATAATGGTGAGACCAGATGTGTTTTCATCAGGCAATAATCCTGCCTTTGCCACACAACAGGCAGCTTCTATTGGCAGTGAAAAACACATTGTTCTCCTTGCTCAGTGAGGGCTTTTGCTTTCCATCTAAGTCTCTGGTTTTCTCAAATGTTTCTAAGCTCTTGATGTCTCCTGGGTCACAAATCTCTTGGTATCTTCAGGGTCACAAAGTTCTTCTTGCCTAGTGTGGTCATTTCAAGCAAACATTGGGAGCAAGGCCTTGAAAAACAGCATTCCTTTCCAGCAGTTGCCTCTTGGTCATCTGTGTATCACTGATAGTGATTTAACTTCCTGACAGATCACATACCCTGGACCTGTGCCAATTGGTAAGACCTCCTCTGGGAGGACATTTGGTTTCTGTGAAAATATATCCATGCTTGCAATGCTTCAGGAGGCCTTCTAGTGCTTTCGGTTCCCAAGAAGGTAAGGGGGAACAGCCTTTGTATTTCTGTAGAGGACCAGCAGAATGAACAAAGAAGTAAACCTAATTTCATAAGCCTTGTTAGACATTGAAATGGACATTTTCAGAAAGGTATAATGTAGATTAACTAATTGAACTATCAGTTTTATACAGTAGAAAAGCTATTGGCAAGCACAATGAAAACTCATAGAAAAGACCTATATAAATAACAGCTGATTTATGTATAGAAGGGGAAACTCTGCATTTTTGCCTTGTATTTGCAATTAGGGAGTGGTCTAAACAACAACCAACAGCACTTTAAATTTCTCTCTAAACTAATTCAGTAAAAATGAAGCAGTCCTCTTCTCATAGATGCTTACATATTGATTGGAGGTCTTGCATCCACTTAGCTGAAGCCGTTCCTGCGCTGGCATAATCTATGTTGATATACAACACCCAGAAACCGACTTAGCACAAAATTTAACCAATGAATAAAATCAATCCAACTCTTTTGAACAGATGCAATAGAAGAATTAGCCTAGAGCCTGTAGTAAAGATTAGAAAGTCAAGAGAAACACACAGAAGCAAAATAGTTTGTCTTGTTTTTAAGCAATTCTTGTTTATAAACTGTGTCAGTGTTTGACAGAGAGCTTTTTTTTTTTCCTTCTAATTTACATCCCAGCTCATGGTACGCCCTATGACTAAGCACTGAATAATAATTGTAGCACTGTTGGAGGGAGGTGTTTCCATTAATTCTGCATGAATAACATGGGGTGGAGATTGGGTGAAGTAGGCATTTTGACTGCAGAAAGCTTATTTTCAATTGTTTGTTTCAGTCTGGCTCTAAGAATTTAGTACTGAAATATGCCAGCTGATGACCCTGAGAGAAAAATGTGTTAGTAGCCCATATTTTTCTGACAGTGTAGCTCTCCTGCTCTGAGTGCCTCTTATCATTCAGATATAAGAATTATGTTCAATTTGCCTAGTGATTGTTCCAAGATGACAGAATGTGCTCCTACCTACCGGTGTTCCTTGAATGGGGTGAAATCCTTTCCCGAAACCTGAGAAAATTCCTGTTCTTGTGCCACTGTTAAAGGCCTTCCCAAAACCTGCAAGTTGGGATCTGTGAAGGAATTATTTTCTGAGCTCTGGTGTGTTACTGTGCTGTCTCTTAAAAAGCCTTACAGTAAATGGCACAGTTTGACCTGATGACATTTTGCACTTCTGTGTACAGATTAAATGACAATAAGAGGTACAGGCCAACAACATGACCTGCCAAATGTGTTTAATTACACTTGAATATGAACTAAATAGTCACCACAGAATAGCAGTGTTTATAGTTGTGACAAGTTGCAACTATTATGCAAAATGATTTCTCCATGCAGAGCAAATATCTTGCACAAGCAAGGCACAAGCAAGATGCCACAGAATCCAACCACCCATGCCAGCAGGACAGGGCTCTACTGATTAAGGCTCCACAACTATTAATATGAGAGCCTAAATTCCATCCAACCCCCTACAGAACCATATAGCTTCCAGCCCTGGCGAAAGCTGCTGCAACAGCTCAGAAAACCTACCCTGAGGCTGCCATGGTGTCAGATTCCCTCTGGTCACACTCTGCTTCTGAGACACTCTGGAGCTGTCTCTGCTCTCAAAGAAGGTAGGGAAGGCACAAGAAAGAGGGGCACAGCCCTAAGTGGAGCAGGTGCTGGGAAGAACAGCCTGACTGGCACACAAATCTGGCACAATGTATGCATCTATTCTCCCATACGCAGTCATTCCAGGGAGATGTGGGATGTGCCTCCTGTCTCTGCAGTGCTGAGAACCTAGAGCACAGCCATGTGCCACAGACTGCAGAGAAGTGACCTGGTGTGCTAGAGATGTGTCAGGGAACCCTGGAGATGTACCTGATAACAAGCATCAGCTCATTCCTGTCTGCAGCACAAACGACTGAAAAGTAGATTTTCTTTACTGATAAAAAGAAAATATTTCAGTTGTAAATGGTGCATGATTTTGTGGTATTTTGCTAGCTTTATGAAGTAAAAGCCTTCATAAAGTTCCTTCTCTGTATGTCACTGTACCATAGAATGACCAAACGTACAGGGACTGTAGTTATGATGTGTGCTTCTATATTTCTTCTATAAATGAATTTCATGAGATCACTAGTAATTCTTAAATCCTGAGCTGTGAACTAATGGAATGGTTATAAAGACAAAGATAAGATAATAGAGCTAGTAAATATACTCCATTCTAGAGTAAAGGCTCATCAGAAATGTTTACACTCAAGGAAAACATAACCCTCTGCCACAGTTTCCACAGTTAATTCCTTAAAAAATATGTCATGATTATTATGAACAATCAAAATACATGATTGCTCAGCAATTTTATTACTGAATAAGTAATTTCTGGATTTTCTCACACCTATATTCATTGTTACGGAAAAATATTGTAATCTTTACTTATGCAAAATCCCCACACAATGATTTAGGTTTTGTAGAGCAGCAATTGAAGATCCTGTCTTGATATGACTTCAGCATAAGTACTACAATATTTGGTCTTTAGGTTGCACATAAACTTAATGCAGCTATTTCTATATGAGAATGCTGGTGCAGTGAAACATTCTGGCACAAAGTTCAATGTTACAGCAATCACATGTAATTCATATACCAGTAATTACTGCACCAAATTTCTCCTACCTGGTCCACAAAACAGAAGGCAAAAGTTGTCAGCCTTTATAAATGCAATTTATACGGACAAAATACCAGCTCATTCCTTTAAAAAATCTCTCTTATAAAGAACAGCCACTGCTAAATTCAGACAGTAACTGCAGACAGACTTACAATTTTGCGTGGAATCTGCTTTTGCATGCGATGTATCTCTGGACTTGAGACTGGTTAACCCCATATATACCAGTCCACGTGAAAGTCCCACCTATAACAATCGTCCAGAAGGTGTGCCTTTGCAAAGGATTGGGATCAAAGCTACAATGAAAGGAAAAAGAGAAAGCAAATTCAGAATATGAAAGTCTTCTTAATATGTAAAGACCTTAATGCTTAGAACAAATAATTTCTCCATGCTTGTTCTGATACAAACTCTCTTAATTTGTCCAGATTTTGAACATTAAGTTACTCTAACTTTACGTGAAGTCATAGAAAGCAAATTTTAAAACTCAGAGCTGACATCCTGAGCCAGTGAAACACTCTGAACTGTCCAAAGGTGAAGCTGGAGAGCTTTATTTGCCTATAAACTACAGTCTTATGTAAAGTTGTATGATGCTTGTGGTGGTTGTGATGAAATGATGCTGCAGTAAAAAGTGTAATATGCCTGCTTATCTAGAGGGACATCAGTCTAACACCAGTATAAAGGTGTGTTTACAATCCCAGCTTTTGTGGACAGAGCCTCTATAAAACATTTTGCTGGTTTACCTCTAAGTAAACAGCAGATTTTAGGTGGCCATGAACAATTATTATTTTTAAATCAAACTTTAATATAGCAATAAATTATATTTATCTTGGTGAACGCTGTAGTATTATTTCACCTATTACATCCTTTATTCCTTTTCTTTTTCCACCTGTGAACTCTGTGACTGGGAGAAGAATCAATGCAGTACAACCACTGCAAATGAGCCAAACAGATTGAAATAAATTACTGTTCATAAGAAGAAAAAATTACCCACAGATTAATTACTTACTGAAGAATTTGGCGTAGAATTTTACAGAATAACCTGATTAATATTGTGAACTGATAGACAAAGGACAAATCACAATACTTGTCATACTAAACTTTCACTAATAGCACTGGGTGAAGGTTCTCAGAAGAATCTTGTATTCATCAGAGGTACAATAACTTTTTTACTTGAAATGGTCTTTGATTCAACATTGTCAGACTGAATATTCCTGAACTTTTAAAGTGATATTTTTAGGATAATATTACTTACAATAATGGAGGGTAAAATATTATTAAAACTACTTCTTTTTTTCTTTCAGGGAAAAAATCCCTCCCTTTTTCAGATCAGGCAAAAATTATTATTTTCCCATTTGTTTTGGTACAGTCGCTGAAATGCCAAATCAGCTGTTGGCAAATTGCAATTATAAATACAAATGTGCTCTCCTATTTACCATTCTCTTTCAGTGGAATCCCAAGTGAATCCTTAAAATACCTACTTGACAAAGTAAAAAGGTTTTTCTCTTTCCAGGATTTTGCATGGAGTAAAACATAAAAAATATCCCTCAAATTAGGTAAGCTTGTTTAAAAATATACAGAAACTGGGTCACAACTTCTACCATCCTCCTCCTACAGAAGCAGTTTAATTTCACAGTTAGTCACATGAGCTCTATTTGTAGAAATAGAGAGGCACATCCTCTGCAAGTACAAACTCACTCCCAGAAGTTTAATCTTCCTCCATGGTAGGAATCATTTACAATGCGTCCAATTCCCTCCTGAACCACCACAGCTCGTATAATCACAGATGAAAACCCAGCAACCATGATTCCAACCTGGAAAACGTCTGTCCACACCACTGCCTTCAGACCACCCTGCAAGAGGAAGAGCATGTATCAGGTACAACAAGGCAGCAGCACTCCTGCTTTGCACTCACATTCAACTAACAGAAACATTACTATCTGTATTATGCATCATAGATGAATTTCATCTTCATCTTTAATGGAACTAATTCTGACTGATGTCTTTAGGAATTCTGTTCTGGAAGCTATTCAGGACATCCTGGCCCTTTTTTTGAAGTGCAGGGAAATTTACTTTGGCCATACACATAGTTTAATCCAGTATTTCCTTCACCACATAACCTGATTCAGAAGTTTGTATCAAAAGATAGATTTTCAGACAGTGCTCATCTTATTTTATATAAGTAAGTACCACTAACTCGAGAAGGTATACCATTCATCTGAATAAAAGTAAACATTATTTAATCCACCATATGCAAATAAATTTGTCACTGAGGTTCCATTTCATCATTTCATCTAGACACTTGATCAATTAATGCTAAATTAAAGACCAATCTGTTCATGTGGCACGCTGTTTTCAGTGGCTCTATTCAATAACACACAAGACTGTTACAGTTGCGGTGTTTGACAAATTGCACAGCAAAACCCTACGAGATCAGAAGAAAAATCACAGGAGAATTTTTAGAAAGGGAAATCTACGTTTTTTGCTATTCTTTCAGCAAGAACAGAAGTTTGAGTGCATCATAACAATAAAGATTTCAGTTGCATAGAGGCTGCCTATGCATTCAGAGAGGTCCCTGGGTGAATATAGTCCTGTGACTACACCTGTAAAATGTAATTCCATGGAGTAACCTGATTATTAGGTTTCTTTTTAATAAATTCTATATTCGATGTGAGTGGTGAAAGGAACCGATTTTTCTCAACTGAAGGGCCCACGTACCAGTGTGCAGTAGAACGTGCAGACCACGCCAGTTGCCACCACTGCGCCCCACAAGTCGAAGCCAGTGACTGAAAGAGAGGGAAATAGCAGCAGTGTGAATGAGGCACTGGGGACAAAACACTGAAAGCCAATTATTGGAAAAAGCTAGAAATAAATGCAAAAGTAGGAGGTATAAATGGCAATGAAAAGATTAGTGTGTCTAAACCATGGGATTCACCCTAACGAGTTCTAAAACTGAAACAGTTGTTACAGATTTGGAAACTGCTAAAAAGTTGAGATTTATTTCAGGATCTAGGAAGCTATTGCCTTTAATGTGAACACTCCCAATATGGCCCAACTCAGGAAGGTTTTAGAATACATGTCCTTCCTTGAAACACCTGTGTACCTGCTACCGAGCCCTTAGGCAGGGATTTAAGCAAGTAAACAGTTCAGGGGTTCTCCACAGAGATAAGGTTGTTCAAGCATTGCCTGGAAGAAATGCGTCAGAGTAAAAGCCTTTCTTCTATTCTTCCTTCTCTTAAGGATTACATGTTCCTGCTATACAACAGTGTGCTGTGGTTGACATACAGGCTGTCACTGCCCCAGCTTGGCATGCTCACCTGCTGCCAGGCAGGGCATCGGGGGCTCCCTGACAGAGACTCAGGCTAATGAGAAACACTGAAACAAAACTGAAACAACACTGAAACAAAACTAGTGAAATACATAAGTTACTCTAAATAGAAGCCCCTTAAGTCATAGCTTGGTTTAGCATGTATTTGCAAGGCAAACATAAATATCAAAGTCACAAAACCTGTGGAACTTATACACTGGAGGAAACCGGCAGAGAGACTGTTGGGTTTTTTCCTCCTTTTTATTCAATGAACAGGGCAAAAAAAACATTCAATGAGCAGAACAACCATGACTTGATTCTAGCCAAAATTATTCATTTTTTATTTGCATTTTGTTATTCCCTTTTCTTGCCAAATGAACAAAATTAATGGTGTCAGATTAAAAGTTTAATTTGGCTCCATAGAAAAGCTTTTGCCATTTTAGAAATTAATGTGGCTCATTTTCAAATCAAAGAGTCATTGTGAAGTAGAAAATGGAAATATTTAACTTTGTAAATATCACAATAAACATCTTAAGTTAACAATCTCTTTGCCGTTGATTTGATTTTCCTGCAAAAAGGACAGACCCCATTAAACAGTTCCAGGCAGCCCAAAATCATATTTACAGAACTTTCGCTTTGTTCTCGTCTTGAAGAATAGCACTCAACCAGAGGAATTAAATTTGTCTTTAGTGCTTGCATTGCCTTAAAAATTTACTTAAGCCTTCTCAACTTTTCTGAATAAGTCATTATATACAGATATTGCATCAGAAGTAGAGTAAATGAGAGCCAGTATTCCCATAAATCTCTTCTGTAATTCCTTACAGGCAGGGATTAAGGGACTAGGATTACAGAGTTCCCATTAAAAGACTTCACAGTCAAGCCCTGAGCTATATTTTTAGGCGTTGCATTACCAAAAAAACCCCCACCATACCAATACTATATGCAGAAAAAATCATATCAGTAGAGGAACAGTTACAGTATACTCACTTTACCTTGATTTAGTGCTAAAGCTGGAGCATAAATGACAATACCAGTGTATAAAGTCTGGAGCAGGAAAAGAAAAAAGGAAAGATCAAAATAAATGTAAGTTCCTGGAAAGGTGATAACTTTCTGAGATTATTTCTTTTCAAGCATATATGTAGTCTATATTTCCTAAATTCATAACTGTTGACAAATAATTCCAATTAGAAGACAAATGTCTGAGGCTATTAAGCCCTACAGTCTCACAGCCTAGTGTTCTTAAAACAAATACCAGGGACTCTTAAATACAAAATCCATCTTTATCTTCTCCTGGCTTTTATAATTAACTTATTCTATTCCTTTAAAATTGCAAAGGAAACAAGAGCAAAAGGAAGTTAATGAGGTTTACACATGGTTTGTCACAGAATCTATTACTATCATTTTCTCAGTCTCGAGATCAATATGCCTTTCAGTATCCAGCTATAATTCATGTGAGTAAGAACACAAAATATGACATTAGTTAGTCATTACGGATAGCGTTACAAGGAATTATAACCTTCAGCCTGTAAAACAAAGCCATACATTATTATATTTTCAGCCACACTAAAGATGCAGACAAATCAAGGAGCTACTCCATCTACCTTGGTGGGCACAATGGGATTCATACACTGATGTCCTCAATTTCTTTGTATATGGTTTTAAATCCTGTTTGCTCCTTTATCACTGTTATTACTGCCACAAGTTCAGCTGTGACATGGGTCAAGAGAATACAGCTTGCAACATGCTGATAACTTCTGTGAAGGTCAGTGGTCTTGATTCAAAGCATCTGGATCACCAATAGGTCGTGAGCTGACGTGCATCAGCTTTCCATGGCTGGACTCTTCTGACTTTCTGATTTACAGGGATGGAATTTGGGCATGGAAAAACAGCAGAATCAGATGTCATTCAGGATTCAGCCAGCTTCTGCCCTTCCTGCACACCCTAGGCACAGGTGTCCACCCTAGGCACAGGTGGCAAACCAGAGCAGGATTGCTAACCACTGAATTACTTGCCATGGCTTTTGAGCAGATCAAAGCCGGTCCCCGAGGTGGAGCTCTACCACACGGCCAGTGGCTATGCTGGGACAAAGCCAAGAGGTAACAGGAGTGAGCAGCTCTCTAGCTGTATGAGGAAATTATGGTGGAGAAGCTGCTTCACCCAGCCTAACCTAATTGCCCTGACCCCCTGCTGCACACCTGCTAAAAGCACATGCCAGAAAGGATAGGAGGGCCATTGGGGAAAGAGTTATTTCTACCTGTGTGCTAGACCCTGCCACTGTGTGTGCATGCTTGTTTCTCTCAGTGCCATAAGTCCTCTCTAGATTTTCATATATAGCTTGCATGACAAGAAAGCTGCCAGTCCTGATTAGTCCCTGGTGAATATCTCCTAACACTACCTATACCACCTCCCATCCAGATCCTGACACCTGTGTAGCCCAGTCAATGTTTGACTTGCTGTCCGTACAGTGACTGTCAGCATGCACTGCTGAAACATAGAATCACAGAATGGTTCGTGTGGGAATGGGCCTTTAAAGAACATCTAGTCCAATGCCCCTGCCATGGACAGGCACACCTTCCACTAGATCAAATTGCTCAGAGCCCCATCCAGCCTGACTTTGAACACTTCCAGGGCTGGGCCATTGCACTTCTCCAGACTATCTGGTCCAGTATCCCACTATTCTTGTTGCAAATAAATTCTTCTTTCTATCCACTCAAAATCTACCTCCTTTCAGTTTAAAACTATTATCCCTTGTCCTGTCACTACAGGCCTTGGTAAAAAGTCTCTCTTCACCTTTCTCATAAGTCCCCTTTGAAAGGCTGCAATAAGGTCTCCCCACAGCCTTCTCTTCTCCAAGTTTAACAATCAATCCCACCTTTCTCAGCCTTTCTTCACCGGAGAGGTGTTCCACCCCCAAGACCATTTTTGTGGTCATCCTCTGGACCCTCTCCAAGAGGTCCATGTCTTTCCTGTGCTGGGGACCCCACAGGCAGATGCAGTACTTCAGGTGGGGTCACACAAGAGTGGAGTAGACAGGGACAATTGCCTCCCTTAACCTGCTGGCCACACTTCTTTTGGTGAAGGACAGAATTGGCTTTCTGGGCTGTGGCCAGACTTTCTGGCTCGGTCAAATTTTTCATCCACCAGTATCTCCAAGTTCTCCTCTGCAAGGCTGCTCCCAATCAGTTCATCTTTCAGTCTATACTGATATTTGTGATTGNGTCAAATTTTTCATCCACCAATATCTCCAAGTTCTCCTCTGCAAGGCTGCTCCCAATCAGTTCATCTTTCAGTCTATACTGATATTTGTGATTGCCCCAGTCCATGTGCAGGCCCTTGCTCACGGGTTTGTTGAACTTTATGGGGCCACTCCTCAAGTCTGTCAAAGTCCCTCTGGATTTTATCCTTTCCCTTTAGCGAATCAGCTGCACCACTGAGCATGGTGTCATCCACAAACTTGCGGAGGGTGAACTCATTCTCACTATTTATGTCATTAATGAAGGTATTAAANGTGAAGGACAGAATTGGCTTTCTGGGCTGTGGCCAGACTTTCTGGCTCGGTCAAATTTTTCATCCACCAATATCTCCAAGTTCTCCTCTGCAAGGCTGCTCCCAATCAGTTCATCTTTCAGTCTATACTGATATTTGTGATTGCCCCAGTCCATGTGCAGGCCCTTGCTCACGGGTTTGTTGAACTTTATGAGGCCACTCCTCAAGTCTGTCAAAGTCCCTCTGGATTTTATCCTTTCCCTTTAGCGAATCAGCTGCACCACTGAGCATGGTGTCATCCACAAACTTGCGGAGGGTGAACTCATTCTCACTATTTATGTCATTAATGAAGGTATTAAATAGTATTGGTTCCAGTACATACAGCACTCAATACTGGTTTCCATCAGAATATTTAGCTGTTGACTGCAATGCTTTGGATGCAATCATCAAGTTAATTCTTTTTCCTTCTAATAGTCCATCAGTCAAACTCATACCTCTTCAAGCCTTTTAATTCAAGGGATTCAGCATGAGAACTTGTGGCTTTCTCTTACACAGCGAGTAAGTGCCAGAAGCCTTGAATCAACAGAAATTAAAATTTGTCACAACTATGATCACATTTTTGTGTCAATTTAAATAGGACTGATACAATCTTTCTGCTTCTTCAGTAGGGCTTTTTTGATTGTATTATTATAAATCCTTTTCTTTACCTTCTTTTAAGTATGAATATTCATAGAAGAGTTTAAATTGTACCATTAAAATCTTGGGAGGTTTTCTTTCCTCACTAGTATTTAATTTATTCAGGTTAAATTTTAAGTGCTTGGCAGAGAAAGCCACATATAGATCTTTGGTTAATTTCCTTGAGCATATATTTAAGTTGCATAGAATTATTTTTCTCATCTTTGCAGGCAAAGATTATGCTTAGCTCTTCCAACTTACGCAACTGTGATGTCTTCATAGTGCTGGTGAAACAGTGTCAGGTTTCACACATGCCAGCACTCTCCTTTTTCCATGAGCTTGTGTACCTGTAAAAACCAGCTAAGCAGCACTGCTCAAATCAGTAATGAGCACTGCATTGGAAACTATCTTACTGGTGCAAATGTGATTGCCCTGTGACTTCTGGTGTGCTTTAAAAAATACAAAAATGGACAAAAAAAAGCATGTACCTTAAAAAGCTTTCTGGTTGCATAGTCATTCTTACTTTGAATTACCCAAAAGTCCACTTCAAAACTGTGAAAAGAGCACATTTTTGTTCTGGTGTGTTTGACATATGCTTACTGACATTTAGAAGCTGTGGTCCCATACTGACTCTTTGAGAGGGCCAGAAACAGCAAACTGTACCAACAATAATTTAAGAGATTGCTTTAGTTTAACATTCCCCAGGGCAGTAATTTTCTAATTCTCAGTTTGCAGACACCTAAGGTTTTTCCAGTGGTGGTGCAAACCCTTGTGCAGTCAGTAAATGACAGCTCCTGACAGCCTTTTTTGTCACCTCTCATTGACCCTTGAGAATTAGTCAGACTCCAAGAATCCACACAGCAGAGGAGGAAAACTGCCGCTGTAGATAATTGGCGCACGTTTGCATTTTGAACTCGTTGCGGGTTTCTCCAGCACGCAAGCGAATGACTGCTCTTCACACTGCTATCCTGTAGTGGAGGGTCGCTCGTCTCTTGGCATGGTGCTGATGTCAAGTGGCTGCTCTGAGTATTCAACAGTGCCCACAGAGACCCAGGAGACAGGTAGCCCAGCACCCACTCCCCACCTCATTGCTGTGCAGCAGAAAGAGCTGTGTTTCTCCTGCTCCCAGCCACCCAGGCACTGTGGTAACCTCATCAGCTGCTCAGAGAAAACAGCCAGTTACACCCAACCAAATAATTCTGGTGGCCTCGAGGACCACAGAACAGTGTTGAAGTTTACTTGCCGTTTGTATTATGAAAAGGACCGTTCCACAGAGGCGTAGATATTTATTAAATCGGAGTTCTAAATACTGCAAAAAAGAAGAAAAAACAAATGCTTATATTGAAATTTGGCACTATTGTTGAGACTAGAATGAAGTGATAAGCAATACAGAAAGAGCAGAGTGTAGTTTTTACATTTTCATGAATGGCCAAAACTCCTAGAGTCCCCTTGTTTGATATCTCTTTCAACTTGGTTTTGTATTTCTTTACAGACCTCATCAGTGGGTAATAACATGAAAAACAAGTGAAGTAGGAATAAGCTAGTCACTATACAAGGGTGTCTACAGAAAACACTAGAACATAGTATCACAGGATCACTAAATATGCTGAGTTGAAAGGAACAAAGCTACACAAGAATCATCAAGTCCAACTCTTGACTCTGCACAGGGAAACCTAAGAGTTGACAATGACATAGCAGCCAAAAATTTAGCCTTTTGTGAAACAGGAACCCTCATTTTTCTATCAAGCCTGGAACAGCACAACCTCTAAATTAGTCTGTTATGCTGTAGAGCAGATTTCTTACCATCATCTGTCCTAAAAACCCTCTTGGTGTGTGGTTGTACAAAAGAAATCTCATTTGCCTGACGAATCTGTTCAATCAACACAGATAAACACTGAAGCACATTAAAGGGCTCACTCATGAACTGGGCATTTAAAATGTGATCTGTGGGCATGTCTACACAGGGAAGCAGTCTTGAACCCTTGGACAGACACAAAAGGTTGTTAAAAATCTGAACTCTGTCCAGAAATAGAAGATGTATCTTTTATAGGTGCATTACTGATTCAATGCCAAGATAATCAGTGAGTTTCCAGTCATGATCATAAGCCTTTATTTGAAAGAGCCCTATTTAAGTATCATCATGACAGTCCAAAGATTAGTAGATTAAAATACACTGGAAGACACCAGAGATTTCTGTTGGTGAATTCTTATCTAAATTCACTAACAGAAATCTTGTTTTCAGCCTCCAGTGCTGCAATGTCTCTGTTCAGTGTAATAAAATGCTAAAGACCAAAGTAGCTAGTCAAGGACTTTCACCTGCGCCAGTGCTCCTTTCCCAAAGTCCTCTGCAAAATGAGCAGTTTGCTTCCAAATCTGCAGCTAGGAACTATCTCCACGCAGGAAGATAAACAGGTTGCATGGACATTTTGAATCAGAAGAAAGCACTGACCAGATGCTTCCCCATCCCAAAACTGTCAGACTCGACCTGTGCTTATCCCACTATCCCAGCTGTCACTGTGCTGGTGGCTATAGCTTTAACTTGCATGCTGTGCTGAAAACCAGCTCAGCCTTATTTTGGTGGAAGTACGAAAACTTTCACAGACAGAGAGTGTCTGCTGACCTCCTTGTATAATCATGAGGGAGAAGACATTCAGTAGTGTAAACAGCCTCAGGTGACAAGGGGTGTCTTCAAAATCTCTAGGAACAGCACAAATACATACTCTGCCAAAGGGTGACTTTTGTGGTTGCACCTAAGCTTAGAAACCAATCTGGAGGGAGCATGATGTGATGTGATAACTCTAGTTCCTATAGTAGACGCTTTTGTGCTCTGGTTTGGGTATATTAATTACAGATGATTAATGACATGTCACCATCCAAGCTGCATTAGGATTACTCCACCTACTGAACTGAGTATCTGGCATGAGGAAACAAATGTGGCATGACACACAGCTCCTGAGCTAAGGCAGCAGGGTTGAGCATCACCTGCCTGCAGAGACAATGTGGGCAGACTTGGGGACAGAGAGGGTTGCAGCCTGCTCTCAGGAGTGTGGTGACATAGGACAGCCCAGAGTGCAGGGAATCTGGGGGAAGAGAAGGTGGAGGGGCAGACATGTAGAATGTAGGCATGACAAGCCCCCCCAGCTCCCTAAAAGCTGGGGAGGGATTCTTTCCACTCCACCTTACCTCATAGGTGCTGGTAATGCCCAGTTTGTAGAAGACGGGCAGGAAGATCTCAGCACTGCACAGCACCACCAGGCCGTAGGTGATGGCAAAGATGCAGAAGACGGCACCATAGCGATAGATCTCAGCAGGGGTGCCCAGCACCGTGACGGCTGACATGAAGCTGGCGGTGAGGGAGAGTGCAACAGGGAGGGCACTCATGCTACGGCCTGCCATGAGGAAGTCCTTTGATGTCTTCTGCCCGCCTCCCACGAAGGCGTAGTAGATGCCAATGATGGCTGAGATGAGCAGCATAGCCGCAAAGACCACATAGTCCCACACGGTGAAGCGCCCCATTCTACTCGAGGAACTCACCCTTGGAACCAAGGATCTTCCCCAAAATCAGAGGGGCTGCCGATGCCTCCGCAGGGCTGGCACGGGATGGCATAAGCGGGAGGAAGCAGATGGGAACGGGCCCCCGGGGAGGTGCCCCCCGCCGGGGCTGGGGCAGGTGCGGTGCGGTGACACCAGCGGGACAGAAGCAAAAAGGTGCGATGCGGTGTCCGCGGGTGGGACAGGCGCGGAGCGCTGCGCTGCGGTGTCCGCCGCCAGGACAGTGCGCTGCGGAGCGCCCCGTGCAGGTCCCCGGGGGCGGGAGCGGGCTGCGCCGGGAGCCGCTGCGCGAGTGCCGCAGCCGCGACGGCGGGCGGGCCTTATACGGTGCCGGTGCCCGCTCCTCCCCGCGGCGCTGAGCGCCCCCGCGGAGCGAGAAGGGGCGGCGATCCCGGGCCAGGGCAGCCCGCCCCGCGCCTCCGGGCTGCGGGATGGCGCCACGGCACAGCCCCGCCTGAACGCTGCTACACCGCAGACTTGGGTCGCGGTCCAGAGCTTCTGGAGGGAAGACATTTCACACGAGAGTTCCCCAGGATGGGGAACCTACCCTCGCTCATTAGCATATTCCACCATCTCCCCAAAGGGCTGAGGTGAAAATATCGTTTAATATATACATTTCCATGAGTTGTGCAATCTGGAAGGAAACTCACTGAATCAGGTTTACCAAGACGAGCTGCTGAACACTGCAGTTGTGCAACAGGGAAGCCCTACTACCTGCACTGTGCTCACAGAAGTTTTACTAACTGTCTTCAAGTTCAGGAGTCAAAGTGCACAGGAATATCACAAATGGAGCTTCACACACCTTACCCAGAGAGGACCAGCTATGTGATTTTAAGGTCATGCATGTCAAGTGGTGGAGATGTGCCTATTTCTATAGCCAGCAGTAGACACAGGACTAACAGCAAATACCGTATTTGGCCACTTTGCCATATATTAGCAGCCCCAGATGGGGAATGAAGATGAAAGGATGCCAAAGCTGACTCAGACATGCTTGACAGCAGTGCAGCCACACACAGCACACCTTGCGGCAGAGTTTAGAAGCTTTGCACAGTAGCTTTCCATCTTGAGCTGTACATTGGCAAAGTGCTATGCTGGAGGTGATTACCTAGTAAAAGTCAGAACCAGCTTGAGGATTAAAAATTATCCTGTTTTCCTTCATGGTAGGTAGAATAATTTTCCATCCTGCCCAGCCTCTTCTGGCTCTTATCCACAGCTGGATAAGCTGGAAGTAGTCTTTGCTGCAGGTGCTCTGGGTTCAGCTCAAGGTGCTCTGAGCTGCCTGTATCTGACCATTTTGAGACATGGTTTTCAGCAGCCTTCTGTATCTTAGACAGAAATCACCAGACACCTGACAGCCAAGCACAGATGATGGAACGCTTCCCTCTCCTTGGGAGCTCTGGAATTGCAGGCCTTTTGGAGTTATTTCTGAGTGCATATTGGAAGAAGGGGGAGCAGGTGGAATTCTGGTCTGGCAGGATTATTAAGTGGAGCTATGAAATCATGTCTGTTTTGGTCTGGTGTCTAGATGCCTATCTGGGAGTCTGAATGTCCTTGAAGAGACAGAAGCTGGCCATGGTGTGCAAGTGGCATGTCCTAATCTCACCACAGCAGGTTAGGGCATCAGTCTCTGTAGCCCAATTATTCTCTAATTACTTATACAATGAGTAAGAGCTTCCAGACGTCCTGTTGAGGAAGAGCAAGAAAGAAACTTATGCTCTATACATACCAGTTAGGCTATTGATTTATTGATCATCTGAAGTGGTTGCCCTAAATCACCTTTTGACAAAGTGAAAGGTGATAAACCTTCCAAGCAAAGCTTCAATCAAAACCAGCACTTCCCCACTCAGTGCAATGAACTGGTTTTGTCAAAAAAAAAAAAGTATTTGTTGTCAAAAACCATGACCCCTTTTTCTCAGGAAGGATATAAATGGGCTCTGGCCCAGACCCACAGCTTGTGCTGCTCAGAGCTTCATGGTCAGTGTCCTTTGTTTGCACTCCTTCAGGAATTATGTTGCTCAAACCATTCAAACAATAACATGCATTTAAAGTATTAATTACACGGGATTAATACAATTTTGATTTGGCTTCTTTATAATTTCTGACATAATGTAAACACAGCAAGTGATAACATGTACTGGAAAACAAATCATGTTTCTTAACTGAAACACAAGCAGCTATGAGGAAATGCACATCACTCTGGTTTCACGTGGCGTCCTTGGTTCTTTTACCATTAGTGTTAAGCAAATTGTCTTTCAAATGTCATCATGATCAATATGGCATGAAAGGCTGGATCCTCCAATAGGATGTTTCCATTTTTGGAATAAGCAGCAAAACTGTATGATAGCCATGTTCTAAATCACAGCAAGTGAACCTGGAGAACAGGACTAAATGTTTTTCTGGATTTTTCACACAGGGAACCAAATTAGCTCTATTGGTTTTGCTGTGTAACAGAGACAGAACTGCAAGTATTTGTTTTTTCTCATTGCTACAATAGATATGTAAATGGCTTCCAAACTCCGAGAGTGTCTTTCATTTTCTTCTTGTAACTTTTGCCCCATCTCCACTGGGCCTTATGTGTGTCTCATCTCACTGCCGCTGTGACTCTGTTTTTGTAAGATCTACTGACATCAGTGGGATTCAGTGTTAAATAGCAAGAGCGGTAAGATTCACATCTCTCCAGCACCCTCAAATTAAAAAGGCCATGGATCTGACCAAACAAACCCTGCCTATGGGTTCCAAATGGTTTCTTCCTTGTAATTGTATTGGGCTCATTTCCACTATGGGACAGCTCTGTGAGGTATTACTGGAAGTGTGCAGGGAAGGACATTCCCTTCCTGTTATTTTTTATGTGGATGGGGCACTGCATTGGGAGATCAGCTGGATGTATTTTCTCCTGTGGATGAGACAAATATATTGAGCCCTGAACTTGGAGAGATGCTGCCCATCTCTCTGAACTAAGTTGTGATAATAGACTTTGAGGGATTATTCTGCTTGTAGGCAAATGTGGGCATGGGCAAAAAACAACTGTAAGTGAGGGAGGAGAGCACTGGAGGGCTGGTGGCCATTGTTCAGTGGTGATGCAAGACCTTTTACATTTTGCTTTGGCAGCCTGGGAGCTCTCCAGTTTCCAGTAATCCTTTGCTTCATTTAAGACTGTGTGGGGTTCAGCTGTAGCTACACCAGCTGAGCTGAGTTTGCAGATCAAGAACAGTTCATGGTCAATTTTCTCCCAGTGTAGTGCCAGAACTGGCCATTGTTCTCTGCTGCTTACACAGGGATCAGTTTGGAAACCTTGCCAGAAAATGGCTGGCTGTTGGTAAAAACAAACAAACAAAATAATTTCAAAACAAAATCTGCAAAAATGGATGATTTGTTAGGAAACCAGGGATGTGGGATCATGCTCTGTATATATATATATATATATATACACACATGTATGCATGTGGAAGGTGTTTGCACTTCATGCAATGACCACAGTACACCATCACGAAATCTAGAGAGATTGGGGCCTCAGAAAGATTAAGGAGATACCAGTTGCACTGAAGTAGATGGGAAAAAATGCAGGATCCCATAAGTGTTCCTGTTGAAAGGAACACTGCTGCAGAAGCTGAACCTCTGTTAGGGGAATGGTGAAACCATTTGAGAGAAAGAACTTAAAAGCATAAAACTGCAGGCAAAGCTTCTCATCTTCTTAAGTTCACAAGCCAACCAACACTAAGACACAGTGATATGAGGACCTAGATTTCATTTACTCCTCTGTTCATGGAGCTACCAGTTAAATTTCCTTTACATCACACTTACTGTTAGGAATAACATATCAAAGTTAATAATTTACTCCTAATTAGACTGTCTGATTTTTCTCACAATGCAGTACTTCAAGTAAAAATGCACTTCTTTTACTTTTGGAAAATTTTAATTGCAGCCACTGCTTCCTATACAGCATCACTTGTCACCTTGAGAAGCCTGTTGCATTTTTGTGTAAAGGAAGTTCATTCCTGATGGTGTTTCATATTTCTGAACATCATTTAGGGTGTTTGAATACACTCTAATCTCCTCTACTTCCTCTGCTTTTCCACATATTGCTGTTTTGAATTGCTGGGCATAGTATAGCTAGTTACCTAACTACCACCATCACTGGCTTTGCTTCTCCTGGTTTAATGCTCCTGTTGTGGTTTAATCCCAACCAGCAGCTGAGTACCACGCAGCCACTCAATCGCCGCCTGCCCCCCACCTTGCAGTAAGGATGAGAAAAAAATTAAAAGTAAAACTCGTGGGTTGAGATAAGAGCAGTTTAATAAGTGAAACAAAATAAAATCTAATAATAATATTTATAATAATGACAATATTAATCATTTTAATTAAAGAGGGTGGCAGGAACCCAAAAGAAACAAGCAATGAACAATACAATTGCTCACCACCCACTGACTGATGCCCAGCCCACTCCCGAGCAGCAATTAGCGTCTCCTGGCCAACTCTTCTCGGTTTATATACTGGGAATGATGTTCTGTGGTACGGAATATACCTTTGGCTAGTTCAGACCAGCTGTCCTGGCCATGCTCCCTCCCAGTTTCTTGTGCACCTGCTCACTGGCAGAACATGGGAAACTGTCTTGGCTTAGGGTAAGCACAACTTAGCAACAATAAAAACATCAGTGTGTTATCAACACTCATTTTATACTACATTCAAAATGCAGCACTGTACCAGCTACTAAAATAAAATTAACTATCCCAGCCAAAACCAGGGCAGATGTCTTAATCTCCCACGGTCTTGTTTAGTGATTTTCTTAGCTTTCTTTTTAGTTACTTTTTTGTCAGCCCTTTTTCTGTTAATAGTGTTTGGACATGACAGAATTACCCTGAAAGGGGATTCAGGAGAGCAGCATCATCAGCATCAATATTCCTTGTGAAATTTGGATGAGTTTCTTAGAAATAGTCACCTGGCACATGTATTTTAAGTATAGGGATTTTCTTTTACAGAGATGTCTCATAATTGTTACCTCTTTATTTATAATAATATCACTAGGGTACATTTCCAAGCATCCTTTTAGAAATTTTTTTCCAGTAGTGATTTTATAGAAGTGCCTCTTGCACAGACCGTGTTCTGTTTGCGGGCAATAGCAAGGATGCAATTATATTTGCAAGTGTCTTATGTCTTAAACAACCACCATAAACATAAAAAGTTAAATATTTCAAGAAGTATGGTTCCCTAATTCCAAGTCTGTAGTATTTCCAATTCTTATCCTATCCAAATCCTATATTTGAAGAGGTGTAGAATTGAGAAGGGTCTTTGCTTCAGACCCTAATCACTGGGAAGTCTTTCAGGGTAACAACTTTAGCTTGAAGTTTTTGTCCTCTCATGCTTAGCATGTCTGGGACAAAAGGACAGAAAGAGTGACTTTCAAAGAAAGAGATCACCAAGGAGAAAAGAGCCAAAAAGTCATAAAAGTCATGGTTTGTGTTGATATTTTGAATGACACCTTCTTAGTTGTTTGTTTTTTCTATGTTTGCATTCCACTGAAATTCAAATGAATGCAGTTTGCAAGAAAAATAATTTAAATGTGAGTACTTACTGGTCTTGAGAAGGGAACTTTATATTGTAACCCACTAATACCAACACACCTTTTAAAATCAATAGTGAGTGCTCCAGGATTCAAGGAAGTACTTAAGTTAGCCTTGACTACTGAGCATTTAAATCTGAATGATTAGGAATCTATAATGAATTTGCTGGAGAATTCTCCTCTTTCATCTAAAAAAACAAATTTCAAAATTTATTTATGGACTATCCATGCAGTGAGATGTAGCATACATAAATACTTGCTCACGAGAACAATTAGTATGGGAATAAAATTGTGGTACAGATTTTACTTCTTTAACTCAAATGGATAAATAAGTTACGTGTTTGAACTTTATTCCCATGGCTTTGGCATCTTTTGTTTATTTAAGGTGTTCAATTCTGCATCAACAGAATTACAATTCAACTAGTTTGCTTACTTGCAGTTAATGTATGAGAAAGGGCTGTCAAATGTTCACCAGAATGATGAACAAAAAATTGATTTTTTTTCTGAGTAAATTTTTCTGAACTTCTGTATTTTGTTTCTGTTGTTTCCCTCACTACCTGCTATCCAAACTATCTCAGATCACATGTTCTAGTTGATGTTATTTTGATATGTGTTTGCTTTAGGGGTACCATGTAGGTACTTCGGTTATGCAGCTTGGCTCCCTACTGAAGGAGAGAGACAGGCTCTGCAGAAAGAAACTGTTGCTTTGATATGCTCCCTGGAGGAGCCTGTCTCTTTGCACTTTCTACAGAGGAAGCCTCTGGAAATGAGCCTGCTAACTCTGCCACTTCAAAATACTCTGAAAAATGTTGCCTGCCACTGCCCCAGTGACCTAACTAGCTTTTTGATTATTTTGATTTATTTTTCTATTCATAATCCAGAGTGTCTATCACCAGTTCTGACATCTCCCTTATTATCTGCCTCCCATCCTTCTTTGTAATTGCTATTGCTAAATCCCCTGTGTTCCCTCAATCCTTTCATCTCCACCCCCACCTCTCCACATCAAGAAACTTTCTCTTCCTCCTCCCTCTCACACTTCTGCAAGAATCCCCCTATTTTTAGACCCACAGTCCCATGAGGCATTTCCCCCAAAATTGCTGTTTCCTATCCACTTCATTCTTCCAGTTTTTTAATGTATCTAGGAACTGACTGCCTTGCCTCTCTTTTAAACCCCTTTTTGATCGTCGTCAGTTCTTCTTCTACTCTCCGCCAAGGCTGCCCATGCTGAGATCACACAGTCGCATACATTGCTTGGAAATGTTTGAAAGCAGTTATGCATATTTACACCAGCTCTATGTGTTTAATTGCTTTGTTTGTCAGACATCCTCAAAGCAACATCCATCACCAAAAGTAGATAAGGAAGGAGGTTTTTCCCTCAGGTCCAACCATCTGCATCTGTTGACTTTGGCTTGGTTTGCTTCTTCTGTTTTCCTCTGTAACGTGAGATTTGTTACACCTATTTCTGATGCTGTCTGGACATTTCAAATAGCAAACCCCTGTTTTTTCTGGAGAGCGGAAACACTGCCAGCATCCTTGACCTCTCCCAAGATGCTGCTGGGACACACTGTAGGTTTTTTGGCTTCTTGCACTGCAGTCTTATGGCTGTTGCAGGATGCTAAGGAGTGATGAGTGGTCTGTGGTGGGTGGGGGACAGTGGATATGTGTCATGTGGATGTTTATGACCAAACTCCATGGCAGGAGGACTTCATTAATCCAGGCACACTAAGACTCTTTAAAATTAATGGCTGTTGCTTTAGTGTATTGCTATCCAGTGTTAGCACATGTTCAAATAGACTACTCTGTGGGGTTTGATGAAAATGTGGATTTGGGGCTCAGGCAATGGGGAAGAAAGAATAATTTTAACATGCTTTTTTAAATAGGCAAAAAAAATTGTATTGATTTAGCATTATGAAGCCTCCACAGCTTCCGCACAGTCAGGTTAATACCATGTGATAGTGTTAGCAGTTTGCAAACTTGGTGAATGATGTGATGCACAAGGAAGTGCAGCAGTAAATGGCAGCCGAGGAGAAGCATTTTGGCTGTAGCTGGATTTAAGGGACTCCATCTCTTGGTAGAGAAGATGCTCTGTTTCTGTACAGTACCATTAGCTGATCATCATTTCAAAGGGGCTCATTTCATCTCACATCAAAAGAGGTGCTGGACGGCACCCTGCAAGTGATCTTCTACTGGCTATGAACACCAGGGGAAATATAGCCCTCTGTGCAGCCAGTAGCTATAGCCAGAGGTGAACTGCGCCCCTGTGGTAAGTGGTTGCCCAGTTCAAGCAACCAGAACTTCATCTGCTTCAGTCTTTTGGGTTTTCTCTCTTACTTAGAGATTGAGGCTTATTTCCTTTTCCTTTATTACTGAAGTGTCAGTCTCCACCTAGCTATCTTTTATACAGAGATCTATTATTTCAGTATGTTTGTTTGATCAGTTCTTTCAATGGCTCCTATTTGATTTGATCATAAATTAGACCCAGAAATCAGTATTAAAAGCAGCAGCAGTGTCCAAAAACTTACTTAAATTTATGGTAAGAAGGGACAGCCCTATTTTGTTTTTCTTAGTGTTAGCAACACCTCTACAGTTACAGCATCAAAAAATAAAATAAA